>CM055030.1:10729338-10932657 GCA_029204005.1 Salix udensis | reverse complement strand
CTAAGGCTAATACAAATTTAAAAATAGGGGCTCGTCGAGTCGGGGACCAATTTGTCCGAAAATCCAAGGCTAACACCCCCTCCAAACACAAAGTTCTATCATTTTGGGGGGAAAAGTCTATTACCCATAAATTTGAAGTCTAATACCAACTAAAAGGGATTGGATATGAACAAGGTTAGAAATCTAAGGCTAATACTCATTTAAAATGGGGTTCGTCGAGTCAGGAACAATTTGTCAGAAAATCCAAGGCTAACACCCCCTCCAAAAACCAAGTTCTATCATTTTGGGGGGAAAAGTCTATTACCCATAAATTTGAAGTCTAATACCAAATAAAAGGGATTGGATATGAACAAGGTTATAAATCTAAGGCTAATACTCATTTAAAATGGGGATCGTCGAGTCGGGACCAATTTGTCCAGAAAATCCAAGTCTAACACCCCCTCCAAAAACCAAGTTCAATCATTTTTGGGGGGAAAAGTCTATTACCCATAAATTTGAAGTCTAATACCAACTAAAAGGGTATTGGATATGAACAAGGTTAGAAATCTAAGGCTAATACTCATTTAAAATGGGGCTCGTCGAGTCGGGACCAATTTGTCAGAAAATCCAAGGCTAACACCCCCTCCAAAAACCAAGTTCAATCATTTTTGGGGGGAAAAGTCTATTACCCATAAATTTGAAGTCTAATACCAACTAAAAGGTATTGGATATGAACAAGGTTAGAAATCTAAGGCTAATACTCATTTAAAAATGGGGCTCGTCGAGTCGGGACCAATTTGTCCAGAAAATCCAAGTCTAACACCCCCTCCAAAACACCAAAGTTCTATCATTTTGGGGGGAAAAGTCTATTACCCATAAATTTGAAGTCTAATACCAACTAAAAGGGATTGGATATGAACAAGGTTAGAAATCTAAGGCTAATACTCATTTAAAATGGGGCTCGTCGAGTCGGGACCAATTTGTCAGAAAATCCAAGGCTAACACCCCCTCCAAAAACCAAGTTCTATCATTTTGGGGGGGAAAAAGTCTATTACCCATAAATTTGAAGTCTAATACCAACTAAAAGGGATTCGATATGAACAAGGTTATAAATCTAAGGCTAATACTCATTTAAAATGGGGCTCGTCGAGTCAGGGACCAATTTGTCCGAAAATCCAAGGCTAACACCCCCTCCAAAAACCAAGTTCAATCATTTTTGGGGGAAAAAGTCTATTACCCATAAATTTGAAGTCTAATACCAACTAAAAGGGATTGGATATGAACAAAGGTTAGAAATCTAAGGCTAATACTCATTTAAAATGGGGCTCGTCGAGTCGGGACCAATTTGTCCGAAAATCCAAGGCTAACACCCCCCTCCAAAAACCAAGTTCAATCATTTTTGGGGGGAAAAAGTCTATTACCCATAAATTTGAAGTCTAATACCAACTAAAAGGTATTGAATATGAACAAGGTTAGAAATCTAAGGCTAATACTCATTTAAAATGGGGCTCGTCGAGTCGGGGACCAATTTGTCAGAAAATCCAAGGCTAACACCCCCTCCAAAAACCAAAGTTCTATCATTTTTGGGGGGGAAAAAGTCTATTACCCATAAATTTGAAGTCTAATACCAACTAAAAGGTATTGGATATGAACAAGGTTAGAAATCTAAGGCTAATACTCATTTAAAATGGGGCTCGTCGAGTCGGGACCAATTTGTCAGAAAATCCAAGGCTAACACCCCCCTCCAAAAAACCAAGTTCTATCATTTTGGGGGGAAAAGTCTATTACCCATAAATTTGAAGTCTAATACCAACTAAAAGGGATTGGATATGAACAAGGTTAGAAATCTAAGGCTAATACTCATTTAAAATGGGGCTCGTCGAGTCAGGACCAATTTGGCCGAAAATCCAAGGCTAACACCCCCTCCAAAAACCAAGTTCTATCATTTTGGGTGAAAAGTCTATTACCCATAAATTTGAAGTCTAATACCAACTAAAAGGTATTGGATATGAACAAGGTTACAAATATAAGGCTAATATTCATTTAAAATGGGGCTCGTCGAATCAGGGATCAATTTGTCAGAAAATCCAAGGCTAACACCCCCTCCAAAAAACCAAGTTCTATCATTTTGGGGGGGAAAAGTCTATTACCCATAAATTTGAAGTCTAATACCAACTAAAAGGGATTGGATATGAACAAGGTTAGAAATATAAGGCTAATACTCATTTAAAATGGGGCTCGTCGAGTCGGGACCAATTTGTCCAGAAAATCCAAGGCTAACACCCCCCTCCAAAACACCAAGTTCTATCATTTTTGGGGGGGGGAAAAAGTCTATTACCCATAAATTTGAAGTCTAATACCAACTAAAAGGTATTGGATATGAACAAGGTTAGAAATCTAAGGCTAATACTCATTTAAAATGGGGCTCGTCGAGTCGGGACCAATTTGTCCAGAAAATCCAAGGCTAACACCCCCTCCAAAAAACCAAGTTTCTATCATTTTTGGGGGGGAAAAGTCTATTACCCATAAATTTGAAGTCTAATACCAACTAAAAAGGGATTGGATATGAACAAGGTTAGAAATATAAGGCTAATACTCATGTAAAATGGGGCTCGTGGAGTCATGATCAATTTGTCAGAAAATCCAAGGCTAACACCCCCTCCAAAAACCAAAGTTCAATCATGTTTGGGGGGAAAAAGTCTATTACCCATAAATTTGAAGTCTAATACCAAACTAAAAAGGGATTGGATATGAACAAGGTTAGAAATCTAAGGCTAATACTCATTTAAAATGGGGCTCGTCGAGTAAGGGATCAATTTGTCCAAAAATCCAAGTCTAACACCCCCCTCCAGAAAACCAAGTTCAATCATTTTTGGGGGGAAAAGTCTATTACCCATAAATTTGAAGTCTAATACCAACTAAAAGGGTATTGGATATGAACAAGGTTAGAAATCTAAGGTTAATACTCATTTAAAATGGGGCTCGTCGAGTCGGGACCAATTTGTCAGAAAATCCAAGGCTAACACCCCCTCCAAAAACCAAGTTCAATCATTTTTGGGGGGAAAAAGTCTATTACCCATAAATTTGAAGTCTAATACCAACTAAAAGGTATTGGATATGAACAAGGTTAGAAATCTAAGGCTAATACTCATTTAAAATGGGGCTCGTCGAGTCGGGACCAATTTGTCCGAAAATCCAAGGCTAACACCCCCCACCAAAACACCAAAGTTCTATCATTTTGGGGGGAAAAGTCTATTACCCATAAATTTGAAGTCTAATACCAACTAAAAGGGATTGGATATGAACAAGGTTAGAAATCTAAGGCTAATACTCATTTAAAATGGGGCTCGTCGAGTCGGGACCAATTTGTCCGAAAATCCAAGGCTAACACCCCCTCCAAAACACAAAGTTCTATCATTTTTGGGGGGGAAAAAGTCTATTACCCATAAATTTGAAGTCTAATACCAACTAAAAGGTATTGGATATGAACAAGGTTAGAAATCTAAGGCTAATACTCATTTAAAATGGGGCTCGTCGAGTCGGGGACCAATTTGTCCGAAAATCCAAGGCTAACACCCCCTCCAAAAAACCAAGTTTCTATCATTTTTGGGGGGGAAAAAGTCTATTACCCATAAATTTGAAGTCTAATACCAACTAAAAAGGGATTGGATATGAACAAGGTTAGAAATATAAGGCTAATACTCATGTAAAATGGGGCTCGTGGAGTCAGGATCAATTTGTCACGAAAATCCAAGGCTAACACCCCCTCCAAAACACAAAGTTCAATCATGTTTGGGGGAAAAAGTCTATTACCCATAAATTTGAAGTCTAATAGAAACTAAAAGGGATTGGATATGAACAAGGTTAAAAATATAAGGCTAATACTCATTTAAATGGGGCTCGTCGAATAAGGATCAATTTGTCCGAAAATCCCAAGCTAACACCCCCTCCAAAAACCAAGTTCTATCATTTTGGGGGGAAAAGTCTATTACCCATAAATTTGAAGTCTAATACCAACTAAAAGGGATTGGATATGAACAAGGTTATAAATCTAAGGCTAATACTCATTTAAAATGGGGATCGTCGAGTCAGGACCAATTTGTCCAAAAATCCAAGTCTAACACCCCCTCTAGAAACCAAGTTCAATCATTTTTGGGGGAAAAGTCTATTACCCATAAATTTGAAGTCTAATACCAACTAAAAGGTATTGGATATGAACAAGGTTAGAAATCTAAGGCTAATACTCATTTAAAATAGGGCTCGTCGAGTCGGGACCAATTTGTCAGAAAATCCAAGGCTAACACCCCCTCCGAAAAACCAAGTTCAATCATTTTTGGGGGGGAAAAAGTCTATTACCCATAAATTTGAAGTCTAATACCAACTAAAAGGTATTGGATATGAACAAGGTTAGAAATCTAAGGCTAATACTCATTTAAAATAGGGGCTCGTCGAGTCGGGACCAATTTGTCCGAAAATCCAAGTCTAACACCCCCTCCAAAACACAAAGTTCTATCATTTTGGGGGGGAAAAAGTCTATTACCCATAAATTTGAAGTCTAATACCAACTAAAAGGGATTGGATATGAACAAGGTTAGAAATCTAAGGCTAATACTCATTTAAAATGGGGCTCGTCGAGTCGGGACCAATTTGTCCAGAAAATCCAAGGCTAACACCCCCTCCAAAACACAAAGTTCTATCATTTTGGGGGGGAAAAAGTCTATTACCCATAAATTTGAAGTCTAATACCAACTAAAAGGGTATTGGATATGAACAAGGTTAGAAATCTAAGGCTAATACTCATTTAAAATGGGGCTCGTCGAGTCGGGACCAATTTGTCCAGAAAATCCAAGGCTAACACCCCCTCCAAAGAACCAAGTTTTATCATTTTGGGGGGGGAAAAAGTCTATTACCCATAAATTTGAAGTCTAATACCAACTAAAAAGGGATTGGATATGAACAAGGTTAGAAATATAAGGCTAATACTCATGTAAAATGGGGCTCGTGGAGTCATGATCAATTTGTCCGAAAATCCAAGGCTAACACCCCCCTCCAAAACACAAAGTTCAATCATGTTTGGGGGGAAAAAGTCTATTACCCATAAATTTGAAGTCTAATAGAAACTAAAAGGGATTGGATATGAACAAGGTTAGAAATATAAGGCTAATACTCATTTAAATGGGGCTCGTCGAATAAGGATCAATTTGTTCGAAAATCCAAGGCTAACACCCCCTCCAAAAACCAAGTTCTATCATTTTGGGGGGAAAAGTCTATTACCCATAAATTTGAAGTCTAATAACAACTAAAAGGGATTGGATATGAACAAGGTTATAAATCTAAGGCTAATACTCATTTAAAATGGGGATCGTCGAGTCAGGACCAATTTGTCCAAAAATCCAAGTCTAACACCCCCTCTAGAAACCAAGTTCAATCATTTTTGGGGGAAAAGTCTATTACCCATAAATTTGAAGTCTAAAACCAACTAAAAGGTATTGGATATGAACAAGGTTAGAAATCTAAGGTTAATACTCATTTAAAATGGGGCTCGTCGAGTCAGGACCAATTTGTCCGAAAATCCAAGGCTAACACCCCCTCTAGAAACCAAGTTCAATCATTTTTTGGGGGGAAAAGTCTATTACCCATAAATTTGAAGTCTAATACCAACTAAAAGGTATTGGATATGAACAAGGTTAGAAATCTAAGGCTAATACTCATTTAAAAATGGGGCTCTTCGAGTCGGGGACCAATTTGTCCGAAAATCCAAGTCTAACACCCCCCTCCAAAACACAAAGTTCTATCATTTTGGGGGAAAAGTCTATTACCCATAAATTTGAAGTCTAATACCAACTAAAAGGGATTGGATATGAACAAGGTTAGAAATCTAAGGCTAATACTCATTTAAAATTGGGGCTCGTCGAGTCGGGAACAATTTCTCCCGAAAATCGAAGGCTAACACCCCCCTCCAAAAAACCAAGTTCAATCATTTTTGGGGGAAAAGTCTATTACCCATAAATTCGAAGTCTAATACCAACTAAAAGGGATTGGATATGAACAAGGTTAGAAATCTAAGGCTAATAGTCATTTAAAATGGGGCTCGTCAAGTCAGGACCAATTTGTCTGAAAGTCCAAGGCTAACACCCCCTCCAAACACAAAGTTCAATCATGTTTGGGGGAAAAGTCTATTACCCATAAATTTGAAGTCTAATACCAACTAAAAATGATTGGATATGAACAAGGTTCGAAATATAAAGCTAATACTTATTTAAATGGGGCTCGTCGAATAAGGATCAATTTGTCCGAAAATCCAAGGCTAACACCCCCTCCAAAAACCAAGTTCTATCATTTTGGGGGGAAAAGTCTATTACCCATAAATTTGAAGTCTAATACCAACAAAAAGGGATTGGATATGAACAACGTTAGAAATCTAAGGCTAATACTCATGTAAATGGGGCTCGTGGAGTCATGATCAATTTGTCCGAAAATCCAAGGCTAACACCCCCTCCTAACACAAAGTTCAATCATGTTTTGGGGGGAAAAAGTCTATTACCCATAAATTTGATGTCTAATACCAACTAAAAGGGCTTGGATATGAACAAGGTTAGAAATATAAGGCTAATACTCATGTAAAATGGGGCTCGTGGAGTCATGATCATTTTGTCCGAAAATCCAAGGTTAACACCCCCCTCCAAAACACAAAGTTCAATCATGTTTGGGGGGGAAAAGTCTATTACCCATAAATTTGAAGTCTAATACCAACTAAAAGGGATTGGATATGAACAAGGTTATAAATCTAAGGCTAATACTCATTTAAAATGGGGATCGTCGAGTCGGGACCAATTTGTCAGAAAATTCAAGGCTAACACCCCCCTCCAAAACACAAAGTTCTATCATTTTTGGGGGGAAAAAGTCTATTACCCATAAATTTGAAGTCTAATACCAACTAAAAGGTATTGGATATGAACAAGGTTAGAAATCTAAGGCTAATACTCATTTAAAATGGGGCTCGTCGAGTCGGGACCAATTTGTCCAGAAAATCCAAGGCTAACACCCCCTCCAAAAACCAAGTTCTATCATTTTGGGGGGAAAAAGTCTATTACCCATAAATTTGAAGTCTAATACCAACTAAAAAGGGATTGGATATGAAACAAAGGTTAGAAATATAAGGCTAATACTCATGTAAAATGGGGCTCGTGGAGTCATGATCAATTTGTCCGAAAATCCAAGGCTAACACCCCCTCCAAAACACAAAGTTCAATCATGTTTGGGGGGAAAAAGTCTATTACCCATAAATTTGAAGTCTAATAGAAACTAAAAGGGATTGGATATGAACAAGGTTAGAAATATAAGGCTAATACTCATTTAAAATGGGGCTCGTCGAATAAGGATCAATTTGTCCCAGAAAATCCAAGGCTAACACCCCCTCCAAAAACCAAGTTCTATCATTTTGGGGGGAAAAAGTCTATTACCCATAAATTTGAAGTCTAATACCAACTAAAAGGGATTGGATATGAACAAGGTTAGAAATCTAAGGCTAATACTCATTTAAAATGGGGATCGTCGAGTCGGGACCAATTTGTCAGAAAATCCAAGTCTAACACCCCCCTCCAAAAAACCAAGTTCAATCATTTTTGGGGGGAAAAAGTCTATTACCCATAAATTTGAAGTCTAATACCAACTAAAAGGGTATTGGATATGAACAAGGTTAGAAATCTAAGGCTAATACTCATTTAAAATGGGGCTCGTCGAGTCGGGACCAATTTGTCCAGAAAATCCAAGGCTAACACCCCCTCCAAAAACCAAGTTCAATCATTTTTGGGGGGAAAAAGTCTATTACCCATAAATTTGAAGTCTAATACCAACTAAAAGGTATTGGATATGAACAAGGTTAGAAATCTAAGGCTAATACTCATTTAAAATGGGGCTCGTCGAGTCGGGACCAATTTGTCCCAGAAAATCCAAGGCTAACACCCCCTCCAAAAACCAAGTTCTATCATTTTGGGGGGAAAAGTCTATTACCCATAAATTTGAAGTCTAATACCAACTAAAAAGGGATTGGATACGAACAAGGTTAGAAATATAAGGCTAATACTCATGTAAATGGGGCTCGTGGAGTCATGATCAATTTGTCCCGAAAATCCAAGGCTAACACCCCCCTCCAAACACAAAGTTCAATCATGTTTGGGGGGAAAAGTCTATTACCCATAAATTTGAAGTCTAATAGAAACTAAAAGGGATTGGATATGAACAAGGTTAGAAATATAAGGCTAATACTCATTTAAATGGGGCTCGTCGAATAAGGATCAATTTGTCCGAAAATCCAAGGCTAACACCCCCTCCAAAAACCAAGTTCTATCATTTTGGGGGGAAAAGTCTATTACCCATAAATTTGAAGTCTAATACCAACTAAAAGGGATTGGATATGAACAAGGTTAGAAATCTAAGGCTAATACTCATTTAAAATGGGGATCGTCGAGTCAGGACCAATTTGTCCGAAAATCCATGTCTAACACCCCCCTCCAAAAAACCAAGTTCAATCATTTTTGGGGGGAAAAAGTCTATTACCCATAAATTTGAAGTCTAATACCAACTAAAAGGTATTGGATATGAACAAGGTTAGAAATCTAAGGCTAATACGCATTTAAAATGGGGCTCGTCGAGTCGGGACCAATTTGTCCAGAAAATCCAAGGCTAACACCCCCCTCCGAAAAACCAAGTTCAATCATTTTTGGGGGAAAAGTCTATTACCCATAAATTTGAAGTCTAATACCAACTAAAAGGTATTGGATATGAAAAAGGTTAGAAATCTAAGGCTAATACTCATTTAAAATAGGGTTCGTCGAGTCAGGACCAATTTGTCCGAAAATCCAAGTCTAACACCCCCTCCAAACACAAAGTTCTATCATTTTGGGGGGAAAAGTCTATTACCCATAAATTTGAAGTCTAATACCAACTAAAAGGGATTGGATATGAACAAGGTTAGAAATCTAAGGCTAATACTCATTTAAATTGGGGCTCGTCGAGTCAGGACCAATTTCTCCGAAAATCGAAGGCTAACACCCCCTCCAAAAACCAAGTTCAATCATTTTTGGGGGAAAAGTCTATTACCCATAAATTTGAAGTCTAATACCAACTAAAAGGGATTGGATATGAACAAGGTTAGAAATCTAAGGCTAATAGTCATTTAAAATGGGGCTCGTCAAGTCAGGACCAATTTGTCTGAAAGTCCAAGGCTAACACCTCCTCCAAACACAAAGTTCAATCATGTTTGGGGGAAAAGTCTATTACCCATAAATTTGAAGTCTAATACCAACTAAAAATGATTGGATATGAACAAGGTTAGAAATATAAGGCTAATACTCATTTAAATGGGGCTCGTCGAATAAGGATCAATTTGTCCGAAAATCCAAGGCTAACACCCCCTCCAAAAACCAAGTTCTATCATTTTGGGGGGAAAAGTCTATTACCCATAAATTTGAAGTCTAATACCAACAAAATGGGATTGGATATGAACAACGTTAGAAATCTAAGGCTAATACTCATGTAAATGGGGCTCGTTGAGTCATGATCAATTTGTCCGAAAATCCAAGGCTAACACCCCCTCCTAACACAAAGTTCAATCATGTTTTGGGGAAAAGTCTATTACCCATAAATTTGATGTCTAATACCAACTAAAAGGGCTTGGATATGAACAAGGTTAGAAATATAAGGCTAATACTCATGTAAATGGGGTCGTGGAGTCATGATCAATTTGTCCGAAAATCCAAGGTTCACACCCCCTCCAAACACAAAGTTCAATCATGTTTGGGGGAAAAGTCTATTACCCATAAATTTGAAGTCTAATACCAACTAAAAGGGATTGGATATGAACAAGGTTAGAAATCTAAGGCTAATACTCATTTAAATTGGGGCTCGTCGAGTCAGGACCAATTTGTCCGAAAATCCAAGGCTAACACCCCCTCCAAAAACCAAGTTCAATCATTTTTGGGGAAAAAGTCTATTACCCATAAATTTGAAGTCTAATACCAACTAAAAGGTATTGGATATGAACAAGGTTAGAAATCTAAGGCTAATACTCATATAAAATGGAGCTCGTCAAGTCGAGGGACCAATTTGTCCGAAAATCCAAGGCTAACACCCCCATCCAAAAAACCAAGTTCTATCATTTTTGGGGGGAAAAAGTCTATTACCCATAAATTTGAAGTCTAATACCAACTAAAAGGGATTGGATATGAACAAGGTTAGAAATCTAAGGCTAATACTCATTTAAATTGGGGCTCGTCGAGTCGGGACCAATTTCTCCGAAAATCGAAGGCTAACACCCCCTCCAAAAACCAAGTTCAATCATTTTTGGGGGGAAAAAGTCTATTACCCATAAATTTGAAGTCTAATACCAACTAAAAGGGTATTGGATATGAACAAGGTTAGAAATCTAAGGCTAATACTCATTTAAAATAGGGCTCGTGAAGTCAGGACCAATTTGTCTGAAAATCCAAGGCTAACACCCCCTCCAAAAACCAAGTTCTATCATTTTGGGGGAAAAAGTCTATTACCCATAAATTTGAAGTCTAATACCAACTAAAAGGGATTGGATATGAACAAGGTTAGAAATCTAAGGCTAATACTCATTTAAAATGGGGCTCGTCGAGTCAGGACCAATTTGTCCGAAAATTCAAGGCTAACACCCCCTCCAAATACAAAGTTCTATCATTTTGGGGGAAAAAGTCTATTACCCATAAATTTGAAGTCTAATACCAACTAAAAGGTATTGGATATGAACAAGGTTAGAAATATAAGGCTAATACTCATGTAAATGGGTTCGTGGAGTCATGATCAATTTGTCCGAAAATCCAAGGCTAACACCCCCTCCAAACACAAAGTTCAATCATGTTTGGGGGAAAAGTCTATTACCCATAAATTTGAAGTCTAATACCAACTAAAAATGATTGGATATGAACAAGGTTAGAAATATAAGGCTAATACTCATTTAAATGTGGCTCGTCGAATAAGGATCAATTTGTCCGAAAATCCAAGGCTAACACCCCCTCCAAAAACCAAGTTCTATCATTTTGGGGGGAAAAGTCTACTACCCATAAATTTGAAGTCTAATACCAACTAAAAGGGATTGGATATGAACAAGGTTAGAAATCTAAGGCTAATACTCATTTAAAATGGGGATCGTCGAGTCAGGACCAATTTGTCCGAAAATCCAAGTCTAACACCCCCTCCAGAAACCAAGTTCAATCATTTTTGGGGAAAAAGTCTATTACCCATAAATTTGAAGTCTAATACCAACTAAAAGGTATTGGATATGAACAAGGTTAGAAATCTAAGGCTAATACTCATTTAAAATGCGGCTCGTCGAGTCGGGACCAATTTGTCCGAAAATCCAAGGCTAACACCCCCTCCGAAAAACCAAGTTCAATCATTTTTGGGGGAAAAGTCTATTACCCATAAATTTGAAGTCTAATACCAACTAAAAGGTATTGGATATGAACAAGGTTAGAAATCTAAGGCTAATACTCATTTAAAATAGGGTTCGTCGAGTCAGGACCAATTTGTCCGAAAATCCAAGTCTAACACCCCCTCCAAACACAAAGTTCTATCATTTTGGGGGGAAAAGTCTATTACCCATAAATTTGAAGTCTAATACCAACAAAAAGGGATTGGATATGAACAACGTTAGAAATCTAAGGCTAATACTCATGTAAATGGGGCTCGTTGAGTCATGATCAATTTGTCCGAAAATCGAAGGCTAACACCCCCTCCTAACACAAAGTTCAATCATGTTTTGGGGAAAAGTCTATTACCCATAAATTTGATGTCTAATACCAACTAAAAGGGCTTGGATATGAACAAGGTTAGAAATATAAGGCTAATACTCATGTAAATGGGGTCGTGGAGTCATGATCAATTTGTCCGAAAATCCAAGGTTAACACCCCCTCCAAACACAAAGTTCAATCATGTTTGGGGGAAAAGTCTATTACCCATAAATTTGAAGTCTAATACCAACTAAAAGGGATTGGATATGAACAAGGTTAGAAATCTAAGGCTAATACTCATTTAAATTGGGGCTCGTCGAGTCAGGACCAATTTGTCCAGAAAATCCAAGGCTAACACCCCCTCCAAAAACCAAGTTCAATCATTTTTGGGGAAAAAGTCTATTACCCATAAATTTGAAGTCTAATACCAACTAAAAGGTATTGGATATGAACAAGGTTAGAAATCTAAGGCTAATACTCATATAAAATGGAGCTCGTCAAGTCAGGACCAATTTGTCTGAAAATCCAAGGCTAACACCCCATCCAAAAACCAAGTTTTATCATTTTGGGGGGAAAAGTCTATTACCCATAAATTTGAAGTCTAATACCAACTAAAAGGGATTGGATATGAACAAGGTTATAAATCTAAGGCTAATACTCATTTAAATTGGGGCTCGTCGAGTCAGGACCAATTTCTCCGAAAATCGAAGGCTAACACCCCCTCCAAAAACCAAGTTCAATCATTTTTGGGGGAAAAGTCTATTACCCATAAATTTGAAGTCTAATACCAACCAAAAGGTATTGGATATGAACAAGGTTAGAAATCTAAGGCTAATACTCATTTAAAATAGGGCTCGTGAAGTCAGGACCAATTTGTCTGAAAATCCAAGGCTAACACCCCCTCCAAAAACCAAGTTCTATCATTTTGGGGGAAAAAGTCTATTACCCATAAATTTGAAGTCTAATACCAACTAAAAGGGATTGGATATGAACAAGGTTAGAAATCTAAGGCTAATACTCATTTAAAATGGGGCTCGTCGAGTCAGGACCAATTTGTCCGAAAATTCAAGGCTAACACCCCCTCCAAACACAAAGTTCTATCATTTTGGGGGAAAAAGTCTATTACCCATAAATTTGAAGTCTAATACCAACTAAAAGGTATTGGATATGAACAAGGTTAGAAATATAAGGCTAATACACATGTAAATGGGTTCGTGGAGTCATGATCAATTTGTCCGAAAATCCAAGGCTAACACCCCCTCCAAACACAAAGTTCAATCATGTTTGGGGGAAAAGTCTATTACCCATAAATTTGAAGTCTAATACCAACTAAAAATGATTGGATATGAACAAGGTTAGAAATATAAGGCTAATACTCATTTAAATGGGGCTCATCGAATAAGGATCAATTTGTCCGAAAATCCAAGGATAACACCCCCTCCAAAAACCAAGTTCTATCATTTTGGGGGGAAAAGTCTATTACCCATAAATTTGAAGTCTAATACCAACAAAAAGGGATTGGATATGAACAACATTAGAAATCTAAGGCTAATACTCATGTAAATGGGGCTCGTGGAGTCATGATCAATTTGTCCGAAAATCCAAGGCTAACACCCCCTCCTAACACAAAGTTCAATCATGTTTGGGGGAAAAGTCTATTACCCATAAATTTGATGTCTAATACCAACTAAAAGGGCTTGGATATGAACAAGGTTAGAAATATAAGGCTAATACTCATGTAAATGGGGTCGTGGAGTCATGATCAATTTGTCCGAAAATCCAAAGTTAACACCCCCTCCAAACACAAAGTTCAATCATGTTTGGGGGGAAAGTCTATTACCCATAAATTTGAAGTCTAATACCAACTAAAAGGGATTGGATATGAACAAGGTTAGAAATCTAAGGCTAATAGTCATTTAAAATGGGGCTCGTCAAGTCAGGACCAATTTGTCTGAAAATCCAAGGCTAACACCCCCTCCAAAAACCAAGTTCTATCATTTTGGGGGGAAAAGTCTATTACCCATAAATTTGAAGTCTAATACCAACTAAAAGGGATTGGATATGAACAAGGTTAGAAATATAAGGCTAATACTCATTTAAATGGGGCTCGTCGAATAAGGATCAATATGTCCGAAAATCCAAGGCTAACACCCCCTGCAAAAACCAAGTTCTATCATTTTGGGGGGGAAAGTCTATTACCCATAAATTTGAAGTCTAATGCCAACAAAAAGGGATTGGATATGAACAAGGTTAGAAATATAAGGCTAATACTCATGTAAATGGGGCTCGTGGAGTCATGATCAATTTGTCTGAAAATCCAAGGCTAACACCCCCTCCAAACACAAAGTTCAATCATGTTTGGGGGAAAAGTCTATTACCCATAAATTTGAAGTCTAATAGAAACCAAAAGGGATTGGATATGAACAAGGTTAGAAATATAAGGCTAATACTATTTTAAATGGGGCTCGTCGAATAAGGATCAATTTGTCCGAAAATCCAAGGCTAACACCCCCTCCAAAAACCAAGTTCTATCATTTTGGGGGGGAAAGTCTATTACCCATAAATTTGAAGTCTAATACCAACTAAAAGGTATTGGATATGAACAAGGTTAGAAATCTAAGGCTAATACTCATTTAAATTTTGGCTCGTCGAGTCAGGACCAATTTGTCCGAAAATCCAAGGCTAACACCCCCTCCAAAAACCAAGTTCAATCTTTTTTGGGGAAAAAGTCTATTACCCATAAATTTGAAGTCTAATACCAAATAAAAGGGATTGTATATGAACAAGGTTAGAAATATAAGGCTAATACTCATTTAAAATGGGGCTCGTCGATTCAGGACCAATTTCTCCGAAAATCGAAGGCTAACACCCCCTCCAAAAACCAAGTTCAATCATTTTTGGGGGAAAAGTCTATTAGCCATAAATTTGAAGTCTAATACCAACTAAAAGATATTGGATATGAACAAGGTTAGAAATCTAAGGCTAATACTCATTTAAAATGGGGCTCGTGAAGTGAGGACCAATTTGTCTGAAAACCAAAGGCTAACACCCCCTCCAAAAACCAAGTTCTATCATTTTGGGGGTAAAAGTCTATTACCCATAAATTTGAAGTCTAATACCAACTAAAAGGGATTGGATATGAACAAGGTTAGAAATCTAAGGCTAATACTCATTTAAAATTGGGCTCGTCGAGTCAGGACCAATTTGTCCGAAAATCCAAGGCTAACACCCCCTCCAAACACAAAGTTCTATCATTTTGGGGGGAAAGTCTATTACCCATAAATTTTAAGTCTAATACCAACTAAAAGGTATTGGATATGAACAAGGTTAGAAATATAAGGCTAATACTCATGTAAATGGGGCTCGTGGAGTCATGATCAATTTGTCTGAAAATCCAAGGCTAACACCCCCTCCAAACACAAAGTTCAATCATGTTTGGGGGAAAAGTCTATTACCCATAAATTTGAAGTCTAATAGAAACTAAAAGGGATTGAATATGAACAAGGTTAGAAATCTAAGGCTAATACTCATTTAAAATGGGGCTCGTGAAGTGAGGACCAATTTGTCTGAAAATCAAAGGCTAACACCCCCTCCAAAAACCAAGTTCTATCATTTTGGGGGAAAAAGTCTACTACCCATAAATTTGAAGTCTAATACCATCTAAAAGGGATTGGATATGAACAAGGTTAGAAATCTAAGGCTAATACTCATTCAAAATGGGGCTCGTCGAGTCAGGACCAATTTGTCCGAAAATCCAAGGCTAACACCCCCTCCAAACACAAAGTTCTATCATTTTGGGGTGAAAGTCTATTACCCATAAATTTGAAGTCTAATACCAACTAAAAGGTATTGGATATGAACAAGGTTAGAAATATAAGGCTAATACTCATGTAAATGGGGCTCGTGGAGTCATGATCAATTTGTCTGAAAATCCAAGGCTAACACCCCCTCCAAACACAAAGTTCAATCATGTTTGGGGGAAAAGTCTATTACCCATAAATTTGAAGTCTAATAGAAACTAAAAGGGATTGGATATGAACAAGGTTAGAAATATAAGGCTAATACTCATTTAAATGGGGCTCGTCGAATAAGGATCAATTTGTCCAAAAATCCAAGGCTAACACCCCCTCCAAAAACCAAGTTCTATCATTTTGGGGGGGAAAGTCTATTACCCATAAATTTGAAGTCTAATACCAACAAAAAGGGATTGGATATGAACAAGGTTAGAAATCTAAGGCTAATACTCATGTAAATGGGGCTCGTGGAGTCATGATCAATTTGTCCTAAAATCCAAGGCTAACACCCCCTCCTAACACAAAGTTCAATCATGTTTGGGGGAAAAGTCTATTACCCATAAATTTGATGTCTAATACCAACTAAAAGGGCTTGGATATGAACAAGGTTAGAAATATAAGGCTAATACTCATGTAAATGGGGTCGTGGAGTCATGAGCAATTTGTCCGAAAATCCAAGGTTAACACCCCCTCCAAACACAAAGTTCAATCATGTTTGGGGGAAAAGTGTATTACCCATAAATCTGAAGTCTAATACCAACTAAAAGGGATTGGATATGAACAAGGTTAGAAATCTAAGGCTAATACTCATTTAAATTGGGGCTCGTCGAGTCAGGACCAATTTGTCCGAATATCCAAGGCTAACACCCCCTCCAAAAACCAAGTTCAATCATTTTTGGGGAAAAAGTCTATTACCCATAAATTTGAAGTCTAATACCAACTAAAAGGGATTGGATATGAACAAGGTTAGAAATCTAAGGCTAATACTCATTTAAAATGGGGCTCGTCGAGTCAGGACCAATTTGTCCGAAAATCCAAGGCTAACACCCCCTCCAAACACAAAGTTCTATCATTTTGGAGGGAAAAGTCTATTACCCATAAATTTGAAGTCTAATACCAACTAAAAGGAATTGGATATGAACAAAGTTAGAAATCTAAGGCTAATACTCATTTAAAATGGGGCTCGTCGAGTCAGGACCAATTTGTCCGAAAATCCAAGGCTAACACCGCCTCCAAAAACCAAGTTCTATCATTTTGGGGGGAAAAGTCTATTACCCATAAATTTGAAGTCTAATTCCAACTAAAAGGGCTTGGATATGAACAAGGTTAGAAATATAAGGCTAATACTCATGTAAATGGGGCTCGTGGAGTCATGATCAATTTGTCCGAAAATCCAAGGATAACACCCCCTCCAAACACAAAGTTCAATCATGTTTGGGGGAAAAGTCTATTACCCATAAATTTGAAGTCTAATACCAACTAAAGGGATTGGATATGAACAAGGTTAGAAATATAAGGCTAATAGTCATTTAAATGGGGCTCGTCGAGTCAGGATCCATTTGTCCAAAAATCCAAGGCTAACACCCCCTCCAAAAACCAAGTTCAACCATATATGGGGGGAAATTGTATTACCCATAAATTTAAATTTAATACCAACTAAAAGGTCTTGGATATGAACAAGGTTAGAAATATAAGGCTAATACTCATTTAAAAGGGGCTCGTCGAGTCAGGATCAATTTGTCCGAAAATCCAAGGCTAACACCCCCTCCAAAAACCAAGTTCAATCATGTTTGGGGGAAAAGTGTATTACCCATAAATTTAAAGTCTAATACCAACTAAAAGCTCTTGGATATGAACAAGGTTAGAAATATAAGGCTAATACTCATTTAAATGGGGCTCGTCGAGTCAGGATCAATTTGTCCGAAAATCCTATAATAACACCCCCTCCAAAAACCAAGTTCAAGCATGTTTGGGGGAAACAGTGTATTACCCTTAAATTTGAAGTCTAATACCAACTAAAAGGTCTTTGATATGAACAAGGTTAGAAATATAAGGCTAATAGTCATTTAAATGGGGCTCATCGAGTCAGGATCAATTTGTCCGAAAATCCAAGGCTAACACCCCCTCCAAAAACCAAGTTCAACCATGTTTGGGGGAAAATTGTATTACCCATAAATTTGAATCTAAGACCAACTAAAAGGTCTTGGATATGAACAAGGTTAGAAATATAAGGCTAATACTCATTTAAATGGGGCTCGTCGAATAAGGATCAATTTGTCCGAAAATCCAAGGCTAACACCCCCTCCAAAAACCAAGTTCTATCATTTTGGGGGGAAAAGTCTATTACCCATAAATTTGAAGTCTAATACCAACAAAAAGGGATTGGATATGAACAACGTTAGAAATCTAAGGCTAATACTCATGTAAATGGGGCTCGTGGAGTCATGATCAATTTGTCCGAAAATCCAAGTCTAACACCCCCTCCTAACACAAAGTTCAATCATGTTTGGGGGAAAAGTCTATTACCCATAAATTTGTTGTCTAATACCAACTAAAAGGGCTTGGATATGAACAAGATTAGAAATATAAGGCTAATACTCATGTAAATGGGGTCGTGGAGTCATGATCAATTTGTCCGAAAATCCAAGGTTAACACCCCCTCCAAACACAAAGTTCAATCATGTTTGGGGGAAAAGTCTATTACCCATAAATTTGAAGTCTAATACCAACTAAAAGGGATTGGATATGAACAAGGTTAGAAATCTAAGGCTAATACTCATTTAAATTGGGGATCGTCGAGTCAGGACCAATTTGTCCGAAAATCCAAGGCTAACACCCCCTCCAAAAACCAAGTTCAATCATTTTTGGGGAAAAAGTTTATTACCCATAAATTTGAAGTCTAATACCAACTAAAAGGTATTGGATATGAACAAGGTTAGAAATCTAAGGCTAATACTCATTTAAAATGGGGCTCGTCAAGTCAGGACCAATTTGTCTGAAAATTCGAGGCTAACACCCCATCCAAAAACCAAGTTCTATCATTTTGGGGGGAAAAGTCTATTACCCATAAATTTGAAGTCTAATACCAACTAAAAGGGATTGGATATGAACAAGGTTAGAAATCTAAGGCTAATACTCATTTAAATTAGGGCTCGTCGAGTCAGGACCAATTTCTCCGAAAATCGAAGGCTAACACCCCCTCCAAAAACCAAGTTCAATCATTTTTGGGGGAAAAGTCTATTACCCATAAATTTGAAGTCTAATACCAACTAAAAGGTATTGGATATGAACAAGGTTAGAAATATAAGGCTAATACTCATGTAAATGGGTTCGTGGAGTCATGATCAATTTGTCCGAAAATCCAAGGCTAACACCCCCTCCAAACACAAAGTTCAATCATGTTTGGGGGAAAAGTCTATTATCCATAAATTTGAAGTCTAATACCAACTAAAAATGATTGGATATGAACAAGGTTAGAAATATAAGGCTAATACTCATTTAAATGGGGCTCGTCGAATAAGGATCAATTTGTCCGAAAATCCAAGGCTAACACCCCCTCCAAAAACCAAGTTCTATCATTTTGGGGGGAAAAGTTTATTACCCATAAATTTGAAGTCTAATACCAACAAAAAGGGATTGGATATGAACAACGTTCGAAATCTAAGGCTAATACTCATGTAATGGGGCTCGTGGAGTCATGATCAATTTGTCCGAAAATCCAAGGCTAACACCCCCTCCTAACACAAAGTTCAATCATGTTTGGGGGAAAAGTCTATTACCCATAAATTTGATGTCTAATACCAACTAAAAGGGCTTGGATATGAACAAGATTAGAAATATAAGGCTAATACTCATGTAAATGGGGCTCGTCGAGTCAGGACCAATTTGTCCGAAAATCCAAGGCTAACACCCCCTCCAAACACAAAGTTCTATCATTTTGGGGGGAAAGTCTATTACCCATAAATTTGAAGTCTAATACCAACTAAACGGTATTGGTTATGAAGAAGGTTAGAAATATAAGGCTAATACTCATGTAAATGGGGCTCGTGGAGTCATGATCAATTTGTCTGAAAATCCAAGGCTAACACCCCCTACAAACACAAAGTTCAATCATGTTTGGGGGAAAAGTCTATTACCCATAAATTTGAAGTCTAATAGAAACTAAAAGGGATTGGATATGAACAAGGTTAGAAATCTAACGCTAATACTCATTTAAAATGGGGCTCGTGAAGTGAGGACCAATTTGTCTGAAAATCAAAGGCTAACACCCCCTCCAAAAACCAAGTTCTATCATTTTGGGGGGAAAAGTCTATTACCCATAAATTTGAAGTCTAATACCAACTAAAAGGGATTGGATATGATAAAGGTTAGAAATCTAAGGCTAATACTCATTTAAAATAGGGCTCGTCGAGTAAGGACCAATTTGTCCGAAAATCCAAGGCTAACACCCCCTCCAAACACAAAGTTCTATCATTTTGGGGGGAAAAGTCTATTACCCATAAATTTGAAGTCTAATACCAACTAAAAGGTATTGGATATGAACAAAGTTTGAAATCTAAGGCTAATACTCATTTAAAATGGGGCTCGTCGAGTCAGGACCAATTTGTCCGAAAATCCAAGGCTAACACCGCCTCCAAAAACCAAGTTCTATCATTTTGGGGGGAAAAGTCTATTACCCATAAATTTGTAGTCTAATTCCAACTAAAAGGGCTTGGATATGAACAAGGTTAGAAATATAAGGCTAATACTCATGTAAATGGGGCTCGTGGAGTCATGATCAATTTGTCCGAAAATCCAAGGATAACACCCCCTCCAAACACAAAGTTCAATCATGTTTGGGGGGAAAAAGTCTATTACCCATAAATTTGAAGTCTAATACCAACTAAAGGGATTGGATATGAACAAGGTTAGAAATATAAGGCTAATAGTCATTTAAATGGGGCTCGTCGAGTCGGGATCCATTTGTCCAAAAAATCCAAGGCTAACACCCCCTCCAAAAAACCAAGTTCAACCATATTTGGGGGGAAATTGTATTACCCATAAATTTAAATTTAATACCAACTAAAAGTTCTTGGATATGAACAAGGTTAGAAATATAAGGCTAATACTCATTTAAAAGGGGCTCGTCGAGTCAGGATCAATTTGTCCGAAAATCCAAGGCTAACACCCCCTCCAAAAACCAAGTTCAATCATGTTTGGGGGAAAAGTGTATTACCCATAAATTTAAAGTCTAATACCAACTAAAAGCTCTTGGATATGAACAAGGTTAGAAATATAAGGCTAATACTCATTTAAATGGGGCTCGTCGAGTCAGGATCAATTTGTCCGAAAATCCAATAATAACACCCCCTCCAAAAACCAAGTTCAAGCATGTTTGGGGGAAAAGTGTATTACCCATAAATTTGAAGTCTAATACCAAATAAAAGGTCTTTGATATGAACAAGGTTAGAAATATAAGGCTAATAGTCATTTAAATGGGGCTCGTCGAGTCAGGATCAATTTGTCCGAAAATCCAAGGCTAACACCCCCTCCAAAAACCAAGTTCAACCATGTTTGGGGGAAAATTGTATTACCCATAAATTTGAATCTAAGACCAACTAAAAGGTATTGGATATGAACAAGGTTAGAAATATAAGGCTAATACTCATTTAAATGGGGCTCGTCGAGTCGGGATCAATATGTCCGAAAAATCCAAGGCTAACACCTCCTCCAAAAACCAAGTTCAATCATGTTTGGGGGCAAAGTGTATTACCCATAAATTTGAAGTCAAATACTAACTAAAAGATCTTGGATATGAACAAGGTTAGAAATATAAGGCTAATACTCATTTAAATGGGGCTCGTCAAGTCAGGATCAATTTTTCCGAAAATCCAAGGCTAACACCACCTCCAAAAACAAAGTTCAATCATGTTTGGGGGAAAAGTGTATTACCCATAAATTTGAAGTCTAATACCAACTAAAAAGGGCTTGGATATGAACAAGGTTATAAATCTAAGGCTAATACTCATTTAAATGGGGCTCGTCGAGTCAGGATCAATATGTCCGAAAATCCAAGGCTAACACCTCCTCCAAAAACCAAGTTCAATCATGCTTGGGGGAAAAGTCTATTACGCATAAAATTGAAGTCTCATACCAACTAAAAAGGTCTTGGATATGAAAAAGGTTAGAAATCTAAGGCTAATACTCATTTAAATGGCGCTCGTCGAGTCAGGATCAATTTGTCCGAAAATCCAAGGCTAACACCCCCTCCAAAAACCAAGTTCAATCATGCTTGGGGGAAAAGTCTATTACCCATAAAATTGAAGTCTAATACCAACTAAAAAGGGCTTGGATATGAACAAGGTTAGAAATATAAGGCTAATACTTATTTAAATGGGGCTCGTCGAATCAGAATCATTTTGTCCGAAAATCCAAGGCTAACAACCCCTCCAAAAAGAAAGTTCAATCATGCTCGGGGGAAACGTCTATTACCCATAAAATTTAAGTCTAATACCAACTAAAAAGGGCTTGGATATGAAAAGACCAACAAGGTCAGAAAACTAAGGCTAAAACCCATTAAAATGGGGCTTGTCGAGTCAATATCAATTTGTCCGAAAATCTAAGGCTAACATCCCCTCCAAAAAGCAAGTTCAATCATGCTCGAGGGAAAAGTCTAATACCAACTAAAAAGGGCTTGGATATGAACATGGTTAGAAATCTAAGGCTAATACTCATTTAAATGGGGCTCGTCGAGTCAGGATAATGTTGTCCGAAAATCCAAGGCTAACACCCCCTCCAAAAAACAAGTTCAATCATGCTCAGGGGAAAATTCTATTACCTATAAAATATAAGTTTAATACCAACTAAAAAGGGCTTGGATATGAAAAGACCAACAAAGTCAGAAATCTAAGGCTAATAGCCATTCAAATAGGTGTAGTTGAGTCAGGTTCAATTTGTCCGATAATCCAAGGCTAATACCCCCTCCAAAAAGCAAGTTCAATCATGCTAGGAAAAGTCTATTACTCATAAAATTTAAGGCTAATACCAACTAAAAAGGGCTTGGATATGAAAAGACCAACAAAGTCAGAAATCTAAGGCTAATAGCCATTCAAATGGGTGTAGTTGAGTCAGGTTCAATTTGTCCGATAATCCAAAGCTAATACCCCCTCCAAAAAGCAAGTTCAATCATGGGGGGAAAAGTCTATTACCCATAAAATTTAAGGCTAATACCAACTAAAAAGGGCTTGGATATGGAAAGACCAACAAGGTCAGAAATTTAAGACTAATACCAATTTAAATGGGGCTAGTCGAGTCAGGATTAATTTGTCTCAAAATCCAAGGCTACTACCCCAACAAATGAGCCAGGTCAATCATGCTCGTGGGAAAAGTCTATTACCCATAAAATTTAAGCCTAATACCAACTAAAAAGGTTTGGACATGACAAGACCTACCATGTCACAATTTAAGGCTAATACCTATTGAAGTGGGGCTAGTCGAGTTAGGATCAATATGTCCCAAAATCCCAGGCTAATACCTCCTCCAACATGCTGGTTCAATCATGCTCGAGGAAAAAGGATATTACCCTTTAAATTTAAGGCTAATACCAATTGAAATGGGGCTCGTCTTGTCAGAGTCAATATGTCCTAAAATCCAAGGCTAGAACCCCCTCCAACAATCCAATTCAATCATTCTCGAGGGAAATGACTATATCCCATAAAAGTTAAGCATAATATCAACTAAAAAGGGCTTGGATATAACAAGACTAACCAGGTCAAAATCTAAGGCTAATACCTATTAAAATGGGGATAGTCGAGTCAGGATCAATATATCCCAAAATCCAAGGCTAATAACAACTCAAACAAATCAGTTCAATTATGCTCGGGGAAAAATCGATTACCCATAAAATTTATTGCATATACCACCTAAAAATGGCCTGGATATGACAAGACTAACCAAGTCAAAAATCTATTGCTAATACCCATTGAAATGGGGCTAGTCGAGTGAAGATCAATATATCCCAAAATCCAAGGCTAATACCCCCTCAAACGAGTGAGGTCAATTATGCTCAAGGGAAAAGTCTTTTACCCATAAAATTTAAGGATAATAACAACTAAAAAGGGTTGGATTTGACAAGACCAACCATATCAGTAATCTAAGGCTAATATCCATTGAAATGGAGCTAGTCCAGTGAGGATCATTATGTCCCTAAATCCAAGGCTAGTCCCCCCTCTAATAGGCCAGTTCAATCATGGTCGGGAGAAAAGTCTATTACCCATAAAATTTAATTCTAATACCAACTAAAAAGGATTGGATATGAAAAGACCAACAAGGTCAGAAATCAAAGGCTAATACCCATTGAAATGGGGCTAGTCGAGTTAGGATCAATTTGTCCGGAAATTCAAGGCTAATACCCGCTCCAAAAAGGCACTTCAATCATGCTCGGGGAAAAAGTCTATTACCCATAAAATTTAATTCTAATACCAACTAAAAAGGGCTTGGATATGAGAAGACCAACAAGGTCAGAAATCAAAGGCTAATACTCATTCAAATGGGGCTAGTCGAGTCAAGATCAATTTGTCCGAAAATCCAAGGCTAACACCCCCTCCAAAAAGCAAGTTCAATCATGCTCGGGGGAAAAGTCTATTACCCATAAAATTTAAGTCTAATATCAGCTAAAAAGGGCTTGGATATAAAAAGACTAACAAGGTTAGAAATCTAAGGCTAATACCCATTTAAATGGGGCTAGTCGAGTCAGGATCAATTTGTCCGAAAATCCAAGACTAATACCCCCTCCAAAAAGCAAGTTCAATCATGCTCGAGGGAAAAGGCTATTACCCATAAAAGTTAAGGCTAATACCAATAGAAATGAGCTAGGATATGACACAACCAACCAGGTCAGAAATTCAAGACTAATACCAATTGAAATGGGGCTAGTCGATTCCGGATTAATATGTCCCAAAATACAAGGCTAATACCCCCCTCAAACAAACCAGTTCAATCATGCTCGAGGGAAAAGTCTATTACCCATAAAAAAAAATAAACCTAATACCAACTAAAAAGAGCTTGGATATGACAAGATCAACCGGGTCAGAAATCTAAGGCACTACCCCCTCAAACAAGCCAATTCAATCATGCTCGGGGGGAAAGTCTATTACCCATAAAATTTAAGTTTAATACCAACTTAAAAGGCTTGGAAATGACAAGGTCAACCAGGTAAAAAATCTAAGGCTAATTCCTATTGAAATTGGGAAAATCCAAGGCTAATACCCCCTCAAATTATCATGAGTTGTATGTTGTTCTCCTATTTTATTATGAATCTTCATGTTATGATTTTGATGCTGATGATTTTATGTATTTCATGATGCCTTAGAAATGTATTATAACTAAAATAAATAATTTATTGGAAATTATTATTGCGGATTGTCTTTGTTTTTTCTTTAAATGTTTGTTTGAAAAGTAGTATTAGAATCACAGTAAATAAATAAATAAGTTAGTTCATATTTATTCAAAGATTGTTTATTATTCGATTACATGGTTCTAAACACTGTTTAATGGTACTGCCAAATAAAAATTAGTTATTTAAAACAAAAATTAAAGAAGAAAATATGCTTCAGAATCTTCAATTTCTTCAATAAGATGCCCAAGCCGTCGTTGGTTTCAACTCCGAAATGGGCAAGTTAGACTCGAACCCACTTATTTTCTGCAAAAGCTTGCTGATGAGGTCCCCAACTAAATAAGAAGCACCCGAGGCCATAAGCCCGGTGCAAAAGAAGTATAATACAGTGCTGATGTATGGCTTGGGTTGTTTCCTCTGAATGTGGGCCTTCCCTATAGCAAGCAATATGATGCAAAAAAGAGAGGCCCCACCAACTGCTGCAAGCTTGAGATCTCTATCATCACTCTTCCGAAACGAGAATCCATACACGACGGGAGGCAGTAGCCCAAATATAAGGAATGATAGAATAGATAGTGTTGCATGTAATGAAAAGTTGTCCCGTCGTCCTAGTGTTTCTTGGTATCGATCCTCCTGCTCATTCACTTTATTGGAATGATCATTTTTCAGATCCATAAGCTGTAAAAACAATACCAAAACTAGGTGAACAAACAGGACGACTCTAACCTGAAAATATGGCCCTTTCAACTACATATTGAATTCTGTATGCATGGATTTTTCCAAAAAGGACTGACAGGGAAGTTTACTCACATTATGACCAATTATGAAAAGCCCTCCAATCAGATTTGCCAAGCCAAGTGCTATAATGTTCACTGTAGAAAACGCAGGTTAACAAAGTCACCCGTTGTTGTTACTGATCAAACATGTATTTCTACAGAACTCAAAAGGAGATATGACAAGAGAAATACGAGACATGAAATATAATTTGATGAAAGGAAGCTTGTGTTCACAAAATTCAGAAACAGATTGATTACACAGGTTCCTTGCACCAAATAAAAGCATAAGCACATTAAAAATGTAGCAAATTAATTCAAAAGGAGATAAAACTAGATTGAATGTCTTCATAAATCAGTACGTTAGAGTAGAATTAGGGATAAAAAAAATTGATACTTACAAGTTCCAGCACTAGCACCAGCAGCAGAAGACACTACACCTAGACTTGTAATTGATTCTATTAAACCACCATATACAATGCTTTTTAAAATCTCCAATTTTCGAGATTCACCTACTTCAGCACCTTTTCGTTCACCCACATTTGTCTGGTTCGAACTGTTCAGCAAGCTCGTAGGTTCTACTGAATCAATACAGACAATCTCAGAATCTCCACGTTTTGGTGACTCCTTTTCAATGGTGATTATGACATTATTCCCTGCATCATATGTTCACGTCAAACAATCACACAGGTAACAATAATAGTGCAAAACTTTCTAGATCGACCTGCCGTTGGTTTATGGTGCTAGGGGGGGATATTCTAAGAATAAAATTAAGCAGAATCAAGTTATAATTATGAATGCATGTCCAATTCAAATAAGAGAGAATTTTAATACCCCTGTGTGTTGTGCATACCTATATTTTTGTTTTCCGCAGCATTAACTTCATTTTCTCCAGTACTGATTTTTTCTGTTTCAGGCCATAAGGTTCCCTGACTCAAAGAATTTAGAGCACCTCTTCCTACTTCATGGTGCTTCAAAGCAGCAGCATTTATAAATCCTCCTTTAGAGTCCAATTGAGAGGGCAACGAAGTTCCTTGTGCCGACGAGGCCTGGCCATTTTGTAAAGGTTTTTCATTCTCTTTTGCCATGTTGAATTTCTCATCTATTTGTATCTCTGACTGCTCAGGGATTAAAGATTTGGGAGTTGAATATTCTAGACAATTCAATAAACCTTGCCCAGGTCTGAACGGTGCATTTTCCTTTAGGCCTTCCATGCTACCTAAAGAGTATGGTAACTGTTGAGCAGTATCCATGATAGCATGGTTCATTAAAGACCCATCTGCACAAGATTGCACAACAAAAATATAGTATGGTGTATTAGTGTTCCCATGGTCAAATTACTGCTAAAAAAACAAAAAAATAGAAAGGGCTCGCAGATATTTGGAGCACAAATGTGATGAGCACAATCATTCATGTGCTGACACATCAAACAAAGATAAATGCACTTGCAAATTGAAACACGACTCGCTCATATTAAATAGGCTTATCCATATAATGTGGTAAAGCAAAAATCCATGGTATGATATTTTTCTCCGGCATGTAGATTTAGCATTAGACTGACCAGCAACACATACAAGCTTATATTCATTACTCAAGAAAAGACAAGACCACAGAGCCTTCCCCATCCCACTAGCAAGAACTTCACAAAATGAAATATTACTAGAGTGAAGTCTTATAAGGAGGCACAAAAACAGGGATCAAATTACCAAAAAGCATATGTCCGAATCATCAGTCGACTCTGCATTCTTTTAAAATGGGAACTTAAGTTCTGTCATACCTGAGTTTCCAGCTGCGTCACCTGATTTCTCTCTTGCACTAATCAATGCAGTTTCAGTGAATTTTGTTTCCCTTGAAGAACTTAAAATCCCCTTTCCACCTTTAAGAGATGCACCTCCCATATTATTTACTATTCCTGCAATAGAAGAGGATTCAACCGATGCTATATCAACAGAAAGGAGAGGAGCATTTTGATCTGCAAGTATCCCATTCCTATTTGTCAAATTGGACTTCAGGTTTATTCCTTGTGGTGATTGATCAAGTAATAAAGGCTCCATTGTTGAAGGATTCAGAGATCCTCCTCCACTTTGGTGAGGCTTAGAATAAGAACCTTCTGGATGTTCTCCTGTTTTGACTAAAGTTTTTTCAGCATGTGGCATTACAGAATGATCATTTCCATTCGAGGATGAAAAATTGTTAGGAAAGCCTGATGAGGCGTCCTGATTCATTCCATGTACTTGAGTATGGTCCACTGCAGCATTACCTGCAACAGTATATCGACTAAGCATTCCTGTGGTCTGATAATCATCACATTCAAAAAAGTTTCAACATCTGCACAAAGTTACCTGGTGGCATAGTCTTAGCCGGTCTCATTAGGAATGATGTGTAGTTAAGTTTGGCAGAATCAATTTTTCAATAAATTGCGTACTTCTAGCAACATATAATTGTGAGAGAAACAAGGGTAGAAAATTGATAATGTCAGGGGCTCCAAACTAGCATTCCTAGAAACAACCTCTTTAAGTAGAAATGCAAATTTAAACCTCAATTGTACCAGGAAATATTGTGATCAGGCTTGTTCCAATGTGGCAGTCAATTAAATATTATTATGTGCTCCTGAAAATGTCATCTTACTTTAACAATATCATTGTTTCTAAATCTTGGTGACGGCATTTCCAAGAGTAACTAACAATCTCTCTTTCCCAGTCCCAACTCCCAAGCATCAACACGTTAAAGTAACAACACGCCATGCCGAAAGTTAATAAGAAACAAAATGCTAACATTGCACATTAAAAAACTTAGAATCAAGAATTGCGGGGGAACATGAGCATGAAACCTTTTTCAAACAAGCAACGACAGGTTTAGAATTTCAGAGCAAGCATTTAAAGGCACAGGGAAAAATCCTGAACAATATAAAATGTCTCGTGCAAAATCATTGTGTTCATGAGTATATTGAGCATTTTATATTGTTAAAGTATAAAATAACTACCGTGCTCAGTGGTTGTTTTCCTCTTATGAGTTGCAAAAATAGAGAAGAACCAATTTGTGGTGGCTGTTGATATCTTCTGAGGATCTTGAACTTTTTCATTCTCAGTGGATGATACCCGAAACAATTTGAAACCATTCCCTGTATCATTCAACAAAAGAGTTTTTAGAGCAGAGAACGATCCTTATTCATTGATGAGAACTTCTTAGAATGATAGCCTCAGTCTGAAAAAATGAAAATCCATTAGGAAATGATGACTCCTCAAAATTGGTGGCATCTCATGCACCAAGCATTGAACAATAAAGAACAAAAAAAGATGTGTTCATACCTTGAAGAATAACATTTCTTATCAGACTAAGCCTTGGTGATGTGTGCACACATCAACTCACTTAATAAGGACTCTTCTTTTTCTTATCATGACCATCTAATGTTTGATAGGTTGCTAATTAATGTTCATTCGATACAGGTATATTAAGACATTTGAAGCAGCTCCTCCCAAAAAATCACAAGTAGGAAGCACACATAGATCAATCATCGTTCTTACAAGCTACCATGCTCAAAATAATAAAAGGATTAACATAATGATATATTCTTCAGTGAGTAGGGATCACTACTATACCTGCAGGAATAAAGAGGCTGAAGCATGATAAGCATCTGAATACATCTGGTTCTCTATCACAATTATGATCATCGACCGCAGGTGTTGGGGTATCGTTTGGACAGATGTTAGCTATATCATGACCTGGATCACTGGCTGAATCAGCAGAATTGGCATCTGAATAGGTAGAGTTGCCATTCAATTCAGATGGAACAGTTGTGTCAACTTTGGCGTGTTTTGGTTTACGACGTGCATTTCGATTCTTCCATCTTCTTTTACGAAGGATAACCCTTCTTGTAATGCAGGAATTACAGTTAGGGCAATACAAATCATGTGTATTCTGCTTCTCTAACACCTTCTCAACATCGAATTCTGTCATTTCCTGGTCTATTTCTTCTATCAAGTCCAAATCTCCAATTACTCTAGTTTCACTGTCAGGAGGTTTTGATTTAAAATTTTGTTCTTCAAATGTGTCTTCTAAAGGTGTAAGACTTGAACCAGAAGACCCTTCATTATCCATATTTTTCCCCTAATTGAAGATTGACATCCTTGACTAGACTTTTCGGAATCTCAGAATTCTTTACAAGGACTTCAGCATCTCTGGGACTTGTGTCCAAAACAGAACATGTAGCACCACCATAGTTCACGCCAGAAGCTCCATTAATGGAGTCAGCACCTGCATTCAGGCAGAAAGCGAGCATTTCATTAGCAGAGAATAGATCTATAAAATATATGCACAATTACAATTTCGATACACACAGACACCTGAAGAATAGTGTAGGATCATGCAAAAGTAGCAAATTCACGATAATGAGTGGCAAGTGAAAATATTAGTTATCAGTTCATAATTGATGGATCTCAATTTCTTATAACTGCTTGCAATAATCTTGAATTTGATATCCACAGCTAGGCAGATTTTAGTAACACGAAGCACGAATAGTCACTCCATTCATTCCGAATCAACCATTTAATATCTCACAAAAGTAGGCATCCTGCGAGAAGATTACTGGATTGGGACCAGGGTGCAAATAGGATGCTGATTGACTAAATTTTAGTTTACATTTTGCTGGCATGGAATAGAAAAGGGATCATGCTGGAATAAATCTTCCGGCCCCTTTTTAAAATTATTATATATATATATATATATATATATATATATATAAATATAATAATTTTAAAAAGGGGAGTGGCTAATTAGTAGCCTGGGAGTGGATTCATGTGGAAAGTGAGCATATGGTGGCTGCATTATTATAAAACCAAATCATCAAGAAATTTATGGATTTGCTCTATATTGTGTATTTGACATTGTGGTATAGGGTGGTTTTTAAAAGTATTTTTTTTGTTTGAAAACATAAAAAAAAACACTAAAAATGATTCCTAAATTACAGAAATAGAAGCTACCGCCCTCGTGCTCACAGGCATTTTACTAAAGATTCCACACATTCACTAAAGATTGTTCGCATTTTCTATTATCTATGTCCAGGTTAAGTGTATTTTAACAACTTGGACTCATTTAATTGGCTGTTATTTCAGCAGATTAAATAGTTAAAAGACAACTAGCTAAAAGTAAGTAGGAGTAGCACTCCACTGCTGAGAAATGTGTGGCATCTACTAACCTTTAGTTCCAAAAACCAAACATGGTTGCTGTTGATTAAGATTTATTAAATTTATTAGGCTGTGCGTTTGAGTGTGCGTGTGCGAGCACTCTTTATGATCAAAACACGGAGTTCCAACGCAGTAGGTCCAGTTACAGTGGTGACATTTCCATATTCCTAAAGCGAGGAAAAAGGAAATGTAATGACGTATACACCATGCACCTAAATAAAACTCCACAAAGGAACAAGAACAAAAAAAAAGGAAGCAGGGAGATGTTGAAGATGGCAATCAATCCCACAGTTTAAAATCAACAGAATAATGTACTTTAGGCGATTAAGGAAACAAGAAGAGAGTTTAAGCAATACTATTTTAAGTATAATTAAGTGGAAGATGGTGGAATGAACAGAGAAGAAGAGAATAAAAGAGAAATGTTGATAAGATTGAGGAGTAGAATACCATGGTGTTGGTCAAAGTAAACGCTGTTTAGGTGATGGGCTTTCTCTTCATTCTCATCCGTATCCTTATCACCACCACCCCAGTGTTTATGCGGAGATACAGCACAGGGTGATGATACTCCTACTTTCGGAATCTCTGAGTCCTCATTGATACTGCTGCTGCTAATGAGGCTACTAATTCCAGTTCCAGTTCCATCTTCATTACCACTGGTAGAAACAATATCGACGAGCAGAGCAGTGTTTGCACAAGTTTTGTTGGTGGTGGTGGTGGTGGTGATGGTGGTGGTGGTGGTGGTGGTGGTGGTGCCGTCGTCGCTGCTGCTGCCGTCGTCGCTGCTGCTGCTGCTGCTGCAATGCTGAAACTGGCTGCTTTGAAGAGACAGCACTTCCTCCTCCTCCTCCTCCGGCACCAATTTTTGTTTTTGATTTTCCATTGGTATTTGGCCAAGGAGGGAGGAAGCAGGGGATGCCATTCCACTTCTACAGATCAGTTGAGGCTGAGCTAATCTCTCTGGCTTTTAGTCAAGCGAGCGCTTGATAGCCACTCGCTCCTTGTGTATTGGTGAACAGTCGGTGTTTCATATCCTGACACACCAACTGTTGCTTTAAATACTACCGAGTCCAGTCCAGTACAGAGTTTTTCACGGTACAATTAAAAAATTAATTCACAGACTAGCACCTGTTTAAGACGTGCAGATATCATATCCGCAGATATCATTATTTATGGGATCATCAGAAAAGCCACCATACGTGCCTCCCACTTGGTGGCATTTTATCATCATATCAATAAATTTCTAGTTATATTCATATTAATATGTGCTATTGTTACCAAAGTTATTGATACCGTTTTATTTCGGCCGAAACATTTCATACCAGGTAAAAAAATAAGATAAAACAACATTGTTTTCGTCTCGTTTTAAATACCGTTCAGTACCAGAAATACAGGCCGAAACAGCTCGGGTGTGCCGTTTCGGCTCTTTGAAAAATTTTCATTCCCGCGCGCCTCTCCCGCCGGTAGCCAGCCAAAAGTTGATGTGATGTGATTTGATGTGACACTGAATTGACTTTGTATATATATATATTATATACTATTATATATATACACTGAATTCGATTATATATATATACTATTATTTATATATAACCGAATATATATATATATACAAGACTTTAACTCACAATATACAGGGTTTCAAACAGTGAAATGGCTACGGGAATTATATGTTAGGTAATATACACTGAATTCGATTCACAGTTATATATATATATATATATATATACAGGGTTTCAAACAGTGAAATGGCTACGGGAATTATATGTTAGGTAATATACACTGAATTCGATTCACAGTTATATATATATATATATATATATATATATATATATATATATATATATATATATATATATATATATATATATATATATATATATATATACAGGGTTTCAAACAGTGAAATGGCTACGGGAATTATATGTTAGGTAATATACACTGAATTCGATTCACAGTTATATATATATATATATATATATATATATATATATATATATATATATATACAGGGTTTCAAACAGTGAAATGGCTACGGGAATTATATGTTAGGTAATATACACTGAATTCGATTCACAGTTATATATATATATATATTTATATATATAATATTGTTTATGATATTTATTGAAAATGCAAAAATAAAAACAATAAAAATTAAAAAATATATATTATAAAAAAATAAAATTGTTGTCAACTTTGATTTTATAAAAAATATAAAATTATATTTAATTTTTTTTTAAGTTTTTCATATATATAATTAATTAATTATATATGAACAGTACAATCTTAAAATAACACGTCAAAACACTCCAAAATCAAAATATCATGTACCAAATACTAATAGAAAAAAATAAAAAGACAACCAAAACGGCATTAATAACCTGCTACTGTCAGCGAGTACTCGTTTAGTCACGTTGAACTTGCGCTGAGGTGTGAAAATGTGGAACGGGCCTCGCTTTCTTCCCACTCCCCGCATTGTCTTCACCCACCCACCCAGACATTTACTTTCGTTTATGGTTTTTTAATAACAAAAATCAACTCATTAAAATACTAAACTTAATTTCTTCCGAACAACTCAAGGCGTGACACATAATTAATTTGGGATTGATATGCTGGATCCTCGAGTGTGGACAGCTCCCATCTAATACTAGTAGTATTTTATTTATTTTTACTATTATTATTATTATTATTATAGTGGTAATAATTGACTTCACACTTTGATGATGAGGTGAGGTTGACTGGTTTACGGCTTGACTTGTACATTTATTGGTAGCAGATAAGAAATTAATTCGTGGTTCCTACCTCCGTGCAATATCGTGGCATTTAACAAATACTGATCACCAGGGAAAAAACGACAATCACTTTTTTTTATTATTAAATTAGATGATAATGCTGTAGGTATAACTATTTATTTAATCAATTAACCTGGGCGTGGTCTTAGGATGACCCCGAAATCCTCTCGAAGCAACGCACCGATTCTCATATTCAAGAGCCAATGGGATTTATGCATCACCGCTTTGATTTCTCTCTTCTGATACCAAAAGCCAGCGAGCGTGCATCGTTAGTTTTGAAGAGTTCAATTTTTTTAGCGGACGATGTTATTTCCAGGGGAAATGGAGGGTTTCGATGGCATTCGTTCTATCGTTTGCAGGGAGCACAGTTTAAAGAACCAAAGTGTCATCCATGGGCGTATGCCATATATGAAAGCAACAGTTGACATTCGTATATCAGGATATGAAACACCAACTGTTCACGAATATATAATTAGGTTTAGATATCATTAAGAGCTCGCTGCTATGAAGATAGAGTCCAAGTTGATCCAAGAGGCTGAAAAGAGCGTTAAACCCCTTGCTTCTCCAAAACGCAAAAACCTCCAGATATATGGTAACGGTGTTAGAGAATAATATAAATCATATTATGGTGTGTCATCTATAAATTTAAATTTTTAGATGAGATGATTCCTTAACAAAAGGATCATCCACAAGAGGATACTGCATGTATCATAATAATAATGATAGTACATGCATTAATTATTGGTACTCGAGCCTGAAAGTTAGCCACTTCAAAATAGAGATTGAGAAATGGATCGACCAGAGCATATGGATCATTCTTGGATTCGTAGTATTTTCGTTCTCTACTTTTATTTATAATCAAGAAAATGCTAATTTGGAATTCATTAATAAACCACCACATGTTTTCACTTCCATCATCAAATAGAGAAGGATGAGATTTAATGACCACTAGACAAGGATAAGGGAGAGGCACAGAGCTTCAAAATATTCTTCTAAAATTCAATGAAGACACTATCTATTTTCTTGAGCTGCTCCATCTCCTCTCCAATTGCTATCCCAGGATCAATGTAGCACAGCTGGAAAGAAGAAAGAAAAAAAACAATCAAATTGAAGGTTCCACGAGAAATAACAAGAGAAAAGATAGGTTGGCTAGAGGAGTAGAACCTGGTATTGGGGCTTCTTCAATGTGTGAGCTCCTCTTTTTATTAGCTTCTTCCATCCAGCATTTTCTCTAAGTGATCTTTCTAGAGCTACAGTTCTCTATGTTTGCAATACAGAATAAAACCAGATAGATATTGTAGAAATCAGAATAAAATATATCCACCATTTTGACAATCTTAATTGTATTGTCTATACAGAACAAATATTTCCAAGCTGAACTTTTTTTCATTTGGATCATTTTTTTTCAAAAACCACGAATTATAGGATTCATGTCCTTCCCACAAATTAGCAGAAATGTATCAGGATAGAAATGCTAGAGGTTTAGATAGCTCAAATCTCTGGATATTGGAGGGATGGTAGAAAGAACATTATTTTTCCTGGGTTCAATGGAAATATTAAGGCTAAAAAGGAAAAAAGATGGAACCAGAAAATTATTCTAGTAAATGGATGAGCCTGATCACTGCAGAGGTTGAATGCAAGCTTCAATGCACATACCAACCCGAATTCCCATACGAATAATTACAGAAAGACATCGATAGGGAAGCATGTTCAATAATCAAGCCAAAAAAACGCAGCAGGTTTATTACTTACATGAGCAGGGTCCAAAATTAAGAGGTTGTACTGCGGCACTCCATTCTTTTGAGGTCTGGATTGAATCCCAACAATAGTTCTTGAGTGACCATCATGTTGGAAGTACAAGGGTCTGCTCGTTGATGTTGTCAACAACTTGAATCATTTCCAGAATCACAATTCTCCTAAGGCAAGAAATAAGATGCATGGAAAGAATTACTTACACTCTGTTGGTGATGACAACATGTCGATTTTGGACAGATGTGGTTAAGCTTTCCTCTGAAAAATAATTCCACACCCAGTCGAGGAGAACCTGATGACCCTCTTTCTTCCTCGGAAATCTATTTGCCATAGAATGATCACTTCCACCTGCCATGTAATTGGTAGTGGACTGAGACTTGTCATTCACAATGGAGTCTAGCTGAGAAACATCACTATTTCGTCCCACCAAATATCTATCCATAGGTCCATAAACCTGAAAGGCTTTTCTCTTGTCACTGGCATTGGCTGTCATAACAGTTGGGGTAAGACTGGTACCAGGAACGGAAAGAAAAAAGCTCTGCAATTCCTTAGGGCCAAAATCTACAATCCTGGCACGAAGACCAAAAGAGCGAAAAATGGCAGCACATTCAGTAGTTCCAATCCAATGTTTGGAGCCATAGACAGAATGGTTGAAATGATGAGAGCCAAGGGCATCAAAACCTTTTTCCCAGGCAATCTCAAGCCATCTCTGAAGAAACGGAATATCAGGGACAAAACCAGAGCCACCGAACAAAAGCTCTCTGGCATCATGGCGGTGGGAAAGCAAATGGGAGCTAAGCATTTGGATATTACGCCAGCCACAACCCCAGCCAATATCTTCAGAGGCCAGGCTCTGAAAATGGTCAACATATCCAGACAATAAGATAGTGCTATTGGTATCAGCATCTAGTTCGAAACAGTTGGACAGCAAGGAGATCAAACCGCCAGGGAATTTGACATGGTAAAAGGAGCTCCTATACTGCAAAGCAATCAAACAAGAAATCTTTTCATCCATGGTGTTGTTCTCTTGGAGTGTTAATGACGAAGGAGGAATAGAAAGTTGTTGGGCCAATTCCAGGTCCCTTGCAAGTTGCTCATCCTTTTCAGCATCAGCACCACCATCATCTTCGTCAAAGTGGCTGTTGGCATGCCTGCTATTTGAGCATAATCAAATCGAATGCTTTTTAAACAATCTATCAAAAAAAATGGAAAGAAAATGAAAAGGGAATATTTACCTTTGAAGTTGTGACGGAGGAAGGGTTATATGACAAAAGGGACAATTTGCAGAAGAATCCATCTTTTTTTCTTCTCTAATTATATTCTCTCCATTCTACACTGCATGATATGATTATAGTGTACCACGCAGTAATTACTGTGAAACTTTGAGGCAAACAAAGAAGAATAGGATATATCATCAGCACAGTAGTGCAGAAAGAGAAGACTAACAAGCGAAGTGATAGAAGAAAACTTCAGTAGAAGACGAGAAAACCCTAGTCCCAGTCCCATACCGACCAATGCCTGTCTACTGCCCCCTGCTCGCCTTCACTCCGTGTTGGCGTTTACTAATTTAGTTTCTAATTTAGTTTCTGCTTAATTAATAACCCTAATGATATTTAAAACGATAATGAATATATTAATTAGTGCTTTGTTTATTTATGTATTCTGTTACCCAAAAAATATAAAGCGCAAAATATGAAGTAATAAAATTAATTTTTTGTACATAAGTAATGAAGTTAATTTAGAATTTCATTTATATTGATATCTCTCACTTGTAAGTTATCATCAAAAATTAGTTTAAGAGTTCTTAAATATATTTTCTTTAACAGAATATTTAACCCTTTAATTGAATTTAATTTATAAATTCTAGTAAAATTTTTATATTTGAGATCATGTTTAATGTCAAAAATTAAATTTAACATCTAAAAACAGTATAGAAATAAAGTAGAGATAACTTCTCTAATTTACTATCCTAAAAAGAAAATATAATATTAAACTTTGTTTTTTAAAATATATTCATCTATCCACTTTTAAACAAATTAAATGGATGTGATAAGGATAATATAAAAAACAAAATGAATAAGGTTTAATATAAATATATATATATATATATGAATTTCAATTTTTTTTATTAATTGAATTTAAATAAACATTATAAATAAATTCAAGTATAGTAAAAAAAATAATTTTAGTGATTATCCTATGGATCAACAAATCAATTTATTAGATTTTTCTAATGAAACATTGATTTGGACAAGAAAAAAAATAAAAACAAATATATACTAAAAGAATGGTGTTTGAGACAGGGTTGAGGTTTCGTTTTGTTTCGTACAAAATAGTTGAAATGTTTCGTGTCAGTTAAAAAATAAGATAAAACGACATTGTTTTATCTCGATTAAAATTTCCGATCCATTCCGTATTTTTCGGTCAAATATCAGTCGAAACATTCCGATTTCGTTCGACCCATTTCGTTTCAGGCAAATAGTATGTTTTTAAAATAATAAATAATTTTACAATACCAATCATATCTTTTAATCCGACTGTTAGATTGAGATAAAATTTTATGAGGAGTTTCTTGATATATATATATATATGTATTATGTTAAAATTTCAAAGCAATTAGAGAATGCAATGACCTTGCAAGATTGATGGTGACATTCTCGTAATATTATATGTAATCATAATTTTATTCAGAAAAATTATTTTATTGTGTTTTTTTAAAATTAAATTGCACAATTTTAAATAATTTTATTTTTAAATTTGAACTAATTTTTTTTTAAAATTAATATATTTAATTATATACATAGATACATAAACAGTAAAATCTCAAAAAGACATGTCGAAATGCTCCAAAACTAAAATATTTAGTTTCAATTAAAAAAACAAATCATGAATCGAAACAAAATTAACAACCTTGATTTTAAGCTTATAGGATCCTTGGGTTTGATAAAATCAACCCCCATGTGATTTTCATAACTGAAGTTTAATAATTCGCTTGGAACTTGTCTGTTTAGGGCTTCCAAACTCTCCCAACTTTTTGACAGTTCATAATGTAGACCTTCCTCACATTCCCTAAACAATTTATTCTTGGTTCCTGAAACAAACTTCCCCATGTATGCAGGCGTATGGTGAAAGGGAGAGGGTACAAGGCAGCATCCACTAAATCCAGTAATTGACTTGATCATCATTAGAAATTTCTATCATGAATTGATATGTACATAATATGTTAATTTCTCTCCACAAAATGATCTGTTATGTTATAAATGTAAGATTAAGTAGGAGCTTCTGCTGTTTCTATTTTGATTAGACACTTCCCACGTGTACCTTCCCTTAGTAAATCAAAGTCTCTAAAAGACAATGAGCCTGCCAGAACTTAGAGGTACAATCTCGTGTACCTGCCAGCTGCAAGTTAAGCTTCTCTGCTGACCACCCGAGTTCCACTCTTCGAGAGCAGGAGGTCCTTCATTTCTCTGTAACTCCGGAGCTCTTCCAGCGCATCTGCTGTCTTTCTCGGCATAAAAAACCCAGAAGCTGTATTCATCCCTTCCTCTACATCAGTCCTCAAGGAGCGGGATGAGTAACAGCTTGGATCTTGACGCAGCGGAGGTGCTGTCCTCAGCATGTGAACAAGGATACCAACAGCTGCATCTTGAGATTTTTCCCCTATTGATGCAGTGTGGGGACTCGACTCCAAGTTTTTCTTCCCATAAAGGTTCTGACTGTATACTCAAAAAAGTACAAAAATAAGATTATGGTGATGATGAATTAAAAAAGGAAGAAATATAAAGCAGTCTAGATGCAAAAACAATAAGCCTCAGTCTCAGGATTGAAAAGAAAAGGCGTCATAAACAGATGAACTTCAGCAAAATGAGCAAATGCACAAACAAAATGATGAATCCCCTGTTGTGTTTTATCTCAACTTCATCAAGGGAAGAAATCACGGAGCAAGTTGTGCCAAATTGCCAACAAGTTATGCTAGTTTTCTTTGATCCACATATATGAGGTGGTGGGGCCATTAAGGACAGGGATCACAGAGCAACCAAGATGATAAAGGAAAGGTAACTACACTACCAAGATCCTCAAACAGGGCCTATTTTTTCGTTAAAAATAGGTCTTTCCATTAATTTTAACTAATGATAATAGTTTAGAAACAGGGCCTATTTTTTACCAAAAAATAGTTCATAGCACTCAAATAAAAAAAATAAAAAAGTTCGTGGGCTCAGTTCAGGGTAACTTGGGTAATTTAGCCTGTTCTATGAAACTTACAATCTCGATTCACTGAAACTATATTTTAATGAAGTCCACAAATCAGGGACCATTTTCTTAAATTTAAACAATTTGTGTAACATGCAATTGTGATCTAAAACCATGAGTTCATATTGAGCAAGCAAGGGATGATAGATGTTTTTCTAGCTTCTTACAATCAATTTAGCCTTAAAGAAGATGCATCATTGACATTTAAGCAGATGAGAAATTCCATATACTGAGCTAACGGGTATTTCTCCGGTAGGACAGCAAGTAAAACCGAGGAATCACAATGTTACATGCTTGAAAACGTAAGGCAAGTTTCTCCAAGTAGAGGAAAATGACTCAGCACTAAATTTTTCATGTTGGAAAGGCACATATGATCTCCGAAGATGGGCAACTGATATCAGATTTGGTTTAATTAGTTAGTTATCAGGAATTATCCGGTAACAGAGTGAACCTTGAGAAAGTTAGATGCAATTTCAAATAGAGTATTCCACATCACCATCAAATAAAACAAAGAAACAAAAATATAGATGAGCTTTATAACAAAACTACTGTGAGAAAACAGAAACAAAGTGCAACCATGGACCGCTCTTCCAGAAGAAGAATTTCATGCAATCTAGAGACCACTCACAAGGCTTTGCAGCAGATTTCAAACTAAACACGCAACCAACATAGAAGAGGTGATCATACTCAAAATATGTACATGTGAATAAAATATGGAATAGAAACCAACCCTATGGATTCGTATAGTTAATCAATCCATATACAGTTAGGTAAACACTACTTATGCCTGCAATTTCAAAGTACCTGGCATGAGAATCTGATGAATCAACATCATCAACATCAAAAGGACACGAGAAATCATCATTATCTAGGTCATCTTGGAAAGATAATCTACTTGAACTTCTGGAAAAATCAATGCGTGGAGAACCACTAGGAGATAACAACCCTGAGAACCGCCCTGAATCATCTTTGCTATCTTTTAACAACTAAAAACAAAATTAAAATCAGAGACACCGGTCAAAACATTATTCGATGGCTTTCAAGCAGGAAAATAAACACTAAAAAACAGATTGATGAGGGAAAAGACTACCTTCTGACTAGAATAATGATTTACATTGCCAGAGTTTAACTCTGCAAACCTTATAGCTTCTAATTTCTTGATTGATCGAATTCCAGAAGGAGACTCCTGTGATGATGAATCATGCCTTATGCTTCTGGGAGATAAAGGTGGAAGAGAATGCCTACTTGAATCAGAAAAGTTAGGAGAAAGGTATCTAGAACTTCTTCCGCCCGATATAGGAAGTGGAATGGTCACGGGTGCAGTTTCAGAAGTAACACGAGCCAGGACAGGACTACCATTGCAGAAGTGAGTTGGGGTAGAAGGGGACATAGATGGTGAGAATGGAGGAGAAAGCTGGTACTCATCATGATAAGTAGCCTTTTGAGGAGTTGACGGTCTATAGTTTTGGACTCTATGACCGTAAATATCATTAGGGGGGGATGGAAAATCACATGGCATGCGAGATGTGCGATAAGCTGGCGGAGATCCACCAAATGGTTGGCTCACCATATGAGCTGCTTTATGGAAGCCGCTTGTCCAGCTATGCGGGCGTTGAAAAGGAGAAGAAACATGTGGTTGCATTCCTCTCAATAGAAAGGACGCAGCACCCACGCCCTTCTCTGAAGAGGGTAGAGACCTATGAGGATCAGTGGTGGGGCTACCAACATAGTCCATTATAATCTTTGGTGTCATCGTTGTCACAGGCTCAAGCTTGAAATCAGATAGTGTCGAACGATAGGTCACAGATACACTAAGGCGGCCAGGAAGGGCCTCAACGGGGACAAAACTGAGCTCTTTCATTACTTCCTCATCTGCCCTGGAGAACGGTTCGCAAAATGAAGAAACTTTGTAAATGATATGGAAATTGTAAGTTTGAGTAGATGAGCTTAGCTGGCGAAAGACTCTGTATGCTGGGAGAAGCCGCATGTGAGAATAAAGAGAGCGTAAGAGTATGATGGACTTCTTATATGTCTTCTTGTAAGAGGCAGAATTTTCACCGGTTTGGGGAGGCATAACCCGCAGAGACTCATACTGAACAACCCACCTCTCTATAACTGTCTCCACAGATGTCACAGCATACAAATTGTCCATGGATGTAGATGGAGCAGACGGTTGGCGAACAAGTAGTACATCAATTATCATGGGATCCATGAGATTTCTGTGCCAAAAATTCAAGTTATCTAGAGCAGCAGGGCGGTCTCCGAGAAATAAATTGAACCATTTGTCGCTCTTTTTGAAACGAGAAGTGGAAGAAAGTTCCCTGCTGCGATCATGGGGATGAAGAGAAGGAATTCTTGAGTCCAAAATGATGTGCAAGCTCTTCAATAGAAACTGGGAAATAATTTGTTCTAGTTTTCCAGAATCAGGGTGAGAATTACCATGCATATCCATGGTGCTAATCCAACTTTGAGATTCCGGTGGATCGTGTATATGACCCCAAATCAGTACGATAAAACCGCAATTCGCTTCCCTTCCCTTCCCTTCCCTTCCCTTTTTTGAGGTTAGAGAAAAACAAGAGGATAAAAGAAGGGGAAAACAAGGAAAGGAAATGTCGGTGTGACGGAGGAGCAGAAACAAAGGGTGGTGGGAATAGATTTGTAGCTCTGCTCGTCTAATTAACACAGCACAACAAAATTATGAAAGAATTGAAAAAATAAAAAAACAGAAGAGAAGAGAAAAAAATACAAGAAGATGGGGAAGGATGAATGAGTCATCAGAAGCATGACAAAGATAACAGATCAAAGCAAACCGATGGTGGTAGATCGATGGATAAATAAAATGTCGATCGAACGTGCCGTAATAATATGATGAACAGATTCAGAATTGTAGAAGCTAGAAATCTTGATGTGATAAGGCAAGCAGAGCAAAACAAAGCAATCTCCCATATAATGATTGGCGTATATAAATAAATAAATGTTTAAAAAGAAGGAAGGAATGGAAAACTTACCCGCAACATAAAAGAATAAGACGTGAAGGAGAAGAGAATGATAAGTATTTAATTTAATTTCCTTGGCCGCAGTTGCCGTGAGAGAGAGACGTAAAACAATCCAGCAAACAATAACACCAGTGGTGGAATTCCGTAATTCCTTCCAGCAGTAGAAGGGAGCAATACTGTAGTTAAAGAAAGTGATGGGTATGGTAAAATTAGTTTATAATTATTATCAAAATAAATCAAGTAACATCTTCCTAATTATACTCATCCATCTCTTTTCATTTCAAAATCCAATCCCCCCTCTCTCTCTCCTCTGCATATACTCTGCACCACCTCCTCCTACACCGTCATTATCCTTTATTTTTTATTAAATTATTATTATATTAAGATTATCGATTATTAAAGGGAGGGCAAATCATGTTGTTGTGTCTAGTTCTTATAAATTTTAAATTAATTAAAATAAATATTGACGCTAATTTATCCAAACAGCAAATGAATTCAAAAAAAGGCCACGGATCCAAACAACAAATGACTTCGAAAAAGGGTCACGGCCCACAGGAGGGTTAAAAATTCCAAGTTCCTTACTGGTGAGATGTTCGTATTTGGGTTTAGCTTTCTAAAGGGTGGGATGCTTGTAACTAAAATGAAGTCGTGGGATATCTTCCGCCCAGCAAAGTAACTAAACAATGGGCCCCCCAAAAGATCCATATACACTAACCTATCATCATTCTACATAAGAAAAAAAAAGGCTCAGCCTGTCCTAAGTTTAGGTTCTGTTAAGGAAAATTAAAATCATAATTCCTCGTCTATTTACATTTTCATGCACAATTTAGTGATTCATCTTCTGCTGAATCTTTCTAATAATCTTGGATAACTATAAATTAAATTAGCTCCTTATTTATCTTCTTCTAGAGCTATATTGTGATATATGTGATTCATCTTCTCCTTATTTATCTCCTTATTTATCTTTTTTTCTAAATTTTCTTTTTTATAGCTTCTTTTCCACCCTTTCAACCTCTCTCACAGCTCCCTAGCAACATCTTTCAGACTCGATTGATTGAATTATTTAGTCTAACAATCTCAATTCTTGTTATTTTCTTAACAGCAATGATCTTCCAGGGATTGTCGAAGGCTCTGAACTGGTCCCTAAAAAAACTAATACTGATAATTCATCTAATCTTTTTTTTATCACAAATTAACTTGCAATAACATGAAAAGTACATTGATGATCAAAATCTAATGTTTATTCATCATTTAAGGTTTTAATCAAGAGTTCAACTCTTTTATAAATTCTTGATATAGGGACTAACAACTAATCTAGGCACAATGAGATAATGAATAGGTTATAAGGACTAATTTATTGGTTTGAGGGACTAACACCTACTTGAGAAAATATAGATAACTATATTGAATGTAGGGTTTATCTTTAGATTTGGTCATGGATAAAAGTTATAATGAGAAGTTGTTCAGAAAAAGACTAAAAATATTTGTAAACTGGAGGAGATGTTAAATCTATCAATAAAAATTAATATACAATGTTCTTGATGAGTTGATCAAAAACACATTACATCACACTGAAAAACAATCTTCTTCTTATTTTTCTAACTTCCTCGTCTTATGTGAAATAAAAAAGCACACAAAAATCACCATTCTATTATACCAAGTAAAGAAAGACAGTAGCGTGAATAATTAGATTTTTCTGTATTAGGAGGTTGAGAAAAAGGACACAAATTGATATGGACCCATCCTTCCTCAATATCAATGCAGTGGTTGCCCCACCAGTTTCTGAAAGCTTTCGCCACCTCCTATTTCAGCTCAACCGTCGCAATACTTGTATATATGAACAATTTACCCATCGTCGCCGGTTACTTCTTAAAAGTTTAAAATTGACATCATGTCGCCATCAATCACATCAAACTTTGTAGTGTGGATATTGACTTTTTAATAATTTTGTTTAAAAATTATGTTTTTGAAATTATTATACTAAAATGATTTAAAAATGTTTATTTTTTAATTTAAAATAAAAAATAAAAATAATATTTTTTATTTTTTTTCAAAAAATATTTTTGAAATGAAGTGAAAAACCCTTCTAATATAAAATTATTTGTGAAAATAAAATTTCAGTTTTTTAAAATTTCAGCTTTTCAAAAAGATTAGAATGTGATTATTTCAAACTAACCCCTAACATTTGACATTTTCATCGCAAAATAAGAAGACAAAATACTTTGAAATAGATGAGTAAAAAAGGAATAAAAAGATGCTAAGTGGATACCGTATATCTCGAAGATTCGCATAATATCCCGGTCCGACGATAACATTTTCAAAATGGGACTCGTGAGGAAACGGCCGATGGTTTTTTGAAACGACAGGACAGGCAATGTTTTTTTTTTCCTCGCAAGTAACGAAACTAAATCTCTATAAAATAATAGATTATTATTTAGTCCTTGTATATTTTAAAAAACAATTAATTAGTCTCTTTGATTTAAATTACTTCACGTTACATTTTTATATTTATTTACAGCTTAAGTGATGTTTGTTGTGTCTTTTCTAAGATTGAATTAAATTACTTTTCAAATTTTGACTCAAAACAAAGTGGTAATTTGCTTTTTTTTAGTTATAAATGGTTTTTGCTCAAAACAAAAGTTTATTGCAATTTTGAATCAAAATCTTGTGAAATAAAAAAAATCAAATTTTAATTTATAAATTCTAACCTATATTATTCCCTCCTAACAAAAGGTTGTTTATAACATGCATTTAAATTATTTTATTTTCTTTCAAACATATTTGAAGGTTAAATCAGTTTTATTATGATTTGTACAATATTTGTTATTTCATAAACCACGACAAATTAACTCTCATCTGTAAGTGTTGATGGTAAGATATTGAATTGTCATTCACTTAATTATTCTTATTTTCAAAAACTTTTGTGTATGTTAATTTGAAAGAAACCTAGGATATTCTAACAATCTATCGGGACAACTTAGTGAATGGAGTGACTAAGTTATTTTATCATTTATCATTTTAAAATTAGATATCATAATTTATTTTGATGCATTTGATATAATATTATTATGATTTTATGATTCAAGATATGATTTTGACAAATTAATTTAATATATTATCATTTTAATATTTTAAAAAAATAATATCATCTCAATTTTTTAATATCTATATATCTGTTTTAAATAACTAATAAAATATCAATATTTCCCTAATTATGTAATGGTAAACTAGAAGGAATAATCTTTTGAAGATGAGAGATAAGATACATTGAACCTGGACACAACTGATTCAGCCTATAAAAACAGAAAGAGGAGTGTCCTTCCACTAAATAAAAGGTGTTAAAATTTGAGTGGTTGTTCTCGTAGCTACGAAGAGAGAGAATACTCAATAGTAAATAGCGGTGATGGGGGCGGTCAAGGATGGAGAGGAGATGATGCTAAAGAAGAGAAATGAAGAGCTGGAGGAAGCCCTCAAAGAAAGCAAGCAGAGGGAGGAAAAGATGAAATCAGAGCTGCGAAGGGCATGGGAGAGGCTCAGAGTGGCGGAGGAGGCGGAGGAGAGGCTCTGCTCCCAGCTGGGTGAGCTGGAGGCGGAGGCTGTCAATCATGCCCGTGACTGCCATGTCCGCATTCTCTCTCTCATGAACGAACTCTCCCAAGCCCACAACCATCTCCATCTTCATCCAGTTACCAATTAACACCATCATCATCAACCCTTGTAATTTCTTGTCTTTCTAGCTCTCTCTGCCAGCATATGTATTTGGGAGCAGGTAGAGATGATGTGTGCACCTTCGTGTGTGATTGATTTGTTGGTGATTAGGTCTCTCTCTTTAGTTGTGTTTCCCTCTCCCTCTCCCTTTTCTCTCTAGGAGAATCAAGAATTTTGTACATTATTTATTTTCTTCTCTTCATTTCATTTGCTCTGCTGGATGTGAATTTCGTGTATTTTCTCTACCGCTGTTATTATAAAAAAAAAATAAAAAAAATTGGGTGGTTATTCAATGTATTATAAGATTTTCTTTGGCGTTATCTGAGATGTTACCTTTTAAGGAATTTTGTAAAAGGATTAATTAACCTGACTGATGTTTGCGACAGAAACTGACAGATGTCACGCAGAGAACGACGGACAAATTAATTGACTGTCTTCACCTAGGAACCTAGAGTTTTAACTGTCTGCGTACATTTTATAAGAGGGTGTTTACCAGTAATATCGAAAAGGTTGACCTTCAGTTGCTTCTGAGTTTTTTTTATAAAATTGTTGATAACGAAGTTTGATAAGAACATATTGTCAGATGATTAAAATTGAAAAGTTAGAAATTAATTTAATTGGCCATTGCTTAACAGTTAACACTCTCAAGGAGATGGGATAAAAAGATTAAAACCCTCCATTCGATTTTTTGTTTTGCAGACGAAAATTTGTAAAGTGTAAGCACTGCCTGGGGCAAGGATTCGAAGAACAAGGTTAGAGCAAATCGAATGGTAGGAGATATTTTTAAGAGGTAAATGATAGAAATGACTCTTTAAATAGTGTATAAATGACTCTTGAGGTAATGTGGTCTCCAACGGTAAGAGGCATTTTTAAGAGCCATTTTTTTAAAATTTATTTTAAATAAAAATCAATTATTTTGTATATAGTGTAATTATACAATTCATTATACAATTAATATGAGTAAGTTATAATTACAAATTAATACTCCTATTTTTTATGATAAATATTATTATAATAATAATTAATAATAAAAAAAAAATTATTATTATATATAATAATTATTAAAATATAATAATAATTATTATAAAAACCCACCCCCGTGCAAATCCCTTTCATTTCAATCACAACCCTAGCCATCTTTCTCTTCTTCCTCCAGCCGCCCCCCACACCTTTTCTTCTCTTTTTCTCTTCTTCTTCTTCTTCTTCTTCTTCGCTGCCCCCCACACCTGTTTCTTCTCTTCTCTTTCCCTCATTCTGCTCCCTTCTCCCTCCCTGCTCTCCCGTCTTTCCCATGGCCCTTTCTTGTTCAAGTTTCAAGCATGGGTTTCAAATATCAATTCAGCTTCTGCTCTTAATTTCAAGCAGTGGGCAGAAGATTTGACACGAAGTGAAGATGCAGCTCGTTGAATTTGTGGTATTTTGCTGTGATTTTCCTTCCTTGTTTGAGTTTGCTGTACAGTGATTGTTTTTGCAATTTTTCAATTAATTGGTTTGTTGTGGGTATGTTGGTTTGCTGTGTTGATTTTGCTTGGCTGTGTTAATTTTGCTTGGTTGTGTTCAGAGCAGTTTTTATTGGTAAAGTGGCAACGGTCACAAAAATTCCCAACAGTCACATTTTGGGTTTTGGCTCCCCGGCCAAAACCTGTGGAGATGTCTCCTGAAAATGGAAGAGTCATTTTACCTCTTCATTTGGCTCTCCTCATTCTAGTGATAAATTTAACAAAAAAAACTATTCTTTAAAAAAAATAATTTTGCCTCCTCTGATGGCTAGTCCCATTGGACTTGCGTAAGGCAAGATTCATCATGAGATGACGACGTGCATTTCCAAGAATTTGAAAACAGGAACTTGGTCATGACAGCTTCCCAAAACTCAAAAAGCAAAGCATGGTGCACATTCTCCCAGAATTGCTCAAACCATATATGATATATATCACAGCAGATTAGACACCAATACCGCACTCACCGTACAAGCTGTACGTAATATAAGGGTGTTTGAGAGAACTGTTGTTATAGCTTTTTAAAATGTTTTTTGTGTCGAAATACATTAAAATAATATATTTTTTTATTTTTTAAAAAATATTTTTGATATCAGCACATTAAAATGATCTAGAAACACCAAACCATATTCATTTAAAATAAAAATAAATAAATTGAAAAGCTACCAAACAGCGTTTGAAACGCCATCCAAACGCCCTATAGTTCAATTCTATGATCCAAACCAATCGACCACAATTTAAAAAGCTTTAGCACGATATCGAAGCTCCTTACAGAATAGAATATCATTTGACATTGAGAATAGTTCCATGTGAGACCAAAGGTAATAGTGTGTCCTGCTTTAGAGTACGAACCAGACCTTCGATTGTGATCAAGAATAAGAAGTCTTGGTCCAGGAGGGATACTTACATCTCTAAGAGCACTGGAAAAGTACCAAACACATAATGATCATCAAAGATCTTCTTTAAGGAAATAACGATATATAAATTGATAAAACACAGACACAAACTAGTCATACATAAGGTGAATGTAAACTAGATCATCTAAAAGCTTGCCTATCGGTCAGCAAAGGCAACGAATTATCTGTCAACAACCCTTTCTTGAAATTCTTTTCATAATTCTGGAGACCAAGTATAAAACCAAAGGACCTTTGTTAGAGAACATGGCTTGAAAATCAGAATATGAAAATGATCTCATACTAGAAATGAGACTGCAAAACTGGTCGCCTCTGTATATGAATGCTAGAAATGTTTTTGGCAGGACTATTATGAAATTGTCTCCAAATAGAAATGCCTTGTTGATCCATACCGCTTGCATGGGCAAAACTATAAACCTACTGTAGCAAGTGAATCTGTAGAAAAAGGATGTATCTTGCCTTAAAGCTTTGCCTTAAATGTTTTATGTTAATTATTTATTCTTTTATAACAATATATGATATAATATACTGCATATATTTATTTACTATGGGGCTGGGCCTTAGTAGCAGTTGGATTGGATTGGCTGGTAGTCTCGTGTCTCTTAGGCCCTTTCTTGCACTGCATTGCAAAGCGCATACAAACCTTGGCTTCTTACAGCTCTCGCAGGTAGTCTCTCTCCATTTCTATATGCACGTGCCAGGCATTTTCTTTTAAGATTCACGCACCAATTTTCTCCTTCCGATTTTAGGGTTTGTTCTTCTTTTATCAAATGATTTTGAAACTAGGAGAGAAAATTCATCCCTCAACTGCACAATTAAAAATTTTCATTTCTGCAGTTCTATTAAATCTAACAACCAAGACTAAGCATGGAGGAATGGATTTTTTTTTTGACAGGTTATTAATAATATTGCATGTATGTTGAAATTTGATCGCTGCTAATTGAACCAAAATGAGCAATAGCTCTCGGGAGGATTCTCCAGACTGGCTCCGCTCTTTCCAGGTCTGTTCTTTCCCTTTTTTCTTTTCTTGTAATGTTTCCTATCCTGGGCACTGACCAATTAAAACATTGCTTGACAGACCCCAGCTCTGACATTGTCCTCTGATTCAGCCTCTTCTCCCAAGGCCAGTCCTTCTAGTGACGATACGGTTCATTCTCAATCGTCAAAGGAAGGAAACGATCTTGTTGGTCCAGTTACTGCTGTTGCTTCATCCAATAAGACTTCCAAACCAAAAGGGGGAGCTAAGAAGAAGAAAAGAAAAGGTGATTTTCTTTGCTATTTGTGTTGGTCAAATGGTATTAGCTTGTGCTTGCATGGCAGCTACATTACCACTACTTGTAAGCCTTGTCTTTGGTGTTTTTTTTACATTTTGTTTTGAAAAAATAAGATTCATGTAGTCTTGGTTTTCAAGTGATGTACTTTGTTTTTCTTAAAATGATTTAGGGGATGGCGATGATGGACAAGATGTTGAGGATGGCACGTTTGCAAAGCATACTAAAGAATCTCATGTAAGAACATTTATACTTACACTTCTTTTGTGTTCAGATGAGTTTAGTGCCAATAGTTCATGATTGATTGGTACAATAAAGTAGGAAGTATAAACCATAGTCTGTTTCGGGACTTGAAAGAGTTTGTGGGAGAATTTCGTCCAAGGCTGAATATCAAAATAAACATGATGCTTCTGCTGGCTATACATGGCTCCTATAGTGAAGGAATACTATTGTTTAATAGGCTATATGCTAATGAAGACTTTTGTGTATTGTCAAAAGTTGATGTTTGATAATGCTGTGGCTGACTTCAAAGAGCAAACCGAGGGAAGTTTGTCTTTAATCTTCTGCTAAAAGCTGTAAGTGTTTCAAAGAGTGACATCCTTCTTGGTATCATAGGTGAATGAATCTGGTGGCTGGCACGCCACTTCCCCTGCACTTAATTGTCCTCTTCTATGCACATTCTGGTGCAGCGAACTTTGATGTCAATATCTAATTTCTAACCATTCATTGCTCTAACAAGTCAAATAATTTTAGATTTTCTTTCTTCAACTATTGGCGTGGAATGTTTCTTTACCAGGAATATCTAGCATGGTTACTGGTTTTGAATGTGTTCTGAGGTGTCTACCTTGCTTTTACATGGTTGATGTTCATGACAAATACAATGATGCTGACAGGCATCAAACCATTCAGTTTGGGCATTATCATCGGACTCTGAGTCCTGTCCTGATAATAGTCCTCCAAGGAATTCCAGAAAAAATAAAATTGAAGAGAGCGGAAATGATGAGGAACCAGTTCTGTTGCGCAGCAGAGAAGTGTCTCCTGTAAAAGAGGCCTCAAAAAGTAAATCTCCAAAGATTTCAAAAGGAAAGGGTCACTCTCCAAAGAATGGGAAGATTGAAAATGATAACTTGCAAAGTAAAGGTACAAGGAGAAGATGGAAATTGTGGTGAATTTTATTTCTTTCCAAATTTCACACAAAGATCTCTCTTTCATATTCTTAAAATGTTCTTTATTGAAGCTACAGGAAACCATGGGGATGCGGAAATTACTGAGGAAGACACATCTGAGAAGCACATAAATGCTCATGTAAGAATTATGTGTAGCAGCTATTCTTTTTTCCCCTCTCCCATACTTCACCCAATTCACTTAGCAAGACAAGCATGCAGGTTTCTACATCAAGGTTACCATTGGTACTCTCTGAGAAAGTCCAGCGTTCTAAGGTAGGAATCCAATTGTTCTTAAAAAAACACCTCTTGTTTCCTCTGCATTTACTATAAATATCATTTAACTTTCCAACTCCTAGGTGCTGTCTTGGATGCTGCTATTAATAGACATAGTTCTCTTATATTGTTAGTTTTTTTGTCTCAATCTTGTTTGATGATTCTGTGGCTCTCGCCACATAATATTTAAATCCATGTATATAAAGAATGATAGATAACTTTATGCATACATCCACATGCAGATCATTTATTAACTAAAAGCTTTATGATGCAGGCTCTTGTTGAGTGTGAAGGTGAATCCATCGATCTAAGTGGTGATATGGGGGCTGTTGGGCGAGTAGTGATTCCAGATACCCCATCTGGAAATTCTGAAATGTACATAGATTTAAAAGGTATCTTTTGTTTTGTTATGATAATTTATGAGGTTACTGCATTTTCTTTTGGTATAATTTCTAATACTTCCCCATCTAATATAGCAAGAAGAGAGCTCAACTATTTGTCGTGGCAGATAAAAAATTATGCATTAGATTTTTAGTAATGAAAGGCCCTTTTTCCTTCAGAATCATCATGGATGATTTCTCAGATTTTGTGCTTACAACACAATCCACAGCAATCATGTTAATGTTGCTATAACTAAACTTTATTAGAAAGTAGCACGAGCATTCTGTGGAGAGTGTCCCAACAAAAAGTTTGCTGTCTTCCCCACATTTTTCCTTACCATGACCTAGTGCCTTGTGTGTTTTTCTCTTCATTGGTGGCTCACTTTTGAAACCACCTTAAAAACCTTGTCCTTGTCTGTTTTGTTATGCATTCCTCCATAGAGAGCTTGCTTCTGATTCACTTAACTTTGTTGTTTCAGGCACAATATACAGAACAACAATAGTTCCTTCCCGAACCTTTTGCGTTGTATGTCATGGACCTCAGCTTGAAATTTTTTATTCACATATTTAACACCCCCTGTACATTTTTACTTTTTAAAGGCATGATTGCATGATATAACATTTTCTCTTCTGGTTCAGGTTAGCTTTGGTCAATCAGAGGCAAAGGTGTGGCAATTTCCTCTTCCATTTACTCATTCTTTGCAGCTCAGATAATGTTTTATTATTTTTGATCTTGTGCTTGATCAGATAGAGGCTATTATGAATGACTTCATTCAGCTAAAAACACAGTCTAATGTTTATGAAGCTGAAACTATGGTTGAAGGTTAGTTTTTTTTTTTTTTTTCTCTATGGTTTCTTTATTGTAAATACTTTATCGAGAAATATCCCTTGAATAAAAGAACTCACTTTTGTAGTTAGCTAAAAATGACTTGTATGAGTAGGAACGCTCGAGGGTTTTTCTTTCGATTCTGAAGATGAGACTGACAAGATAACAAAGGCCACTGCACTTCAAACTGATCAGAATGAGGGTGTTGAAGAATTAGCCAATGGAAAAACTAAGAGAAAACCAGAGAAATCATCTGTATGTTTAAAATCTTCCAGTGCTTCAAAGTCATTACTCTTTCGTGAACTGCTAGAAACCATTCTTTTGCTTAGCTTTACAATATATTCCATCAATGCTTATTTATGGGAGTTTGGATGCAGGGAGTGGCTCGAAAGAAAGGTAAGTCTGCAGTAGGAAAGCTGCAGCCAGTGAAGAAAGTAAGAAAGAAGACCCAAGCATCGAAGAAAACCAAGACTAAAAAATAAGAGACTTGCGTGCAATATTTTTACCATATATATTGCATAAATCATGAACAATGACTATATATAACCTAGCTGATCAAGGTTGGTATAGAAATAGAAATCACGATTAGATTAGGTTTTTCACTTGCTGGAAGTTAATCATTGTAGCTTATGAATCTTATTTTGAAGAAGGTTATTTTACATTTGTTTTTGCTTTTCATACCCGAAGAAATCATTGTCTGCTTGCAACCTGCCAATTTGCCGCTTCTACAATAGAAACACCAATAAACTAATTCAACTTCATTCTGGCAAAAGGATTCATTTCCATGAGAATGAAATAACACTTGGTGCCCTTCTACAATAGTTCAACTCTTCGTGCATGATTAGTGAGGTTCTTCTCCGTTCCAAACAATGAGGGGTGCCCTGTGGAATTACTTTATTCTGGCAAGGCAGATAAGATTCCATCTATGTTCATTAGGTTCAATAGAGGATGAAGAGAAGGAACATCAATGGAAGAGGTCGGAGAAAGTTTGAGGAGGACACCAGCTTCATTGTCTCCTCATTACCAGGTTTGGGAATCACAGAAGCTGTGTCTACCCCATCAGGCGTCTCGATCCTGTGCCAGAGATTCATTCTTTATTTTAACACTAATAACGTTTATCTGAAGCGAAATAGAAAAACAGCCTTTCTTTTTTTAATCCAAGCTGAAGAAATCAATAACGAGGGAAAGGAGGCATACCGGTTGGCAGTGGGGCAGAAAATGATGGCATAGTCAGAAGCCTGGCATGTGAAAGTGCTGGTGCCATCATCAAAAGCGTAGCTATAAGCCCTTGGACAAGCTCGTTTGAAAATAGCTGAATAAAATGATGGTCGGCATGCAGTTGGGTTGGCAAACTCCCCGCCGCAACAGTACTGGTCCAGTCCAAAGGCCTCACAAGCACTTTTACAAGCAACCACACCCTCTCCTCCACCACCACCGCCCACCACCTGAAGTTCCTTTGGGCAGCCTATTTGAAATTACAGACACGAAAAGTTGAAGCGATTCGATCATTGTCTTGCCGAGGAGCCCAAAATGCTAAACGAAAATTAGTTGGGAGGTGGAAAACCTTACCCATGTTGACATCTGAAACGCAGCCAGTGGCTTTACATGCACCGTGAATCCCAACAGGTGCGGCAACAAGAGGCAAATTGTAGCCGTCTACGAGGCTGACATCATAGTAGTCTTTGACATTGCCAGTGCCAAGGGTTATCTCAAAGAGCGACGCTGGTGGAGTAGCACCACTGCCTTGGCATTCCAGCCTCCCCCCGCAATCACCAGTTTGACAGGAGCCATTTCCAGAGTCGTCAAACGTGCATCCTGTCCTTGCCCATATCCGCCCTGACCACCCTGGGACACTTGAAATGCTCACACTCTGCCCAGAATCCAAGCGGAATCCGGTACTCGCAAGTTGTGGGTTGCCTGCACCTGCAAGGGTACCGGGCCATATGGTATAGGGGCAGCTGTTTGTTATTGTAAAAGTGGATGAGGAGGAAAGAGGGATGAGGAAAGAAGTCAAAATCAGAGGGAAAAGCTGTGACGTAAAGGTTGTCGCAACTGGCATCATGCTTGTAGCTTTGTAAAAATGCAGCCTCAGGGTAAACGGATAGCAGTGGGTGACATTTTGCTAGGGCCAACTCGTAGATAATGTAGGGGAAGAATCTAGGTTGGAGAGGATTGCTGAACACTGGAAGGTTACGTTGCATTGCTGAACACTCAGCCGCAATATCACTTTTCTGGGTTTGGTATTTCTTTCATCCTCATGGCCACATGTGGAAGCGATTCCTGCCTTCTGCAGTATTACACACAGATAATGCTTCTCTCCTCAACGAAAGAAAAGGTTCCGAGCTGCTTCTCTCTTCAAATGAAAGAAACATAATAAAAATTAACTGTTTGAAATGGCATCACTATCATATAAGTGAGGGACTTCCCTAAAAATCAACAGTTATTAACTCTTTTTTTATCCTTTAATATTAAATTTTATAATTTATCTCAACTTGTATTCTATAAAGTTATTTCGATCTTATGACTTGAATCATGACTTTTATAGAATAACTATATTAACTCAAGCTTTTCTTCTGTTTTTTTTTTAAATTATTATTTTTATTTATTTAATAAAAAAAAAACTTTAAATACTATTTTTATGTGTGGTAAAATATTAAAAATGTTTTTTTTAACCAAGTCTAAAAGTTATGTATTTTTAACATTATTTTATTTTCTTTACTTTATAAAGTTTATAAAGTTCATTAGAACTTTGCCAAATTAAAAGATCATTTGAGTTGATATTTTTGAATTTTCAATATATTTTTTTACGACGTAAGAGTTGTAATATTTATATTCATCAGTACCATATTTAATATATACCTAATATTCACTAACATCAAAGTTAAGAGTATTAACATTGGAATGAGAAATTAATCACACCTTAAATATTCACTGACACTAGAGTTAAGAATATCATACATTTCCTCATATTATACTTAATAACACTAGTTAAAAGTAATTTTAGTTGAATATTTACGCACGCCAAAACCATAAATATCATATATTTTTTTCATATAATACTTTTACCAACGCTAGAGTTGGAAGTAACTTTGGTTGAATATTCACTACATCAAAGCTAGGGATATTATATATTTTTTCATATAATATTTACCAACATCAAAGTTGGAAGTATTTGTAGTTGAATATTTACAAGCACTAGAGTTAGAAATATTATTATTGGACTATTGGTAACATAAAAAAAAAACCCTTGACAATAATATCTTCATCTTTGTGTAATCAGTCTCGTGCTGTAAATTTTTTGTTGACTAGCTAAGGTTTCTAGTGATTATGATACTAGATGATGACTCCTTACACCAAATTTTGGTATGGTGTTTGGTGTGGAACAGGTCATTGATGATTAATAATGGTTTTTATCATGATCGAGGGTGGTGTTTCAGGAATTGATTTTTAGGCTATTTTATCTTAGTCAATTGCTTGATAAAGATCCAAAAATGGTTGACGATAGCGGTAACATGATCACCAAAACTCTAGGATGAGTTCTTTCCAACTCAGAAAGAGTAATAAAGCCAAATTTGCAGAGATTGAGGATTTTGAGTGGTTATCTTGAGATCTACCCTAAATAGAATATATAGATGAACTAACATATATTTTTATGGATTATTTAGATAAGTCTAAGTCCATGAGAAGACTTGGTGGCACCAAACTAGGGTAATGACTTAGAATGGAAATAACTGAAGATTTGATTATTAGATCAGGCTCAAATTGTTTCAAGTGGTTCTACATGTAGTTTTCCTATAGGTTAGGGTGTTATCATTCACTAAACCATTAGTTCTTCTGAAATTAGACCTAAAAGTTGTTGCTTGGGCCAATTTTACTATTTTTCTAGGTTTTTTTTGGATTTATTATTTTAATTTCTTTTATATATTAGAATTTAGGGTTTAGTATAAAAGTAAGTAAAACTATTAACAAAAACTAATCTAGGAGTGGAAATCATCTTCCCCTTCTCATATAATACTGTTAATTGAAATATTTTGTTAAAATTTTATATTTTAATATTGCATTTATTAGGTATCGAGTTTTATAATTTATTTTAGTCTAATAGTAAGGGTTACTAATATTTTTTTGTTGACCCTCCACGATTATTGATCTGACCCGCAGCGTTTCTAATATTTTCTAGCCCACAAATGCTTCCACGTGTATCGAAAGCCATTATCAGACTTCATAGAAGCATATCCTCTGCTTCTAGCAAACTCCATGTCCTAGCGTTTCTAGTAGAAGCCCTGATGCATCGAATTTTGTGAAAATAAGATCCACCGCATATCATAAGAGAACATACAAATTTGGCAAAAAGTGTTAATATTTGTATTGCCATTAGTAATATTCACATGCTTTGTCATTTAATTCAACTGTTACCGACCAAACAGAAAAACAATACTTCAAAACATTAATGGATTGAGTTTTCCTCAGCATGCAGGTAGGCCGTTCCAAGAATATTGATTACAGTCAGTGACTTCATTTCTTGGAATTTTGAATCTCTATTTCCGGGTATTTCCCCCCTGACCGTGCCTGAAGATGATGATGAGATCTTGTTCGACAAAGTCCCTCCTTCCAAAGGGCAGAGCATGCATGAATACCATGATAGAAACATGAACGGCTGGTAATTTATATGATGCCTTTGAACCTCTGGATATAACGATAAAATGCATTATAACTCATAGTATATGACAAGGTGGAAACATTGAATTGCATATGTACATACATACAAAAATGATGTGGGTGCGCGTGCTAGGGTGCATAGCGGCGTGTCTGCATATGCATGCAACCAATGACATACTAAGATACTCCACTGTTTCTGAAAAATGACATCATGGTAAATTTGACCACATACAGGGAACAATCGGTGAATTAGGCAGAAGTATTCTCTCACCCATTTTGCACATGCATGTGTGCCTTTTTCTTTCTATTTAAATCCTATTTCAGCAAGTTTCAACTTCAGCTTCATGTTGCCAGCTTGAACTAGTATTTCTTCCTTAGACCGATCCACTCTCAAAACTGTTGCTTTCCTTCCTAGCGAAGAAACTTGCACCATATCACCAACCTCAGGAAACTCAGTCATTGCTGCTGCTAACATACTGAAGTTTAGACTTCTTGCTTAACATAAACCAAGAAAGAATTTCTAACAAGCAACAACTTCTGCATAAAGAAACTGTCTTTCAAACAAGTTTCAATAGAAACTTGTACTTTCAAGAGTTTAGAAAAATACCTGATGGTTGTTTATTAATTTTAACTGCTGAAGTGCTCGTACTTTCTGTAGGCCGTCCATTCTTAGCCTCTGCAGTAAACTGGCTGTCACTTGTTGACAATTGTTTTTGATCTGCTGTAGGATGGAAAGTTTGTGTTGCATGTGCACGAAGCTGCCGCACTTTCTTGTAAAGGATAGAACGAGCCATTGCTAGAGCCTCAGATATTTGCCGCATCTTACGGTATCTCTGTTCAGTACCATGCTCCTTTATCTTCCTTCTGGCAAGCTTTAGTTTTTCATGAAGAGTTTTTGAGAGCCTAAAAATGAAAAAAAAGATAGTAGATAGACCACCCACAAGTTTACAATCGCTGCTCTTTATTGACATTGAGAACCGATACAATCAAGTGTTGAGCAACATTAAAAAAGGTAAAGAAAATCCATCTTTCTATTGAAGAAATAATAGGGATGAAACAGAGAAAATGGTCAGGACATAATGATCTTTACTGAGAAACTGTATTCCTTTACCTAAACGATAAGCAAGGAAAAAAGAAAAAGAATAAAACAGGTCAAAAGCAACTTGAAAAGAACAATATGCTTGTGGAAAAATAGCCCCTGAGCATTTCTGAATTGGAAAGCATGCATAGTTCTTGCGTTACGTCTAATAAAGAGGATTGGGGATTGAGTCATTGCTCTAAATGCAAAATGTATTTAGCACGTGCAGATATGGACTGGGGGATAACTTTGTTCATTTATTGTCCAGAAGATACAGATAACATAGGAGGATAAATAATTATTAGTGAATCACACACAAAAGGGGCAACAATTTCCTCCATTTATGATATAAGAATTTATCTGACATAAATTGGTCATAGAGATACCCCAGTTTAAAACAAACTGTATGAGCAGGTTGATGGCCAGAGTTTTGGATATTGCCTATTATTATTTGGATGATTTATATTCCAGATGTTACATAATGCACATCCCAGTTGAAATTATGAAGAACAATTTTTCTATGTAGTCTTTAAGCTATAGATTCTCACATCAGATGATTCCGCGCCTCGTGCAAAAGCTCTTGACTATCTTGCTTGAACCTTTCCATATCAATTATGACCTGAAAGATATTCTAAAGATTACAGTACTTGACAGCTTGAAAATTACAATGAAGGAACAAGTTTTAATCTTCCAGTAATTTGCTTGAATGTTGGAGAATGGAGATGACAAAAAGTCCCAATCGAGATATTCAGAAATCCATAGTTTAAACAGTAAACTTAAAACAAAGAAAAATCAGTTCTGGGGTCCAAACCCCTCAGTTGGAGCTTTGATTAATCAATGGCTTTGTGGTCGTTTGATGGACTGTCCCTTTCTAGTTGCTGGTGAAAAGTTAAAAAAGTGTGGTAAAATTTCATGTCTAGTCAATTCAATAAAATGATTTTTCATTGCTGTAAAATAGAAACCAAATCATTTTTCCTATCCATGAAACAAAATGTCTTTTCTAAATAAAGTAGGCAATTTAAGTTTCCTATAGCTGCGATTAAACCGAGTTGTTATTATCCAATAAATTCATAACCATACTTTTTTTTTGAGTAAGAAGCAGATAATGCACAAGTTTTTCTTTGGATTTTATTGCAGTCGAGTGAAAAAACAATTGTAATTGTTACCAAGAGAGGTCGAAAATCATACAGATGACAAGATGTTCATGATTTCAAAGTATAACCAAGAATAAACCTTGAATGGGATAAGTCCACGCTACCTCATTAATCTCTGCTCTAGCAGCACCATGAAGTTCTCGGGCATTAGAAATAACTACACTGGGGAGTCCCAATTTTTCGGATATATTAATTGCATTTGAACGACCTATAGGAAAAACAGCAGCTGTTATCTTATGAAGTATAGTAACTGATACAAAGAACAATCATGACTAGCAGAAATAGCAGACTAACTCACTTTTAAGTACAGGGGAAGTGCATGTTTAAATCGAAGAGGTTTGGTAACCACGCAAATTTCTAAACGCGCCTACTTCTCAAATGTATAAATTTCTTATCAAAGCCCATAGGTCTAAAATTCACAACCACACCCCATATCAAATGAAAGCTCCATAATCTTGCACTGACTGATGAGAGATGTTTTTGAAATGGATAAAGGGCCTTACCCTGTGCTATTCTCCTAGTTTGAGATTAAAAGTCACTTCCCTATTTGTCATAAACCTTTGCTTAGGAAAGTGGCAAAAAAGTTACAAAATTTTGATTTCCCTGTCCTATACTTTAATTAAATACCATGTCAGTGACATCCAAAAGTGACAGAATAAATAACAAAGGAGAGATAAAGTTTACAAACACTATAAATCAAACTACAAGCAATCCTCACATCCAATAAAAAATTACTTAGTTATGCACCCAAGAGGAAAACCTGGTACTCCCCAGAGAATCTTGTAAGTCGGCTTTAAGTTCACCTCATCAAACTCCATACAAGCATTTTCAAAGGCATCGTTACTGACAAAGAAGAAACTTTAACACATAAAACTGAGAACATGGAGCTGGCAACAGAGTGTTACCTACACAATGCAATGCAAGAGCCGGATAACAATGCAAGACTTGGGTTAAACTAAACATGAGCCAGAACAGATATCGAGTAATTATGATGAATTTCTCATTGATAAGGAAGTATGAAGTGCAGATATGCAGCATCCTTCATGCAATCATCACATCTTTACTTGATTTGCGAAATACCTGTACTTCAGGGACTTAAGTTCACCATGATGTGTTGTAGCTATTGTCAGTAAGGCACCACTATCAGCAAAAGATTCCAGCAATGACATCCCCAATGCAGCTCCTTCAAGCGGATTTGTCCCTGCACCAACCTATATATGCAATAGATATCCATTATCTGTTACCTACTATAAATTTATTTGCCAAGTCTCAGTAGCTACTAGTTAAATATCAATGAAGTAAAACACAATCGTAGACTCACTTCATCTAGTAGCACCAATGACTGACTTGTGGATTGAGATCGAATGTCCTGCATGATGAATCTATTAAACTCCATGGAAATTCTCTCATCTGGAAGATGAAAAATGATTTAAAAGAAGATACTGGGCATGGTCAAAAAATATATAGCAGAGATCTCTTTAACAACCCATAATCCTTGAATTGGAAGAGCTGCTACTCTCATTAGTAAAGAGAAGATATCAGATTGAAGAGTGTCTGTTAGTAGAAACTCCAAGGTTTATCATTCAACGCACAATCTCATTAACAATATGCAATCAATTCGAAAAGCTTCTGGTTGACTGATAATATGCAAGATACTGGAAATTGCATTAAGAAAGAGGTGTCTATTCAAAGTAAGAAACATCGTAAGCAATTTATAGTGCTCTAGCCTGCATATCCATGATTAAAAAAAAAATCAACAGAAACAAACAAAAAAGAAATTTGGAAAGCATATCATCCTTACACCTATCTGTTTCAAGTGGCCAGAGAAGGTAGATAGAGATTGAGACAAGGACTGTTCATCACCAATATCAGCAAAAACAGAATCAAACCAAGGAATTTCTACAGAGTCAGATGACAAAACATGAAGACCTGCAGTTTCAAACAAGAAGGTTATGTAAGAGAAATAAATGGTCAAGAGTAAAACATCTGATGCAATGTCAAATTCTTCCAAGGCTAGGCTTTTTTTTTTTTTTTTTTTTAATTTCAGCATGAGCCATGTGACATAGAATGCATGAAATTTCCACTCTGATTATTAGCATACATCCAGAAACTGGTATGTGGCTAAAATTTTCATCGATCTTCTACCTTCCCATAAATTATGCCCTGAGGGATTACTTATACTTATGCTCTTTACCCTTATGGGCAATACATTTTGAATTGTATAAAGCGAGATCTTTAAGAACCTAAATCAAATAGTGAAATAAATAAGAAATTTGCAGTTTACAAATCACATTGGAGGAAAATATTCAATGTCCGACGACCAGTCTCATGAAAAAAGAGAGATGTAGAGTCAACCTGATTTTGCCATCATAGAAGCCAATCCAATTGTCTTTAGGCAAATGGTTTTGCCCCCAGTATTTGGACCAGTTATAGTCAGGACTCTTGTTTTATGGGAGATAAAAAAATCAACTGGAACTGGGCGAGCTTGTTCCAAAGCAGAAACCTGACAATCAATAGTAAGTTTGCCTTAAAAATAGAAACTGTAATTGTTCTTTAAGAAATACATTTAAACACTTTTGAGTTTCATTAGAAAATGAAAGTACAGCTAACCGATGATTTTAACATTCAATCAATGAAATTACACGGTTACATCCATTCTAAAGATCGAAATCTAAATACGGCTCTACTTTCCACATCCATCTATTATCTAGCTCCATTTTTCTCTTGAAACAGAAAAAAATACAAGCCTTTAGAATGATTCAATATTAACCCTATATATTCATGCACCTATGTGGAAGCTGTCCATTCGAGGGGGGAAAGAGAGAGAGAACACTCTCATCTTGCTGAACTTTCTTTTACTGGGATGAAAAATAACATAAATGTTGCTCATTTGCCCAGTATAACTTACATCAGCAGCATTACTGGCTTCCTTTTTTGCTTTCTGCACATTTTGTCTATGTTGCTGGAGTATCAAAGGATGATAGGCTTTAGGCATGTACAATAGCCATTCTCTCTCTTTGGGAAATGATGCCATCGAAGTTTCATTTTTCTGACAAATATGTTTCAGTGGAGAAAGACTCATCCAGTTCTTCTGAAAGATACAACCTGGGAGAAGCTCCTCTGAAAAAAAGACTATAAGTTGCCCGGGCATTGATCTACATGTTGAGAACCACATCAGAAACAAATGTATAGTAATTTACCAACAATAAGTGTTTAATTTAACATGTACAAGGGAATTGAAATTTGAAAACAAAAAATTGAATTTTAGTATCAATGTATTTAAGGGCCGAGACAGCTTTCAGACTTGCATGTGCAACCGTGTTCTTCTAGTACTTGTTCTCCAAAGGTAACAGAAGTTAGAATCCTTGCTTATAATCATCTTATACTATTTGCAACCATAATTGTGACCATAGTACAATTCATAGAGAATACTCCTGCTCAATTCCCTTTGCATAAACTACCCGTCCTTTGTTGCACCTCTAAGAAATATTAAAGCAATTACATCATCGAAACTAAACAACGTTGCAACTACACAAACTCAGCTTTCTGATTATCATCACCAACTCTTATCTCTTACTACTAAGGTTCCATAATTAATGCATCATTTGGAAGATAGGGACAGGTAAATATGCAGGAGTGATTCTACTGAAAAACATTAATGGACTCTGTGTGTGAGTAAGAGAGAGAGAGAGAGAGATAAGAGAGAGAGACATATGGGTCGGGCACTTACCACGTCCAGTTGAATTACACTGTCTGATACTTTTTCAATGTCATCAAGATCCCTTTTCATCTGCATAGGTTGCAAATTAAAACAAGATGATAGAAGGAATGATATGGATAATGGATAAAAACATCACCAGATAAAACACCTTTTCTGTTAACATCAAAAGCACATCTGCCTCTGCCTTTGCAACTGATGCTCTTGCTTGTTGCAGCTCATCATTTAAAGGAACTGCTGAGAGTGGCTCTATAATTCTTCCAGTTCCTGAATCACTACAGCAGTAAATTACCCTTCAGGAATAACATATAAAGTGCTAAGCTCTTGTAAATGAAAATCTGATTGATACAAAGGAATATTTTGGGAACAATATTTCAGCAACAGGGTTTTAAAGCTAACATTTACCAAATTTATTTTGTTACATTATATTTTATTGGGCAGAAGTTGTTCTATAGATTCACTAAGAGCTTATGTAACAGATATATCACTGTAGATTTGTCATTTATATTTTTTATGCCACCAAATAACTGATCCAGAATCAACCCGCAAAGTTTCCACAACTAATGGGCTCAGAGTTGCATGATATAATTTATTCAGTGTAAAAAGTGAGAAAAAGAGTTCCTGATGAGTGTTTTCTGCATGATTGATGGCTTACATTGGCTTGGAGAGCAGAAAGGTTAGCTCTTCATAGTCTAGTTAGGTTTTAGTAGACATGATTTTGATCCACCGTGTTGTGACTAAAGAACATTGCAACTTCAATCATGGTACTATTATGGTGATAAATGAGTTAAATTTTCTGTGGAGTAAGAACTGTTTTCCTTTAGTGCGTGCAGAGTGCATGCGTGTGTGAGAAAGAGAGAAGGCATGCATTTGTTCAGCATTAAAAGTAAGCATCATGTACTTAATATGTAAATTGAAAACCAAATGCCAAGAAACTAATCGCACTCACCTGGACAACAAAAGGCCCTTAAAACTTGTCAGCTGACCAGTCCCTGAGTTTATACACCATCTGCCATCAACGTTACTCACTTCCTAAACAAAAAAACAGTTACCACAACTAGAATAGAAAAAACAAAAAAGACAGTCAACATAAAATTATCACTCATCTTACCAGAAAAGATGTCTCTTTCATTTCATTCCTAATCAGGCTGTCAATTAACTGGGACAGCTGAAAAAAGAAAGTGATAGAAGGGTTCAAAATGAAGTATCAAGGACGAATATCATTAAAATGAGTTTTGAATAGGAGTGTATACGAGGAAATTATATTTAGCTACCACTATGACACCTGAAAATACATCGAGAAGGGAAATTAGTGACTCAAATTTTTAGTAGAGCACATTTATCAGATTAAATGTAATCAATTGTTGGTAAAGCACATTTATCAGATAAAAATAATAACAGCAAAAACTTCGGTAGCATGCAGCAGAGAGTTTGCACCATCATATAGTAATGGCATCCAGAAATCAGCACCCTAACCAAAGGTCACCCAACCCTATACTAGATTTGTTTTTCCCAGGAAAAGGTTGATATGCTCAATAAAAGGAGAGCATCCCTATCCTCCAGTAAATTTCACTGGCAAAACAAAGTCAGTCCGTTTGAAGGCCTGACTTTTAACTTAAAAGGGTGGGTATTATTAGTAACTAAACATAGCTTCATCCAATATTTCAAGTTACATAGCATAACTCCACCCCATCTTTGCTTCTTACAAAAAATCTAAAAGAAATGTAACAGTAGCAGCAAAAAGCATTTAGTAAGCAAGATGGGTTTCGCTTGACATTCTTAAATCACAAATCGGAGGCGTAACTAGAAATTTCTACTAAACGAATTCAGTTATGAGAAAAAAAAGGCCAAGGCATATTTTTTTCTTACCTTTTTCTCAAGCAGCTGAACCTGATCACGCGCTCGTTTCAAAGCAGAACTCTGAGACAAAACAGAAAGCCAAAATTAAATTCAGATATTAAACAAGAAGAGAGTGAAAGTAAACTATATAAGTAAATGAAGGAAGAAACATACCGCAGAGTCTCTGACAGAGCCATCTTCATCTATAACTTGTTTTATCACTCTGACTAATGATATATTGATAACCATTTCCATTATCTACGAGAGAATGAAAGAAAACAGAAATAATATCTCCATGCAACTAGAAAACGTAAAATTAGAGCTTTTTTCGAATGAATTAATGTGTATACTAAGAACCAACCAGTTGCGAGAGAGGCATAAAACGATTGTGCCAATCAGCATCTTCTTTGATTGCAGCTTTGAGATTGAGCTGCAAGAAATAGGCAGACTCCAGGGTAGCAGCAACAGCCATTGCTTCATTTGCTTTGATGGGTGACCCCCATCTAGCATTTCGGAGACCAGATTTTACCTGTACATTTTTTAGTCAAAGAAACAGAAAAAATCAAACACTTGGCGAGCAATTCAAAATTCAAAAACACGAAAAGAAGCAGAAGAGGTGAGTAACTAAGAGAAGATTAATGGAGGAGAAGTCTAAGCGGCAAGCGCCATGGTTGTGCATTTGGACAGCGGCGTTGGTTTCTTTCAAGAGGATCAAGCTGTGTTGGTAGGTGTGATTGAGGGACCATAATTGCTCCTTACAGGCTTCACGGCCTAAGGAAGTAGTGGCGAAGGAAGAAACCAAGTCGCAGAGCTTATCCCATTCCAATACTCTTAGACTTGAATATCGAGCGTCATTATCAGATTTCTTCTGATCGTCGTCGTCTGGTGCTGTTAAAATTGACGGAAACGGGGAGGAGGTGGAAGAGAAGGAGCAAGAATTATTGCGCAATCTATGACGAGGTCTACGAGTGATATTGATAGTTAGTGGGAAATCAGAAGCAGCAGTGCTCTGACAAAAAAATATTAATCTAGTAGTAGTAGTAAGTGAGGTTATCCAGTTGCTTCCGAGCACCAAACCAGCGGAGGCAGTGGCAGTGGCAGTGGCAGTGGCGGAGAGCATTCTCTTGACGACCGCTCTACTGTGTGTGTGTCACGAGCAGGAAGACAAAAATATAATTTCTTCGCTCTCTGCATTGCTGCGATATTCTCCACCACAGGTCCTCTCTGATTTACAACCCATGGATTCATTAAAAATTAAAAAAAAATATTATTGTTACTTGTAAATATATTAAAATAATACATATTTTTAATTTTTTGAAATCTATTTATAATATTGATACATTAAAATAATTTCAAAAATAAAAATAATAATGAAATAGTTTTTTATTCTACAAAAAAACATAATCACACCGCAGTCCCAAATAACACCTGAAAATGAGAATAGAGGGAAGGAGCAGCCAATAATTCTTCAAGGACACGGGGGCTTATCTAAATCCTTTGGTTCAAAAATCAGCAGACTAATCAATGCTAATCCATCTTTCCAATGCATACGTAATACTCATGAGGTTTAGATTTCTTTATTTTTAAAAATAGCGTTTTTGAATTTAAATAAAATAAAGCTATATTTATTTTATATTTTACTATAAAACACCTAAAAATATCAATATAATGTTTTAAAATAAACAACATAAGCTATCAGAATATGAAAAGGTTTTTCAATTATTATATATTGTTAAAAGGCAGTAAACCTTCTATTCTCTTTCTCGTTTTTTCTCAGTCCAAATTTTGTATCCATTTAAATATAATTATCATATATTTTCACTCACTTTTCCTTCCTTAACATTGTTATTAAGTGATTATGTTTGGATATATTTGAGGAGTATTAATTTACGTGTTGTTTCTCGTTTTGATTTCGAGTTAAAACTGGATTTTTATGTCAACGTGCTTAAACAAATTGAAGCGTTGACATGTATTTTAATTTCATGAAAACGAACTCAAAGTGTTGAGATTTATAAGGATTTGGAGTTAATTTGAATGAAATAGAAAACAAAACAAAGAGAGAAGAACAAAATATGGGGTGTCCCTTGGGTGGCTCGTAGCAAGACCGATGTCATCTCGCGGTCAGAAGCTCGTAGCAAGACTCGCTGCTACTTTTCCTCTTGGCATCTAATGAGATTGAGAATATTCCGAAGGATTTGCCGGCCCCGCCCATTAGAAAAGATGGCACCAATATTCTCTTGGGCCTGTAAGCTTTTTAATTTAAACCAAAATAACCTGTATTATAATCACAAATAAGTTGAAATAGAATAGCGTATCAAAAAAGAAGAAGAAAAAAAGTATGGTATATTCATTTCCACACGAGGAAGTTGACTGAGGCTGCAGATTCCAAATACCGAGAACAAGATTAACCACTTAAATCTTGTGTCCTGATTCTATGGGATTCTTGACTATATTTTACAGGGTGCTGATTCTGGCATCCACCTTTTCACTGTCCCTGCCAGAAGTCCAATCTGTGCTTGCAGTCTATCATCTTGTTTGAAGTCATACTTTGCTGCCTGGCTATGTGGAAGTGGGAAAACAAATCATCCACGCAAACCTATTTCCCTTTTATTAATTTCAGCTATTCACGTTGAATTCTTGTCATTTTCCAGCTAATTTTAATATTTATTTTTTTATTTGAATTATATTTCTTTCCTAGCGAGGAGTTATATATGTCCCTATCGATATCACCCCCACCCTCCCTAGGATTAATGTAAGGAGAACCGACCTTTCGATTTACCTATTAGATATTTTTATTGTCTATTCCACCAATCGGTGTCCTTTGTGCCAAAAATGCCAAATTCAATTCATAACATTATAAGCTAATTATTATCCAGTGACATGAAATACTACACCATCAATCTCAATTCATTACCAAACTCATTTTGTAAAATAAATAAATGGGATGGATGGATGAGAATGTCAATCCTCACAGGAGGCCTGCAGATTCTGTGACGAATCTGATATCGTAATTCTACTTGTCTTGCTAGCCGAAGAACTGGAAGGCTAAAAGCCCAAGTGTCCATAAATTCAACCCATCTTTCTTCATCCTCATCTCCACTTCAGATCAACAACTCCGAAACCTCTCTCTCTCTTTCCAAACCCAGGAACCAAACAATCAACACAATCCTGACCAGACATGGGTTTCGAAGGAGATGAGGAATCAGCTGCCAATCAAGTGTCAACCAAATCAAGATTCAGGTACAACTCACCATTGGTCCAAGTCACCCTCATAGGACTCGTCTGCTTCTGTTGTCCTGGCATGTTCAATGCTCTCTCTGGTATGGGAGGTGGTGGCCAGGTGAATCCAACTGCCGCCAACAATGCTAACACCGCCCTTTACACCACCTTTGCCATCTTTGGCATTCTCGGTGGTGGTATTTACAACATTCTTGGTCCTCGCTTGACCTTAGCTGCTGGCTGCAGCACTTATGTGCTGTATGCAGGTTCTTTTCTTTATTACAATCACAAGCAGCATCAGTCTTTCGCTATTGTTGCTGGTGCCGTTCTTGGCATCGGTGCTGGTTTCTTATGGGCTGGAGAAGGGGCGATCATGACCTCTTATCCTCCCCCACGTCGTAAGGGGACTTATATTTCTCTGTTTTGGAGCATATTCAACATGGGAGGTGTTATTGGTGGACTGATTCCTTTCATTCTCAATTACAAACGGACGGAGGCTGCTTCTGTTAATGACGGGACTTATATTGGATTCATGTGTTTTATGATGGCGGGGACTCTGCTTTCCTTGGCCATCTTGCCGCCGAGCAAAGTGGTTCGCGATGATGGCACAAGTTGCACACACATTAAGTACTCCAAGGTTTCTACAGAGGCTGTGGAGATTGGTAAGCTGTTCTTCAATTGGAAGATGCTTCTTATTGCTCCTGCTGCTTGGGCTAGCAACTTTTTTTACAGTTACCAGTTCAACAATGTGAATGGGGTGCTCTTTAATTTGAGGACAAGGGGATTGAACAATGTGTTCTATTGGGGGGCCCAGATGGTGGGTTCTATTGGGATTGGATACATATTGGATTTCAGCTTCCAGAGTAGGAGGAAAAGGGGATTTTTTGGGATTGGAATTGTTGCTGTGCTTGGGACTGCTATCTGGGCAGGTGGACTTGCGAAGCAGGTAGGATACAAACACGATGATCTACCAACCAAGTTGGATTTCAAGGACTCCGGTTCAGATTTCGCAGGGCCTTTCGTTTTGTATTTCAGTTATGGGCTGCTTGATTCTATGTTCCAAAGCATGGTCTACTGGGTGATTGGGGCCTTGGCTGATGACTCTGAGATTCTTAGCAGGTAATTTTTATGAATCTTGGAAGGGTTTATGTATCTTGTGGATCATATGCTAAACCATGTTATTTGCATGTAATTGCAGATACGTTGGATTTTACAAGGGAGTGCAGAGTGCAGGAGCTGCAGTTGCTTGGCAAGTGGACGCACACAAAGTTCCATTACTGACCCAGTTGATTGTGAATTGGTCACTCACTACAGTGAGTTACCCATTGCTTGCAATCCTAGTCATGCTTGCCGTCAAGGACGATCAGAAGGGAGAAGAACCATCAACTAACCCTGCATCTATGGATAACAATAGCAAGCCAGTTTAATCCAAAATAGTATGTCTTGTGCGTTTTTCTCCGATTCTTAAAGCTAATTTTCTTGCATGTTGTTGTTCTTAATAAGCGGAACAGAATTGTTTGCTGGAATGGTATAATCGAGAAGGGAGAAAAAATAGCTTTCTTTGTCAGACATGAAATTTCCCCTGATCATGAATGACGTCTTCAGACTTTCGTGACTGTGGCACTCACTTCTTGCTCTTGCATTAATGTTTGAACATGAATGAAGTAAAGTTGTTTTTCACTACAGCATGGAAGAAACCTTCTTATGAACACCACATGTCCAATAGATTGAGATGCAGTTCTTAGTTTCCACATGTTCTGTAGCATAATGTCGTTGTCCCAGAATTGGAAGATATTGTTTGTCGCTGCATCAATTTGATTATAAAAAACAGAACGAATACTGTAAAGAAAGGAAGCATCTATTTTCATCTTTTCAATAGTTATTCAGAGGAGGCAAAAAACCGAGGCTCAAGAAATCAAGTCAGTTTGTTGTAAATGTCTGTCAAATATCTGCTGTTGTTTGCTATGTCTTTGTTGCTGTAGCCATGGGATGGGTACTTCAATTTTCCTGTATCCTGATTATTCATATTTCAGAGATCTGGATCATTAGCTCAGCTAACACCAAAGAAGATGGAAGAAAAAACAGAGAGAAATACGATGTGTTCTTATAAAATAAGAAAATCTAAGAAGCTACTGTATAGGGCTTCTTGGCGAGACTCATCAGATTTGTAGCAACTTGCCGAAGAACTCTCACGAAAGGAACTGGTTATAATTAGCCAAAAATGCTAACTTGATATAAAAAATCAAATGATAAGATTATACCATAAGGTAAGTATTATTCAGTGACATGAAATGCCACACCATAAATCTCAATAAATAAACTGATTAAAATAGGATCGAAGAGAATGACTTTATAAGAAAAATAAGTGTGATAGAAACTAAACTAAATGAACAAAGAAAATTTGAGAGGAAATATATTTTTTATTAGAAATTTTCTAAAAAATACACACTTTCACTCTTATATCTATCTATCTATCTATCTATCTATCTATCTACACTTATGAATTATGTTTCTAATTACAAGTCTATTTATAAACATCAAGTTTTACGAAATCAAGGAATTAAACTACTCAAATGAAACCTTAATATGATAAGAAAAAGTATTATGCCGACTCAACTTATTGATCCATTCATTTAAACCAACCAGTGGATTGATTCCTATGTTATTCAGAAAAACTAGAAATCAATTTTAATTTTTAAGAAGTCCCTCTTAAACCTGATTTCTTCACAACTCCCAACAAGATTCTCATCTTGGAAAAAAAATTTAACTTCTTTATTTGTAATGCAATATCATAGTTAATGAAATATTGTGCTAATGTGCTTACTTTTATCATGAAAAACTAGATTAATAGTTAAGGCAATCGTTGATGAGTTGTCCATATAAATTTTTATAAGATTTCTTGTGGCATTCACAACTCTTTCAAAAATATTATTAGTTATATAGAATGACAAAAATATATTGTAGTAGCTATATTTTCAGCTTTACAAGTAGATAATATAATTATAGATTGTCTATTTGGACTTCATGAGAATTGTGTGTCTCTCATGTAGAAAATAAAATGTGTAGTGTTTTTTCTATCATTCATATCTCCAGCTTAATCACTTTCACTATATACCACAAGATCAAAGTTATTAGAAAATCTATAGAATAAGCCAAAATCAACAATATCTTTGATATATTAAAGAATTCACTTTAATGTTTTGAAGTGAGTCATAATTGGTGTGCTCATAAATCTACTCAAACTACCTACTCCATAAAGAATATCTGGATAAGTGCATGTCAAATATATCAAAATTATTATGATTGTATCTAAATATGGGAAGTAAAGATTGTATTCTATTATAACTGTATCCCTAAACATACGGGATTTAGCATGATCTTAGGGTTGATATTGTACATGAATATTATTTAAGCTAATGGAACAAAGGCAGCAGCCAAGGGTTTTTGCGGACTGCCATCTTCCCTCACACAATTGTGTTATCATACAATTGTTTTGTCATGGTATCAGAGCCACCATAAAACATTCAAAACAGAAACACATTCACAACCAAAATCATGGCAGCCGAGAAGACAGAAACCATGGCTGCCAACAAGACCACTGCTGGTCATGAGACGCGAAAGACGATTTCACCATACGACATCACATCCCTTGATAATCCTGGGCTCACTATCACTCAGGTTCAATTGAAGGGAGATAATTATGACGAATGGGCACGTTCGTTCCGAACGGCTTTGCGAGCCCGAAAGAAATTTGGGTTCATCGACGGAACCATTACTCAACTAAATGAAGAATCAACAGATTGGGAAGACTGGTGGACAATCAACTCGTTGTTGGTGTCCTGGATTCAGAACACAATTGAACCGACACTCCGATCAACCATATCCCATGAAGAAGTTGCACGGGAGTTGTGGAATGACATCACAGACAGGTTTAATATCACAAATAGACCGAGAATTCAACAATTGAGATCAAAATTGGCCGATTGCAAACAAAAGGGGATAACAATTATGGACTACTACGGGAAGCTCAAGAAAATTTGGGATGAATTGGGCAATTTTGATCAATTACCCGTGTGCAAGTGTGGAAAGTGCACATGCAATCTCAGCAGCCAATTGGAAAAGAAACGAGAGGAAGAGAAAGTGCACCTGTTTCTGATGGGTCTTGATGAGCAGATATTTGGCACAACCCGATCCAACATTCTAGCTCAAGACTCGTTGCCAGGACTGCACAAGGTGTATTCAATCCTTACCCAAGAAGAACAGGTGAAAAGTATGTCTCGGGTTAGAGAAGAACAAGGAGAAATAATGGCGCTTGTGACTCGGGCTCGACCAGACGGGCGAGAGAGGGGCTTGACCTGCTCCCACTGTCACAGGTCAATGATACAGTTTTAAAGGGATACCGCGGATTCATGCAATGAAGATCAATGATACAGCGTTGCTTCACCTTTGGCATCAACGACTGGGTCATCCTTCTTTGCGAATAACAAAGTTAGTTCCCGAAGTTAATTCTAGTAATTGCGGAAGTAGTTTGAATAACATTTGTGATGTTTGTTAAAGAGCAAAACAAAGAAGAGATATGTTTTCTGTTAGTGAAAATAAGACTTCGGGTATTTTTGAACTGGTTCATTGTGATTTATGGGGACCATATAGAACAGTTTCCTCATGTGGTGCCTCATATTTTTTGACCATTGTTGATGATTTATCTCGTGCTGTTTGGATTTATTTACTTGCTGACAAGAAAGAGGTCTCTATTATGCTTAAACGATTTTTTGCCATGGTTGAGAGACAGTTTGCTCAACAAGTCAAAATTTTTCGAAGTGATAACGGGACTGAATTTACATGTATGAAATCATATATTTTTCGACAAAGGGATTATTTTTCAGACCTCTTGTACAAGTACTCCACAACAAAATGGGCGTGTGGAATGAAAACGTCAACATATTTTGAATGTAGCTCGGGCGCTGCGATTTCAAGGCTCCCTCCCTATAAAATTTTGGGGTGAATGTGTATTGACAGCTGGGTATTTAATAAATCGGACTCCATCCTTGATCTTACATGGACAGACGCCATACCACGTCCTACATGGGGTAGAACCATCTTATAATCACCTACGCGTCTTGGGTTCTTTATGTTATGCACATGAGAGGACGGGGGATAAAATGGCAAGCAGAAGTCGTCGATGTGTTTTTGTTGGGTATCCTTATGGGAAAAAGGGATGACGCTTATATGACTTGGAAAAACAGAAATTCCTGGTTTCTCGTGATGTTGCGTTCTCAGAAGATGTTTTTCCATTTGCTCAAAATCATGGGCCCTTTAATACAGAGGAGGATCCCATTACTTATGAAGAGTCACAAATTGGTGTACCCGAAGATTTGCTAGAGTTAGCTCATTCAACATCTGGGGCAGATGCCGATATTGTATCATCCAGTTCTGTTCATCCAGAAGACGCGAAGATAGCTATATTGGGAAGAGGACATCGTCAGCGGTATCCCTCCACACGACTTCATGACTATGTTACCAACACATGAAAGATCTTGGGTGTCTGAAATATTTTTTGGGGATAGAAGTGGCGCGAAATTCAACTGGTTTTGTTCTATGTCAACGCAAATATGCGCTTGACATTATTTCGGAGGCCGGGTTATTAGGAGCACGACCGACTGCTATTCCCATGGAACAAAATCATCATCTTGCTTTATCCACGAGTGCAGAACTGGGCGATCCGACAAAATATCGCCGTCTGGTCGGACGATTGATTTATCTCTGCTTCACGCGACCCGAATTATCTTATAGCGTTCATATTTTGTCCCAATTTATGCAACATTCACGGGAAGAACACTGGGAGGCCGCTTTACGGGTAGTATGGTATCTTAAGGGTAATCCGGGTCAAGGGATTTTCCTCAGGAGTGACAGTGATCTACAATTACACGGGTGATGTGATGCTGATTGGGCTGGTTGGCCTCTCACTCGGCGGTCTCTTACAGGTTGGATAGTTTTTCTTGGTAATTCACCAGTTTCATGGAAAACCAAGAAACAAAATATTGTCTCACGCTCTTCAGCCGAAGCAGAATACCGATCTATGGCCATGACTACGTGTGAGTTGACTTGGCTTAAAGCTCTTTTGTCCAGTTTTAGAGTCCCTCATACGACTCCTATGTCGCTTCACTGTGATAGTCAATCGGCTCTTCATATTTCTCAAAATCCCGTCTTCCATGAGCGCACTAAACATATTGAAGTTGATTGTCACTTTATCCGCGATGCCATAACTATTGGGAATATTCTGACTAAGTTTGTTTCGTCATCATCACAACTTGCTGATATATTCACAAAGGCATTGGGAAAACAGCAATATGAATTACTTTGGCGCAAGTTGGGCATTCGAGATCTGCATGCTCCAACTTGAGGGGGGGGTATTATGATTGTATCTAAATATGGGAAGTAAAGATTGTATTCTATTATAACTGTATCCCTAAACATACGGGATTTAGCATGATCTTAGGGTTGATATTGTACATGAATATTATTTAAGCTAATGGAACAAAGGCAGCAGCCAAGGGTTTTTGCGGACTGCCATCTTCCCTCACACAATTGTGTTATCATACAATTGTTTTGTCAAAAATACCAACTAAACTCTTGAATGTTATAGAGTTTATCTTTTTTTTCTCCTGTCATTTTTTGACATCTTCAATCCACACAACTAGAGTATTTACTTCTGCACAATCCTCCATTTTGAGTATCTTGAGAATTTCCTTTGTATATGTCTCTTGACTCATAAAGATTATATCCTCTCTATTTAACCTTAATCCCTAGGTAGTATGTCATGAGACCAATCTCCATCATCTCAAACTCTTTGATCATTTCTTGCTTGAAGTCTTTAAACATCTTTGAGTTATTTCTTGTAATGATCAAGTCATCCATATATAAATATACAATAAGAATATCACCACTTTATTTTATCTTTACATAGAAAACATATTCATGAGGGTATTTTACAAATCTATTTTTTTAAGAAATAATTATCAATACGATTATACCAAGCCTTTGAGGCTTGCTTCAATCCATACAAGACTTTGTCTAATTTCAAAACCTTGTCTTCATTTCCCTTCACTTCATATCTAACCATGTTCATTTGGTAAAAATCTATATTTTCTACTTTTTATTGTTGATTATAGTAGAAAACTTAGGTATACATTTAAAAAGAAAAGTCTAGTATGCTTATTTATTTTAAAAAGCATTAGTTGAAAAATAAAATTGTTATTTTATAAAATCACGTACGACAAATAAAGGGTGATTTTTTTTTTTCTATTTGAAAATCATGGAATCAAGAGGCTCTTAATGGTACCTAGGTTTTCACATCAAAATGGTGAGGCGGGGAGAAATAATAGAAGCATCTGTTGAGGTTGTGGATATGCTGTCAACTTGTCAAATAGTTGTCCAATTAAAGGCTTGAAATGCATGACTCCATAAAAAAAACATGAAATGGAAAAAAGACAAGTGTTACTCATTTGAAAGTATTTAAGAGCATTACCTATAATAAATTAATACTCTAGTCGAGTGTGGATTGAAATTGTTAAAGAATGATAAATAAGAGAAAATAAACTCTACAACATTCAAAAGCTTAGTTCGAACTTTATATTATTTGATACACACTCATCTTGATATTCTATGTAGAGTAGGGCTAGTGAGCAGGTTAATAGAAACACCAATTATGACTCACTTCAAAGCCTTGAAATGAATTCTATAATATATAAAATGTACCGCGGAATTGTCTTGCTTTATGGTTATTTTAATAGCTTTGATATCATGGGTTTTAATGATTGTGATTGAGTCGACAATATAGATTATAGAAAAAACATTACAAGTTTTGTCTTTAATATAGGAGACACAACATTTACATAAAGAAGTAATATATAGTCACATTATCTATATATGAAGCTGACTATATAAAATGTGTTTGTCATTCCATATGGCTAAGAAGATTATTGGAAGAATTATAAATGCCACAAGAGACGTAGATGAAGATTTATGTGGATAACTCATCAGCAATTGCATTAGCTAAAAATATAGTTTTTCATGAGAGAAGTAAGCATATTAACACAAAATTTCATTACTTAAAAGATTGCACTACAAATAAAGAACTTCAAGTCAAATATTTAAAGACACAATATCAAGTCGCAGATATTTTCACAAAATCATTCAAATATGATGTATTTATGAAGATGAGAGATATGTTGGGAGTTATAGAGAAATCAAATTTAAGGGGGAATGTTGAAAGTAAATTGAACATTCCTCAATTCAAATAAATAAGCATGTTGTAAAGCAATATGATCAAATAAATAAGCATGCAATTCAATATTATTATGTAAAATAAAAAGAGAGAGTAAAGGTGAGAGCTTATAGAGAAATACTCGATAAAAGTATACATTCCTCTCAATTTAATTTCTTCTTGATTGCATTACTTTTTTTTTATCTTCTACCACACCCATCGTTCTAAAATTTCTCTCCGATTCGTAACAGGACCAGCAGTCTATTCCCTTTAGGAGAAGACTCAAGCCAGGATGGAACGGGATAGCATTGTTTTGGAAACACAGCAATAGTTTAACAGGCTGTATTGCAAGAGCTGGGAACGAAGAAACCTTCTCTCCAATTTAGAGCAAATGAAAATTCAGGCTTCCCAGTGCCAGAACGATTATTGTACGTGTTAGCTCGTAACCTCATCGCTGAAAGTTCTCTTAGAAAATTAAAGCAAGCACTTGACCGTTGTTGCTTTTTCACTAACCAAGTTGTCAAAAATATATCAGAGCAGCAAAACGAAAACAGAACGCATCTACGAACGCAGAAAAATGAGAGAGAGAGAGACTGCCACACAAGTTTGGACAGTACCAGATGTAAACAAAAAAAGCCAATAATCTCATATTAACATCTGGAATTTCATGCACATATGATTATCTGTTTTATAAATGTCTGTCAATACAATTTATGCTCGTTCAGATTAGACGGTAACAAGTGGAGCATCTTTATTTGCTTCTTTGGCAGGAGCATCATCTGATTCCTTCTTCTCAGTTTCCTTGTCCGGCTCCTCCGTGATGACAGAAGTGGCATCAACCTTGTCCTCTGATTTAGCTACAGGTGCCTCATCTTTCTTCTCAGGCTCAACAGCAGCAGCTTCTGGCGCAGCGGGCTCCTCACCCTCCTGTTTTATCTCCGAGACATCTACCAAAGGGGCTTCTGTCTTGTTCTCACCTACCTCCTTCTCCTACATTAGGTCACACAAATTTCATACGTGATTAAGAGATCATTAACACACACATACACACTGAGAGAGAGAGAGAGAGGAAGGGGGTGGGATAAAAAGGTAATTAACATACCTGAGCAACGGTCTCTCCCTCAGCCTGGTCAGGGTTGACGGGAGCGTCCTCTGGAGGCAAATCATCAGAGCCCTTGAATTTACCCGCACAGCCTCCCATGATGAATTTTCAGCTGTCGGATGAATGCGGGAGTCTGAGGAGGCAGAGAGATCACAATGACAAATACGAATAGCTGCCGATTCCCGATGGAGAAGGTGAGTTAAGGTCGAGGTATCAACTTTGATAATCATGGGGAGCATTATATAGCTGCAGAAGCTTTCTATATTTGGGACAAATTTGTTTTTTGGAAATCCTGTCGATGACCTTTTCCTATGGACAGCATATTTGTATTTGGCGACTTTCATGTTGGAGACAGACAGCCAGCCAGTTACACTTCAAAACTGTTTGTTAATTTCGTTGGCTCCAAATGTCTTTCGCTGGCTTAACTCCTACATGTACCAATAATCCATGACCTCTCTTAACTCTGTTTTTTTTTCTTGGCTTTTGATTATAGAGATTACTAAATGGTTGGCTCCGCTAACCGGTCTGATTTTTTTTTTCCAATGAAAGGGTGATTCAAATATTTTTAAAAATTATGATAAAACTGAATTGCCCAGGTATTTTTAGAAATGACACAAAAAAGAACTACCCGCTTCAGAAACAGGAAGAGCTTGCATCTAGAAACGGCATTTTCTATGGTTGATTCCTTGTGATAGAATGGAGTGGGGTTCACGCCACAGAGAAAAAATTCAGCGAACAAACTGAAAGGGAAAGACAATGATGGACCCCAACAAGAACATACCATAAATAGCATGCATCAATTTGACGATTTGGGAACAGAAACAGAAACTTGTCAACCTCCTTTCCCAAAGAGGCAATCTACATACTCTACTCATTTCCAGCTATCTTTATTGTCCGATGATCAGATCCCAATCAAATCCGATTACCCACCGAAGCCAACAAGTATATTGGACTTGGTGGAGAGTTGGGCAGGCCCCCTAATTTCTTCCCAGTGAACTGCTTCCGGACAAACCCAGTTTGCATGCGGCGTCGATGGTTGACTTACTGGTGTGGATGTGGTGATGCATGCATGGACTAAGGTGGCTAAAAGGGATCGAGTTTTGTGAGTTTGGAAACCACAGGGCTGCTGCTCAGGCTTTTATTCATGTTCATATTGTTTGGCTCGTTTTTATTGGTTTCTCCATCATGCTTGGCTTCGTTTGATTACAACTTTTGTTTATCTGTACGAGAGAGTGAGCTTCGTAACAGACTTTACGAGCGACTATTTTTTCTCTCGATCTTTTAATTTTTATTCCTCACCCTCCACTCAATGTTCTTCCCTTTTGTATACACACACTTGTAACTCAGTTTCTATTAAGGCTGTAGATTAAAAAGATGTGAGGGGTAGGTGGAGGGTTAGAGAAGTTCTCTGACGTTGTGTATTCCAGGACATGTAGGATCTTTTATTCTACTAGAAAAATCCAACACTTATATTATCCTTTTCATGTTCTGCAGTAACCTAAGTTTCTTCAACCCTTTTAAGTGCCCAATTAAAGTGTATGAAAAAAGAGAAATTTATTTTTATTTTAAATTTATTTTTAGTGCTTTTAACTTCGATCCTTTTAAAATTTATGTTAAACCCTTCACATGATGTATTTGAATAAAACTCTCGTGTTTCACTCTCCTTCCCTTCAAAGTTAATTACTTTGAAAAAATCTCACTTAAATTCTATCTTGTTTCACTCAATCCCTTCTAAAATCAAAATCTGTTCTGATACCAATTTGTTGGAAAAATTCCTAAGACACGAACAATTACTATTCAAATCAGCAACTTTTCTTGCCTTAGTTGCCTAGAAAAACAGACACTATTCAAGTCAAAGAACTTCTTGCCCTGTTTTGCAGAAAACTTGAGAAACCAAGGCAACCGAAAATAAACAACTTTCAATGAGATTTTTGGAGCAGAATCACTTTAGATTACTGTCATCCCTTGGATTTATTTATAGAAGAAAATTGAATACAAGAATAGGAATTCTAGTCTATTGCAACTTACTCAACTAATTAGGAAAAATAAAAACTTCTTAAATAGGAAATAGCTAACATACTTTGATCAACACATTTGATCTTTTATTGAAACATAAACTAAAAGCTAAACACTCCTAATGATCTTTAAATCTTCAGTTGCAGTCTTGGAATCAAACTCTTCTTCAATCTTCAACAAATAGCACAAAAATAAAAATAACACAAACTCTTTCACATAAAACTTTAAGATGTCAATGCTTGCAGAAGTTACTTCATTTTACTCGCTGCGTTGTTTAGTTTCTTCTCACACCATTTCTACGAGCATTTTTCTTCGTTCTTCTTGCCTTCAGATTCCATTTATCTTCAATCAATCTCAGAAGCCATGCTGGTTTTCTTGCTCTATACACAACGTATCCCACTGTGACTCCAAACACAAACCCGCATCCATACCCTATTGCAACAGCTTTCCATCCAAATCCATCTCCAAAGAATGTTGAATCATCTCCATCGTCAGAGTTTGATGGCAGCAAAGCTGGTCCCTCGCTACTATTGCAATTTGGCATTGGAAATCCACATAAACCCAAGTTCCCTTCAAATGAGCTTGCATTAAACGTGTTAAACTGTTTTCCACTAGGTATGGCCCCCTCAAGCTGGTTATGCGAAAGGTTTAAGACCGCAAGAAATGTTATAAATGCCAGCTGCTGTGGAATCCTTCCAGTAAGCAAATTTGAAGATAGATCTAATGATTCCAGATTGAACAACATTCCTGATGATAATGGAATTTGACCTCTAAGGGAATTATGAGAGAGGTTAAGTTGTCGGAGTCCATTCAGCTTTCCGATCAACTTTGGAATCTCTCCATTGAAATTGTTGTTTGAAAAATCAAGTATTCCAAGAGCGCTTTGGATTTTCTCGAACAAAATTTCAAACCCTTTCCATGTCACTACTATGGAATAGGCATAGCCAGAGTAATTTCTTGCCATCATGTAAACTGTATCTTGATCATAGGCCATCAGTGCTTCAAGACTATAGAAATACTCTTTTGGCAATGGTCCACTCAAATTATTGCTGGAGATGTCAAAAATCCGTAATTTGGGGAAGGGATCATTTGTAGTCGGACCATTCACAAAACCCTGAAGTTTATTGGACTTTAGGACAAGAACATGCAGCTCTGGAAGCCTTTCTAGAAAATAGGGGAATGTATCCTCAATCTTATTGTTGCCAAGATCAAGAACTTCCAGCATTGCACAGTTGATGATAGATGATGGTATTTTCCCTTCCAATTCATTGCCATTTAGGTTGAGATATTCCAAGTTATTCCCTTTCAAAAATGTTGAAAATATAGTGCCTTGAAGGTTATTCATGCCAAGATTCAAAACTGAGAGAGAGTTGCTAAAGTTCCCTAAACATTGTGGTACAAAACCACTGAAGCTGTTGTTGGACAAGTCAAGGAATCGAAGGAGCTTAAGGTTGCAAATAGAAGATGAAATTTCACCTGTTAATTTACTGTTGGATGCAAGACTAAGGCCTTCCAGGTTCTCCTGTTTGAAAATTGAACTTGGGATTGGACCATGCAAGTGGTTGTTTCCCAAATCAAACAATTTCAATGAAAGTGTATTTATTTGAGAAGGGATAGTTCCTGAAAGATGATTGAGAGATAAACCTAAATTTTCAAGCTGGGTCAAGCTAGTTAAAAAATCTGGAATCTGACCTGAAAAATTATTGTTACCGAGATACAAGGACTGGAGTTGCACAAGGTTTCTAAGTGATGGTGGAATCTGACCGCCTAAATTGTTACCTATGAGGTCTAAACGAGTGAGTTGTGTGAGATGACCAATCAGAGTTAGATTTGACCTTAGGATATTGCAGTATTTCAGAGCCAGAACTTCTAACAACTTTAGATTCGTGAAGAAGTCATAATCTAAATAAACTGAAATTTTGGTATGAGAGAGACCCAATAACCGGAGGTCATTACTCGCATTGGATGAAGGAAAAGAGCCAGTGAGGCGGTTGTTGGATGACAAATCAAGTACTCGAAGGTTTGGTAGGAGAAAGATGTTACCTGGGAACTTCCCTTGCAATCCACAACCCCAAAGGCCTAGAGCTGACAAAGATGAGGACAAATTCGCCAAGGAATTTGGTGTGACCAAATCCATATTTACAGAACCCAAACGTAGTCCTCTTAGCTTTGTTAGGTTTTGTACAATCTTGTCAAACGAAATTGGTTCTACACTCAAATAGTCATTGAAAGATAGATCAATTGAAACCAACTCATTGAGTTGCCCAAAATCATATGGAATTGAGCCTGTAAAATTGTTGTACCTAAGATCTAAGTACTGGAGGTGCTTAAATTTGGTCATGAAAGAAGGGAATTCTCCTTGCAAACCACACGAATAGAGTTGGAGTGATGACAAAGAAGAAGACACATTCATCAAGAAATTGGGTACAACCAAAGACATGTCTACAAAACTCAGTTGGAGTTCTCTAAGCTGGGTTAGATTTTGAGCAAGCTTGTCAAAAGAAGTTGGTTCTAGACTTAGATAGTCATTTTCGTTTCCAGAGAGAACAAGTAAAACTAACTCAGTGAGTTTCTCCAAATCATGTGGAATTGGACCGGAAAAACTGTTCTCTCCAAGATTCAAGTACTGGAGGTGCTTAAATTTTCCCATTGAGGATGGGAGTTTTCCTTGCAATCCACAGGAATTGAGTATGAGTGATGACAAAAAAGAAGACAGATTCATCAAGGAATCGGGTGCAACCAACGACATATTTACCCTACTTAGACGGAGTTCTCTAAGCTGGGTTAGATTTTGAACAAGCTTGTCAAAAGAAATTGGTTCTAGACTTGGATTGTAGTTTTCAGAGAGATCAAGTGAAACCAATTTGGAGAGAAGAGAGAATTCCGATGGAACTTGACCTGCAAAGACTGAGAGACTTAGGTTAAGATGTGTCAAATTGGAAAACTGGCCAAATTGAGGAGAAATATGGGAGCTTATGAAATCATTGTCGGAGAGGTCGAGCTTTCGAAGATGACGCAGGGAGAAGAGGGTGCTGTTGGGATGGAGGGTGCCATAAAGCAAGCTGCAAGCAAGGTTAAGCTCAGTTACAACCCCTGTTTTCATTTCACAAGTGACCCCATCCCACAAGCAGCAATCTGTACCCTCTTTCCACGACTCTGTCTTGGGATGCTGGCAATACCCTGAAGCAGAGCTTTTGATGGAGAATGATGCTTTGAATTGGAGCAAAGAAAGACTTTGGCTATGAGCACAGGAATGAGATGGAGAGGAGTCATTTGAGGATGAAATTGTTGTCTGAAAATGGCAGAGAAACAGAATGGCAGAGAGAAATTGAGAGAGGGATAACAAAGAAAACCCCATGTTGTCTTCTGAGGATTCAAAGTATATGTGGAACGTCGAACGAAAGATGAGAAATAAAGAGTGGCAGTAGCGCTATTTATACACAAACCAAACAATCTAAGATTCTGCTTTTCAAATCTATCTATTTACAAACAATTCCTAAATTTCTCTGTGGGCTGCTCAGCCAAAGCTTTCTCCATGCATTCATTTAGAAGTCAAGTGTTCGCCACTTGGTCAAAGCAGTGACAATTTAGACTTCAAAGTGTTCGCCACTTGGGTATATTATTGAACACTCACGTGGATAAATAATATTGTTAAACAATAGTGGGACTAAACAATATTAATTGGTGGAAGCAGTGACAATTTAGACGTCGAAGTCTTCGCCACTTGGGGTACATTGAACAGGTCTGCTCCCCCACCCCCCGACCTCCAAGTCTTCGTCACTTGGATAAATAATATTAATTGGTGCAAATATTTCTCTACAAGGAAATCAACTGGTCTTTTCCCCCTTGAATTGCAAGTCTTCGTCACTTGAATTGCAAATATTTATATACAAGTACGTCCCTTAGTTGACTGAACAATATTGGTGGAAACACAGCAATATTAATTTCCATAATTAACTATTAATATATAGTTCATTTACAATTTTAGGTGAAGATGATATCCCTACTTATTTACATCTGCAGAAAGGGTATGTGCTAATAATAATAGATACAGTTTGTGCTCTTTTTTTTTTTTTTGTGTATTCCAGGACTTGTAGGATCTTTTATTCCACTTGAAAAATCCAGCACTTATATTATCCTTTTCATGTTCTGGAGTAACCTAAGTTTCTTCAACCCTTTTAAGTGCCCAATTAAAGTGTTTGAAAAAAGAGAAATTTATTTTTATTTTAAATTTATTTTTAGTGCTTTTAGATTATTTTGATGTTAAGAAAAGTTTTTTAAAAAATAAAATAAAAATCATTTTGATGTATTTTTTGAATAAAGAATATTTTGAAAAACAATCTCAAGCACATTTCTAAAAATTATATAGAATTTTATCAAATTTTAAATACAGGAATTAGAATTTTGTTATCATACTTTAACAACAATATATTATTGTGGGGTTTAGAGAAAAGGAGTGAAATGGAAGGAATTGTATGGTATTCACAAATGTACTTGCCACGCGTTCTTCAAATTCAAGCACTACCATTGATAATTTCCAACACAGGATCACGCTTGCCAAATTTATATACTTTACCAGCATCTCGGCTTATGTATTTGTTTTTCCAACAAAAATAATTATAAACCCTTGCCTTTTTTATATATTTTTGTAGTTGTTGAAAAATATCTAAGTGAAAATAAAAAAATATTTATTTATACATATAATAAAATAAATCAACAACTATGTGTTAATAAACAAATTAAAACCATAAATGATAACTAAAAATAAAATTGAAAACATTCAAGAGACATGCGTCAATTAATATATTAAATCTTGCAAAATGGGATATTTACCTGATCTGTTTAGCTAAACCTATTTATTATAATAATATTTTTGTTCAATCAAATAATAATCGAAATAGATACACACATTAAATCGATTGAATAAATGAAAGAGAAAAGGACACATACAAGGCTGCACATATTAGAAATACTATCTATAAATAAATACTTTTATTTTAAAAAATAAGTCTTATCTTTTCAGAAGATAAATAATTTTTATAGATGAATCAGAAAAACTTCAAAGATTAAATGCATAAAAAAAATTCTAATTAAAAAAGGTTCTTTAATCAAAATAAAAGAAAGAATGAGTATTAATCTAAATATAAATAAAAAATAATTTTGAAAAAAACTCTACTCAGTTTTCCCTTTTTGCCGGCTCTGAAGTGAAAATCCTGTTTCACCATTATCTCTGGCACTCTCATCCTTGGCTTCCATTAATGGAGAAGATTCATCAGGACCACCACCGGAAACATTGCTGAGCAGGTTATTTATACATAGTGAAAGCAAGAGCCATAGTATTGGCAGGATTGCTAGTAGCACTGGGAAGCAGAATTGTTGTCCCCTGAAAAAAGAAAAAAAGGTGGGACAGAAGGAAAAGATGAGCAAATATCAGAAATTGTAAACGGATTGCAATCAAACCAGACAATCACAAGAACATTTGAATAAATCTCCTTACCTCTTTGGCAATGTTACCAAAAGCTCCCACATATTGCTCAGCAATTTTCAAACTAGCCGCCTGCAAATCATGCCACAAACATGAGCCTTGATGCACATAAGATATGCATGTGACTGTTGATTGTCTTGTGAACGCTAAAATGCAAGAATCATAAATAACATGTGGTATAAAACGCTTGTAAAGCCACTAATCTAAGGAATGTATCTTGTTTACGCAACCATGACAAAATCTACTAGGAAAACCTCATGAGAACTATATAAAGATGAGCCATAATATTGCCTGATCAAGTCTGCTTGGTTATCAAATATTGTAGAGTAGCTAATGGGTCTATAAAATGAAAAACTAGAGCATCCAATGCTAAACAATCCTGATGCCTAGAAGAGCGAAGTAAGAGCAAACCTATTTTAAGTGCAACTAGGTATCAGCACGCCATGTAAGAGCTTCAACGGATATGAAAAGTCATATTATAACAAATATGTTCTCACATCATGAGGTTTGTTTAAAAAGTATACTTGAGATGCTACAGCCATCTCCAATGAAACCAATCATAACCAGTGGATCATTGCACATAAACACAAGGAAATACAAAAGACAAGGATTGATAGAAGAATGAGATTAGCTGCCTACAAAATAACTGTAACAAGATAAGCCATCATATCATCTCATGAATTTTCTGCCTTCTCTTATGACCAAAAAGATAGGAATTAGCTAGATTCATCTTTACGTTGAGTACACTGTTAAGAGATGGATATTTGCAGTTGTTTGGAAATGGACAGATTTTGAAGCATCCTCTATGGTAATTTTTTAGCAGGAACCGAATCATTGCACCAAGTGTTTCCTTCAGCTGTTTGATTCAATGGCATTCTAGGTTTCTTCTTCAACATGTTATTGATTCTATATATGGTGCTCTAATTAATTTGCTTGCTTTTGAGAAGATTTCAGTTCTTATTTATACCGATGATTCGTAAGAACAGTTGTGTTGAGAATTAAAGCACTGATGCTTCGTGATATTGCCACTAGACTTCTGTTATGTTCACACCAGAGTTCTCAATGAAAAGATGGATTTTCGAGGAATCCAAAACCTCCAAATTAATTTAGATAAAATTCTTCAGTACATTTCTCATGTAATTCATAAATTAAATACACTGAAGTTAACAACTTCCCTGATCCCACGTTCCCCAAATTACTCTGACCTATTTGACCGAATCAATCGGCTTAATTTATTGGACCAGACTCTTAATTAAATAACATAAATAATTAAATACTGAAAGAATGGACTGGACTAAATATTGCAACTGGACTGGACTTAAATACTGGACTTGAACTAAACACTTTATTATTGAACCAACTCGGTTCATCTTCAACTGGACCGACAATCTCTCCAACCAGCTTCCAACCAGCCTTGTCTCCTGCGCTGCATTTGATAAGAACAACCTGCAAAAAATGACACTGAATGGACTAGGCACGTGACATTGCCCCCTGCTTAAAAAATCTTGTCCACAAGATTGGGATATTCACGGACAAGTGTCCCGTAATCCACCCAAGAAGTCTCCTCATCACCTAATCCCTTCCACTTTACCAACAGCTCACTCACAGCCCTATTCTTTTTCTTTGTCATTCTTCTTTCCAAAATACTCTCTGGTTCCGGCCGAACCCATCCCTCCTTATCAGTCGGCGGTAACGTCACCACCTGCCGGTGACGATGACCCAGCTTCAGCTTCAAGCACGAAACGTGAAAAACTGGGTGAATCTTCGACTCCGTGGGTAGATCGAGCTTATACGCCACCTTCCCAATCTTCTCAAGTATCTGAAAGGGGCCATAAAAACGGGGTGACAGCTTCATATTCCCCCTCTGCATCACCGATTTCTGCCTATAGGGTTGAAGACGAAGGTAAACCCACTGCCCCGTGTCAAATTCCCTTTCTGTGCGTTTCAAATCTGCAAATTTTTTCATTCTATCTTGTGCCAGGTGGAGATTGGACTTCAGCAGCTCAAGCAACTCATCTCGGTTTTTCAAGGTAAGCTCCAACTCTTGAATTTTTGTTGTTCCTGGTATGAATGGTATAAGTTTAGGGGGTGGGTAGCCATAAACAACCTCAAATGGGGATAATTTGGTAGATGAATGTACTGTGGTGTTATACCACCACTCGGCCAAGGAAATAAATTTAGACCAACCCTTTGGCCGATCACCAGAAAAACACCTCAAATACTGTTCTACCATTTTGTTTACGATCTCAGTTTGACCGTCTGTTTGTGGATGGTAGGCTGAGGAAAATTTTAATGTAGTGCCCTGCAACTTAAAAAATTCTTTCCAAAAAGAACTTGTAAAAGTTGGATCTCTGTCTGTAACAATTGAATTCGGCACCCCATGTAGCTTGAAAATATTATGTAGGAATACCTGTGCAATCTTAGCAGCTGTATATGGATGTGAAATAGGCACAAAATGAGCATACTTAGATAGTCTATCCACTACCACAAGTATCACAGAATACCCATCTGACTTTGGTAAACCTTCAACAAAGTCTAATGAAATATCAGTCCACACCTTATCAGGTATGGGCAAGGGTTGTAGCAAACCCGCAGGAGAAACATTTTCAGACTTGTTGACTTGGCAAATGTCACACTCCTTGATAAATCTTTTGATATCTGCACGCATTCCAGCCCAATAGAATTCTGCTTTAGCTCTATTTAGGGTTTTGTGAAACCCTGAGTGGCCCCCTTGTGAGCTGCTGTGCACTAAATGCAACACCTGCTCTCTTAGACCATTAGCTGCAGGTATAGTGAGTCGCCCCTTATAGAACAAGTAGCCATTTCTCTCTTCAAAGTGCTTAGATGACAGTGTACCACTCTTTAAGTCCTTCAAAACTGTCTGCATTTTACTGTCTGCATCATAACCACATCTTAGCTGTTCCAGCCAGCCGGTTTCTGGTATTGTAATGGCTGAAATTTCCCCTTTACCCGTAGTCTCCATTTTCCTGGATAAGGCATCAGCTACCTTATTTTCTTTCCCCTGTCTATACTCCACTGTAAACTCGTACCCCAAAAGTTTGGAAATCCATTTCTGTTGAAGTGGAGTTCCAATCTTTTGCTCTAGCAAGTACTTCAGGCTTTGATGGTCTGTTTGTATTTTGAAAAAATGACCAAGGAGATAAGGTCTCCACTTTTTAACTGCTAGGACTAGAGCCATCAGTTCCTTCTCATATGTAGACAGATGTAGGGCCTTCCCTTGTATGGCCTGGCTCATGTAAGCCAAGGGCCTACCTTGCTGCATTAACACCGCTCCCACACCCAAACCAGATGCATCACATTGAATTATGAAAGGAATTGAAAAATCAGGTAAAGCCAAGACAGGAGGATTAGTTACAGCGTGTTTAAGGTCTTGAAAGGCCTTAATTGTTAATTCAGTCCATTTGAATGAGTTTTTCTTTAGTAAGGCTATGAGGGGGGCTGCTATAATACCATATCCCTTGATAAACTTTCTGTAATACCCGGTTAACCCTAGGAATCCCCTTAGTGATTTGAGATTTTTCGGAAAGGGCCAACTAAGCATAGCAGCAATTTTGCCTGGATTTGCCTTAACCCCCTCATTTGAAATTAAATGCCCCAAATAATCAATTTCAGAACACCCAAAACAGCATTTAGACATTTTAGCAAAGAGCTGATGCTGTTTAAGAATTTCAAGGACAGTCTTTAAATGTTGTATGTGGTCTGAATCATTTTTGCTGTAGACTAGGATATCATCAAAAAAGACTAGGATGAATTTTCGCAAATAAGGCTTGAATATGTCATTCATCAGATTCTGAAAAGTGGCTGGTGCATTTGTTAGGCCGAAAGGCATAACTAGAAATTCATATTGGCCCTCATGTGTACGAAAAGCTGTTTTAGGGATATCCTCTGGGTGTACCCTAATCTGATGATAACCAGATCGTAAGTCTAATTTGCTAAAAATTGTAGCACCATGTAATTCATCAAGTAATTCATCCACAACAGGTATAGGGAACTTCTTTTTGATGGTTTCTTTGTTAAGTGCTCGGTAATCAACACATAACCTCCAACTACCATCCTGTTTTCTGACTAACAAAACTGGGGAAGAAAAGGGACTTTGGCTAGGTCTAACAATTCCAGTTTGCAGCATTTCATTGACTATTTTCTCAATTTCAGATTTTTGGAAGTACGGGTACCTATATGGAGCTACAGACACAGGCTTTGCTGCTGGATTCAATTCAATATGATGATCATGGGCTCTGTTTGGAGGTAAGCTCTTTGGTTCTGAGAATATGTCTGAAAATTGTTCAAGAAGGTTATCTATTATGGGATTTCTGGGGGTTTCAATGGACCATAACTCTGACTTTTCAAGATTAATTAACTGTAAAACTAGTCCTCTTTTATTTTGTCTTGATGCTTTGCCAAAATCATGTCCTTCAATTAATTCAATGCATGCAATGCCATTAGTAACCATACCTTGTAATTTGCGTTGCATCCCCAGCCATGAAAATTCCATCTGAAGTTTTGTGAAATCCCACAAAATTGGTCCCAAGGTTCTCAACCAATGGACACCTAGAACAACATCACATCCTCCCAATGTTAGAATATAAAAATTCGATGGAATATATGTTACCTTGCATCAAAAGAGGCACTGCCTCAATACTGCCTTCCCCATAGACTGTCTCACCATTGGCTACCTTGACCTGAAGTGAATTCTGGTCATTGTATGCTAACTTTGCTCCACGCACAACAGATGGGTCAATGAAATTGTGTGTACTGCCTGTATCCACTAGAATCACCACTGCCCTTTTTCCAATGTACCCCACAAATCTCATAGTTTTAGGACTTGGTGAGCCACACAATGCATGAATTGATATTTCGGGTTCTCCCAATTCTACTGCTAATTCCTCAGTGTGGCTGCCAATGTTTTCTTCATAAACCCCTGCTTTCATTAACTCATCAAGTTCCGGTTCTTCACTCTCCATTAAGAACAAACGGGCTGACTTGCATTTGTGGCCGGGCCCCCACCTGTCATCACAATTGTAACAAAGGCCCTTGTCACGCCTTTCCTTCATTTGGGCCTGGCTGAGCCTCTGTATAGGAACAATGGCCCGCTTCTCCTGGGGGTCCATGGGCCCAACAGTGGGCCGGGTTGGTACGGGCCCAATAGTGCTTCTGATGGGCATGGGCCCTGCTTTAGTGGACCGTCTTAAGGCTGCAACATTTTCTTCTTGCATCTTTGCCAGCCCAAATGCCATATGCAGATTGGGTGGGTTAAGCATGCGGACCATAAATCTAATGTCTTCTCTTAGCCCACTCAAGAAACAGCTGAGTTTGTAAGACTCAGCTAGGCCCCTGAGTTGGTTTGAAAGAGCCTCAAACTGGCTCTTGTACTCCTCCACTGTAGTTGTTTGCTTTAGTCTAATGAGGGCCTCCATTGGATCATCGTATGGGGATCCTCCAAATCTAGTTTGTAAAGCCCTTACAAACCCTTCCCAGCTACTCAACCCTCCAGCAGCCTCTAAATCCTGGAACCATATTAATGCCTTGCCTTCCATATGAAATGAGGCTAATAAGATTCGGTGATGGGGATTTGTTTGATGATAATTAAAGAACTGATTAGCCCGGTAAATCCACCCATTAGGATTGTCTCCATTAAACCTTGGAAAATCAAGTCGTACAGCCCTTGTTTGAATGCCAGCATTTTCTTCATAGAGAGGATTTGTGATCTGCCGTGAGGACCCCTCGGGTGCTCCCCCATTTTGGGCAGCCTTTTCCTGCACCATGCCTTCCACGTGAGAAGCTACCACATCCAGCTTTTGTGCCAAGTCTAACACCATTTGTTGTAATGCATTAACATTTTGCTGAGTCTGATCTTGATTTTGTTTGACAGAGGCCAAAGATTCAGCCAACTGCGCTTGCCTCGTTCCTTCAGCCATGGACGAAGGCTCTGATACCAAATGTTATGTTCACACCAGAGTTCTCAATGAAAAGATGGATTTTCGAGGAATCCAAAACCTCCAAATTAATTTAGATAAAATTCTTCAGTACATTTCTCATGTAATTCATAAATTAAATACACTGAAGTTAACAACTTCCCTGATCCCACGTTCCCCAAATTACTCTGACCTATTTGACCGAATCAATCGGCTTAATTTATTGGACCAGACTCTTAATTAAATAACATAAATAATTAAATACTGAAAGAATGGACTGGACTAAATATTGCAACTGGACTGGACTTAAATACTGGACTTGAACTAAACACTTTATTATTGAACCAACTCGGTTCATCTTCAACTGGACCGACAATCTCTCCAACCAGCTTCCAACCAGCCTTGTCTCCTGCGCTGCATTTGATAAGAACAACCTGCAAGAAATGACACTGAATGGACTAGGCACGTGACAACTTCCTTCGCAAGTTGAGTTACAAACACATTGATGTATTTATTTCTCACTTTGAATATCTTTTCAGAGTAACGTGCAAGCAGGAAAATACTGCTGCATCATTGGCTCTTTTTTTTTAAAAAAAAAATAGAAGTAACGCAAAATATACCTCGCATGAAAAAAAAGAAAATAAAAGGCGCAAAATAAGTGACTCGAAAATATTTCTTGTATCGAATAAAACTAATGAAAAAAAAAATAAAATAAATTAAAACACAACCATGAAGGAAAACAAAAGTACGACGAAAGAGGAACCCAGTTCTCTAAATCTGCCACTCAAGCGTTCTTCTCATGTCAACTCTGTTGGAAAAAAAAATCCTTAGGACACAAACAGTTACTGTTCGAATCAGTAACTGTTATTGTGCCAAAAATTCCAAAAAAACAGTTACTGTGCAGATTGATGCTAACTTTTGCTAAAATCCCAGAAAAACTAAAGAACGAAAGAACTGTTGAATTGATTGCTTGATTTTGTGAATAAAGGGCAGAATTGTGCTTAGGTTACTGCCATCCCTCTGATTTTATTTATAGAAAACGAAATTGAATAATTACAAGAGTAAGAATTGTTGAAATCTGAGGTTGATTCCAGAACTGCACAAGAGAACCGGTCGACCGATTGCGAGAAAGAAATTAACCGGTCGACCGCTTGCAACCGGTCGACCGCTTGCAAAGGGAAGATTAACCGGTCGACCGCTTGGCCCTGTCTGCGACAAACTGACGCAGGATAAATGAAGAACTGAAGGTTGAAGGTTATTGTTTTAGTAATCCTTTTGTATTTAGGATGATTATAAATCCTTTAGAGTTTAGGAATCGTGTCTGTCAAATCAGTTATAAGAAATCTTGTAAATAACTGATTTTAGAAAATATTACCGTTGAAAGTTGTTGGTTAGGTAATTTATAGCTGTTGTAAGTCCTTTTGTTCTATAAATTGAGTGGGATGGCAGTAAGATAGTGCGTGGAAAATCTGCCAATGTTCTTGTTCTTATAGTCTGAAATTACAAAGCTTATTGTTCTCTCTGTTCTCTTATTGTTCTCTCTTTTCTGAAAAATTCAGAAGTTTGTTCTTGATTGTGTTCTCCGGTTCTTTTTCAATCTGTCAATACAGATCAGTTCTTTGATATTTTTCTGAAATTCCAACATGGTATCAGAGCAGAATTAGGTCTTTGAAAAGGGATTTGAGTGAAACACGAGTGATCAAAGAAAAAGTGAGATTCCTTCCAAAATTTTTCCGAGAAAAGTTGCAAGAAGTTCTTTCTGAAATTTTTTCTGAAATCAAGGAATTTACCTTGGTTTGTTCTTTAATCTTGCTCTCCGTATTGTGAAGTCTTGAAACAAATCACAAGAAAAAGAAAATCTCTTCAGCTGACAGTGCTTGACAGAGATGGAAGCTTCATTTTCTTCGAAATCGCCAATCTTCACAGGTGTTAACTATGGAGTTTGGGCAGTGAAGATGAAGATATACTTGAAAGCATTTGACCTATGGGAAGATGTGGAAGATGACAGGGAACCAGCTCCCTTGAACAACAACCCATCAATGACTCAAATCAAGTATTTCCATGAACAAAGAGCAAAGAAGTTCAAAGCTCTTACGTGCATTCATAATGCAGTAAGTGAGGAGATTTTCACAAGGATAATGGCCTGTGAAACTGCAAAGGATGCATGGGATAAGTTGAAATCCGAATTTCAAGGTGATGAGAAGTCAAGAAGGATGCAAATTCTGAACTTAAAGAGGCAATTTGAAGGGCTAAGGATGAAGGATTCTGACACTGTCAAAGAATTCTCATCAAGTGTGTCCAAGATAGTAAATGAAATGACACTTCTTGGAGAAGAAATTCAAGAATCGAGAGTTGTGGAAAAAGTTCTAGTAAGCTTGCCAGAAAAATTTGAGAACAAAATATGTTCTTTAGAAGACTCAAAGGACTTCACTACCATGAGCCTTCAAGAGTTGATCAATGCCTTGCAAGCTGTGGAACAAAGGCAAGCATTTAGGCAAGAAAACTCAAGTGAAGAAGCCTTTGCAGCAGGATTCAAAGGAAGTACTAGACAGCAGCAAGTGTTCTTCGAAGTCCGTAAAACAGTCCAGCTTCGAAATTCATGGCAGAGGAGAAATTGGCCGAATAATCAACCACAAGGCAACAACTTCAATGCAAGGTGGAAGGACAGAAGAGAGCCACTTCCCACTTGCAAATATTGTCAGAAAAACAATCATCTTGAGTCATCTTGTTGGCTCAAGAATGCACAATGCCGAAAATGTAAGAAGTTTGGGCACATTGAAAAATTTTGCAATGAAGACAATGCAAATCAAGCTCAAGTTGCTGAAGTGGAGGAGACCAAAGAGGAAATGCTATTCACAGCCACTGAAGCACTCAAATGCAACAAAAATGAGGTAAACATTCAAACTTGGTCTATTGATAGTGGTTGTACAAACCACATGTCTGCAGCAGCAAGTGTGTTTGAAAACCTAGACTTAAGCTACAAATCTAGAGTTAAGGTTGCAAATGGGCAGTATGTAAGTGTTGAAGGTAAAGGGGAAGTTAAGATAGAAACTCTAGCTGGAATCCGAAAGTTTAAGTGTGTGCTGTATGTACCAAAAATTGACCAAAATTTGATAAGTGTAGGTCAATTACTTGAGGATAGACATTCCTTGCTGTTTATAGATGGCAAATGCATGATCAAAGATGATCAAGGTACTCTCTTATTCAGTACAAAAATGTCAAATAGATGTTTTAGTTTTGAGAAACAACTAGAACACCAAAGCAACTCAACTGAAAGAGAATCTGTTGAAGAAAAAGGCTCACTGAAAATGGCTGGAAAAGATGATGAAAAATATCAGACCATGGAGCCTAGGGGGAGTGATGAATTTAGAGAAACACAGCCTTTGAAGTTAAGTCTACAGGATGCAAGGTCCTTGTATTGTAATGAGACTTGCAAGTCAATGGAAAAGAAAGGGATTATCTTAGCAAAGGAAGGACTTAAGAAGCTAAGAAGAATGGTGGTAAGTATGCAGCTCAGGAATCAAGGGGGAGTGTTGAAATCTGAGGTTGATTCCAGAACTGCACAAGAGAACCGGTCGACCGATTGCGAGAAAGAAATTAACCGGTCGACCGCTTGCAACCGGTCGACCGCTTGCAAAGGGAAGATTAACCGGTCGACCGCTTGGCCCTGTCTGCGACAAACTGACGCAGGATAAATGAAGAACTGAAGGTTGAAGGTTATTGTTTTAGTAATCCTTTTGTATTTAGGATGATTATAAATCCTTTAGAGTTTAGGAATCGTGTCTGTCAAATCAGTTATAAGAAATCTTGTAAATAACTGATTTTAGAAAATATTACCGTTGAAAGTTGTTGGTTAGGTAATTTATAGCTGTTGTAAGTCCTTTTGTTCTATAAATTGAGTGGGATGGCAGTAAGATAGTGCGTGGAAAATCTGCCAATGTTCTTGTTCTTATAGTCTGAAATTACAAAGCTTATTGTTCTCTCTGTTCTCTTATTGTTCTCTCTTTTCTGAAAAATTCAGAAGTTTGTTCTTGATTGTGTTCTCCGGTTCTTTTTCAATCTGTCAATACAGATCAGTTCTTTGATATTTTTCTGAAATTCCAACAAGAATTCTAATTAAATACAAACTCTTGTTCTATACTAATTTTAAATGAACTTAGACTGAAACTTCGTACAACACTAGACTTTTTGATCAAACAAATGATCTTTATTGAAACACACTAAAATACTGATTAAAACAAAAACAACTTCAGACTTTGTCACTACTCTGTCTTCAGTTCTTCAGCTTCCAATTGCAGTCTTGGAATCATCTGCAATTTCATCTTCAATCTTCAACAAACTCCACTTGGTATCTTATAAGGTAGCGAGAATGTTTATTCGAAACTTCACTGCAATAAAGAAACATACAACTATAGCCATGAATTTAGTGGATCAGAAAGAAAAGACTCTGCAATAAAGGAAATAGCACAGAAAAAATAGCATAAACTCTTGCACATAAAACTTTAAGATCGATGTCAATGCTTGCAGAACTTACTTCATTTTACTAGCTGCGTTGTTTAGTTTCTTCTCACACCATTTCTACGAGCATTCTTCTTCGTTCTTCTTGCCTTCAGATTCCATTTATCTTCAACAAATCTCAGAAACCATGCTGGTTTTCTTGTTCTAAACACAACGTATCCCACTGTGACTCCAAACACAACCCCGCATCCATACCCTATTGCCACAGCTTTCCATCCAAATCCATCTCCAAAGAATGTTGAATCATCTCCATCGTGAAAGTTTGATGGCTGCAATGCTGGTGCCTCACTACTATTGCAATTTGGCATTGGAAGTCCACATAAACCCAAGTTTCCTTCAAATGAGCTTGCATTAAACGAGCTTAACTGTGTTCCACTAGGTATGGCCCCCTCAAGCTGGTTATGCGAAAGGTTTAAGACCGCAAGAGATGTTATAAATGCCAGCTGCTGTGGAATGCTTCCAGTAAGCAAATTTGAAGATAGATCTAATGATTCCAGGTTGACCAACATTCCTAATGAGAATGGAATTTGACCTCTAAGGGAATTATGAGAGAGGTTAAGTTGTTTGAGTCCATTCAGCTTTCCGATCAACTTCGGAATCTCTCCGGTGAAATTGTTGTTTGAAAAATCAAGTATTCCAAGAGCGCTTTGGAACTTCTCGAACTTAATTTCAAACCCTTTCCATGTCACTTTTATTGAATAGGCATAGTCGGAGTAATTTTTTGCCATCATGTAAGCTGATTTTTTATCATAGGCTATCAGTGCTTCAAGACTATAGAGATACTCTGCTGGCAATGGTCCACTCAAATTATTGCTGGAGATGTCAAAAATCCGTAATTTGGGGAAGGAATCATTAGTAGTCGGACCATTCACAAAACCGTGAAGTTTATTGGACTTCAGGACAAGAACATGCAGCTCTGGAAGCTTTTCTAGAAAATAGGGGAATGTATCCTCAATCCAATTGTTGCCAAGATCAAGAACTTCCAGCATTGCACAGTTGACGATAGATGATGGTATTTTCCCTTCCAATTCATTGCCATTTAGGTTGAGATATCCCAAGTTATTCCCTTTTGAAAATGTTGAAAAGATAGTGCCTTGAAGGTTATTCATGCCAAGATTCAAAATTGAGAGAGAGTTGCTAAAGTTCCCTAAACATTGTGGTACAAAACCACTGAAGCTGTTGTTGGACAAGTCAAGGAGTCGAAGGAAGTTAAGGTTGCAAATAGAAGATGAAATTTCACCTGTTAATTTACTGTTGGATGCAAGAATAAGGGCTTCCAGGTTCTCCTGTTTGAAAATTGAACTTGGGATTGGACCATGCAAGTGGTTGTTTCTCAAATCAAACAATTTCAACGAAACTGTATTTATTTGAGAAGGGATAGTTCCTGAAAGATGATTCTCAGATAAACCTAAATTTTCAAGTTGGGTCAAGGTACTTAAAAAATCTGGAATCTGACCTGAAAAATTATTGTTATCGAGATACAAGGATTTGAGTTGCACAAGGTTTCTAAGTGACGATGGGATCTGACCATGGAAGTGGTTGCCTCTCAAATTAAACAATTTCAATGAAAGTGTATTTATTTGAGAAGGGATAGTTCCAAAAAGATGATTGTCAGATAAACCTAAATTTTCAAGCTGGGTAAAGGTATTTAAAAATTCTGGAAACTGACCTGAAAAATTATTGTTATCGAGTTCCAAGGAATTGAGATGCACTAGGTTTCTAAGTGATGGTGGAATGTGACCGCCTAAATTGCAACCTACGAGGTCTAAACGAGTGAGCTGTGTGAGATGACCAATTAGAGTTAGATTTGACCTTAGGATATTGCTGTCTCTCAGAACCAGAACTTTCAACAACTTTAGATTAGTGAAGAAGTCATTTCCTAAATCAACTGAAATTCTCGTACGAGAGAGACCCAATAACCAGAGGTAATTACTCACATTGGATGAAGGAAAAGATCCGGTGAGGCGGTCGTTGTATGTCAAATCAAGTTCTTGAAGGTTTGGTAGGAGAAAGATGTTACCTGGGAACTTCCCTTGCAATCCACAACCCCAAAGTGATAGAGCTGACAAAGATGAGGACAAATTCGCCAAGGAATTTGGTATGACCAAATCCATATTTACATAACCCAAACGGAGTGCTCTTAGCTTGGTTAGGTTTTGAACAATCTTGTCAAGCGAATTTGGTTCTACACTCAAATAGTCATTGTAACAGAGATCAATTGAAACCAACTCATTGAGTTGCCCAAATTCATATGGAATTGAACCTGTAAGATTGTTGTACCTAAGATCTAAGTACTGGAGGTGCTTAAATTTGGTCATTAAAGATGGGAATTCTCCTTGCAAACCACATGAATAGAGTGTGAGTGATGACAAAGAAGAAGACAAATTCATCAAGAAATCGGGTGCAACCACCGACATATCTACCATACTTAGACGGAGATCTCTAAGCTGGGTTAGATTTTGAACAAGCTTGTCAAAAGAAGTTGGTTCTAGACTTAGATAGTCATTTTCGTTTCCAGAGAGAACAAGTAAAACTAACTCAGTGAGTTGCTCAAAATCATATGGAATTGGACCGGAAAAACTGTTCTCTCCGAGATTTAAGTACTGGAGGTGCTTAAATTTTCTCATTGAGGATGGGAGTTTTCCTTGCAATCCACAGGAATAGAGTTTGAGTGATGACAAAGAAGAAGACAGATTCACCAAGGAATCGGGTGCAACCAACGACATATCTACAAAACTCAGACGGAGCTCTCTAAGCTGGGTTAGATTTTGAGCAAGCTTTTCAAACGAAATTGGTTCTAGACTAACATTTTCGTTTGCAGCGAGATCAAGTGAAACCAATTTGGAGAGAAGAGAGATTTCCGATGGAACTTGGCCTGCAAAGCCTGAGGAATTTAGGCGAAGATGTGTCAAATTGGAAAACTGGCCAAATTGAGAAGAAATATGGGAGCTTTTGAAATCATTGCCGGAGAGGTCGAGCATTCGAAGATGACGCAGGGAGAAGAGGGTGCTGTTGGAATGGAGGGTGCCATAAAGCAAGCTGCAAGAAAGGTTAAGCTCAGTTACAACCCCTGTTTTCAGTTCACAAGTGACCCCATCCCACAAGCAGCAATCTGTGCCCTCTTTCCACGATTCTGTCTTGGGATGCTGGCAAGACGATGAAGCAGAGCTATTGATGGAGAAGGATGCTTTGAATTGGAGCAAGGAAACACTTTGGTCATGAGCACAGAAATGAGATGGAGAGGAGTCATTTGAGGATGAAATTGTTGTCTGAAAATGGAAGAGAAACAAAATGGAAGAGAGAAATTGAGAGAGGGATAACAAATAAAACCCCATGCTGTCTTCTGAGGATTCAAAATATATGTGGAACGTTGAACAAAAGATGAGAAATAAAGATTGGCAGTGGCGGTATTTATACACAAACCAATCAATCAAGATTCTGCTTTTCAAACTTATCAATTCAGTACCGGTTTGAAAAATATTGTTGTTTTTGAATCGTTCAAAAATATTTTGTTTAATATTTTTTAGAAATATTTTTAAAATACAATGCAAAACCAGTTTTAAATCCTACTTGTTTGTTTTATTTTATAAGTGTTTTTTAAAAAATAAATCTTTTTTTTAAAAAATATTACTTTAAATTATATTTTTTGTAATTTTAGATTATTTTTATATAATAATATAAAAAATAATTTTTAAAAAATAAAAAAATAACTCTTTTTAAAAACGCTACCAAATACTGCCTTATTTACTGGAATCAGTATCAACGTCTGTAGTTACTATTATTCTTTGAAGATTTCTAGTCCATATGTAAGAATTATTTTATAAATAAATAAAAATTAAAAAAAAAAAAAAAACAGGACGAAAAATGAGAAGAAATGCTCTACCTTACTTTTCGTTACCTTTTCCTGCTGCAATGAATTATTTTTTAATTTTTAAAAAATTATTTTTAACATTATTATATCAAAATTATTTAAAAATATTAAAAAATAATTTAAAATAAAAATTAAAAAATATATTAATTTTATATAATAATATAAAAATTATTTAAAAAAAAATATTTTTAAAAAAATATGAATCACAATTCCAAACAGCTATTGAATTTATATCTTATCTGCATGTGTGCGAACGTTACTTTTTACTAATTAAGTCGTTGTTTTAGAGGATGGTTAATAATTTTAAAGTTTTTTTTTTATTTAAAAATATATTAAAATAATTTTTTTTGAAAAATTATTTTTGATATTAACTGATCAAAATAATTTAAAAAAATCAAATTTTTTAATTTAAAAAAAATCAATTTTTTTTAAAATTATTTTTATAAAACAGAGCTGATTAAATTTCTTTGTAGCCTGCTCAGCCAAAGCTTTCCATGCATTAATTAGACGTCAAGTCTTCGCCACGTGGTCAAAGCAGTGACAAACAGGCACTAAATTTCTCTCTGGCCTACTCTGCCGAAGCTTTTGATGCATTAATTTAGACGTCAAGATTTTCGATTGGACTTTTCCCCCCAACATTTGGTCCCCCCCATATTATTGGAAACACGGCAATATTAATTTCCATAAAATACAAACAAATTATTTAAAATTATAACAAAATTACTAAAAATATAAAGAAATCGAAACTAAATGAAGAAATAAAAGAATTATTTATTTTTTCCTTACAACACTTTTAAATATATTTTATTTTTATTTTGGTCAATATACTTTTAATTCTTTATTTTAATTTCTTTGTTTTTTAGATATATTTCTTAATAGTCTCTAGTTTTGTCCATATTTATATATATACGCTCTTAATTTTGGTTTTTAATTATACATTTTAGACAAAAAAAAACTAATTTCCAACAGATTTAATCTATTATAATTTTATTAATTAAATATTAAAGTAATCAATTACAACATGCAAAATATCAATTAGTTTTCTATATTAAAAAAAGTCTGGAGTAATGCGGGGCAAATAACCTCGTTGTGAACTAAACAATATTAATTGGTGGAAATATTTGGTTGAATTAATGAATGCAAATATTTCTATACAAGTAGGTCTCTTTGGTTGACTAAACAATATTGTTGGAAACACGGCAATATTAATTTCCATAATTGATTTTTTTTAGCAAATTATTCTGATTATTAATATATAGTTCATTTACAATTTTAGGTAATACATCTGCAGAAAGGGTATGTGCTAATAATATATACAGTTTATATAATTCATTTGTCATTAGGGTAACACTACCAAATAAATAGTTTTATGTAATTTTTGTCTGTGATTTTTTCCCCAACAACCCCACGAACGGAAACCTTTTATCAGTGATTCCCTTGACAGGATTATTGATGAAATATTCCTTTGGTATTACTTGTTGATGATTCCAGCGGTATATTTCATCAGTGATTCCATTAATTCCATTCTATTTTATTCATGGTTGTTCTGTATTTATGTTTACAGGTATAGAAAAGAGGTTTGGAATGCTTAATAATTAATGTTTCATTCATATTATGTTTTTTCATTTAATATAGTTATTAATGTTTCATAATTAATGCTTAATAATTAATGTTTCATTCATATTATGTTTTTTCATTAAATATGTTTTTTCATATATATAATTATTTTTTAAAGTTTTTATTTTAGATATATATAGTGTTGTTTTAGTTTGTGTTTATTAATTTCTATATTTCCGTCGGTATATTTGGAACGTTGAACGAAAGATGAGAGATAAAGATTGGCATTAGCGCTCTCTAATCTATACATAAACCAATCAATCAAGACTCTGCTTTTCAAATTTATCAATTTATTATCGGAAGCAGTATCAACGTCTGTAGTTACTATTATTCTTAGAAGATTTCTAGTCCAGATGTAAGAATTATTTTATACATAAAACAAAAACAAAAACAAAAACAAAAACAGGATAAAATGAGAAGAAATGCTCTAACTTACTTATCGTTTCCCTGTTTATGTAAAAACGATTAGTGGTGCAAAATATGGAACAGCTATTGAATTTCTATCTTCTCTCCAAGTGTGTGAACAGCCAAAGCTTTCCATGCATTGATTAGACGTCAAGTCTTCGCCACTTGGGTATATTGATCGAGTTATTGTTGGACTTGTATTTCCTTTCCAGCATCAACAAGGAAAGCCGCCCCCCCGACCTCCAAGTCTTCGTCTTTTCCAGCATCAACAAGGAAAGCCGCCCCCCCCGACCTCCAAGTCTTCGTCCACGATTAGTGGTGCGTTGAATTGCAAATATTTCTATACAAGTAGGTCCCTGTAGTTGACTAAACAATATTGTTGGAAACACGGCAATATTAATTTCCATAATTGACTATTGTTTCCAATACATTAAATAAAATATAAGACGTGTCCCGGTTTTATTGTGTTAATCCACAGTAAATTGTCTATTAATATATATTGTCGTGAACTAAGATCCAGATGTTGAGATGACCGAGTTAGTCCAAGGCGCGAGATTAAGGCCGTGGTGTGAAACGACGCGGGTTCGATTCCCACTCTCAAAAAGTTTTTATTTTATTTTGCTAGGAAACCACAGTAATTTACCTATTAATTTATAATATCGTGAACAATGAACCAGATGTTGAGACGACCGAGTTGGTCCAAGACGCGAGATTAAGGTTGTGGTTTGAAAGGGTGCGGGTTCGAATCCCACTATCAACATTATTTTTTTTGCTTGGAAATTTGATTGTTTTTAAAAAATATATTTTTTGTTTAGAAATATATTGAAATGATAATTGTTTTTTTTAAATTATTTTTAATATTAGCACATGAAAATGATCTAAAAACATTAAAAAATACAATGTTTGGACAGCATTTGTTTTTTGTCCATATTTATTCATTTATATTTTAGATTATTTTTTTTGGGGTTTTATTTTTATTAGGTTCCGTTCTGAAATTTTAATCTATGTTGGTGATAATTTTTAAAATGAATATTGCTCCTTTTTCCCTTTTCTTTTTTTTGGTGTTTTCTGTGATTTTATCTGTTTTTCGGTTCAGATAATTTTATGATTTTATTGTTTGCGCAATAATAATGATAATTTTAGTGATTCTTTTTTTATTGTTTTTTTTTAAATATTTTGATTTTTATTTTATTTTTTGGGTCAGTTTAATTATTTTAATTGTTTAGGCAGTAATTTTGGTAATAATTTTACTGTTATAGTAATGAAAATGACGGTAACGTAGGGATGGATTTTCAATTTATATTTTCACTTGCCATGGGCGTCCAAGAAGCAAGTGACACGCATCCATGGGGACAGCATCACACAAAACTTCATCTTTATAGTTCTTCCCAATAGAAAATTGAACTAAACACCTTTTTGTTACTTTTACCTCATTTCCTTTGCGAAGCCATGTAAGCCTGTAAGGATGAGAATGATTCTCCATTTTCAGCTGCAACTTCTCTGCCATTTTTGTTGCTACTACATTTTCACAACTCCCTCCATCAATGATAACATCACACACTTTACCATGGGATGTGCAGCAGGTGTGAAAGATATTGTTGCGAAGCCAATTCTCCTCCTCTACGTGGACTGTACTTAGGTTACGACGAATGACAAGAGCTTCTCCTTGATCCCTAAAGGTGATTTCATCTTCGTTCTCAACTTCTTCATTGACAGGTAACTCTTGTTCCGAATCATTGGCCACGTCCACTTCTACTAAAGAAACAATTGCGGTTGGGGCACTCATATGCAATATGACCAAACCCATGACATTTGAAGCATTGTCGATTGTTGGGGTTGGAAGTATTGGGACGACTTGGAATACCCCCACTGTCCTTCTTGGGAATTAGTTTGACGCTGGCTGGCTTAAATGTTGGTGAGGGCTTAGAAGTAGAACCACTCGCTTGGTTGGAAACACCTTTCCAAGTTGAAGAACGAAAACTACTCCTCTGTGATTCTTTAAGTTGGCGCTCCACTTTGATTGCTAGCTTAAAGACATCATTGTAGGTCCAATACGGCTGCAACTGAACGACATTAGCAATTTCTGATCGAAGTCCTCTAAGGTAGCGAGCAATGGCTTGTTCTTCCGGTTCAGACACATCACAACGCATCTTAAGATGCTCAAACTCGGTGGTATACTCTTCCACAATCAGCTCCTCTTGTCTGAAATTATGGAATTTAAGAAATGCATATTGACGATAGTGCTCGGGCAAGAACTTCTTTCTCAGCTCTTTCTTCATCTTTTCCCATGTCACAATCTTCCTCTTTCCTTCACGAACACGCCGGTTTTTGAGATGTTCCCACCAAATGGAAGCATGCTTCTTCAACTTTATGGCCACAAGTTTCACCTTTTGACCACCCGATATATCTTTGTAATCAAAGACTCGTTCAACAGTGTTAAGCCAATCGATGAACTCATCTCCTTGGATTCTGCCCTCAAACTCTGGGATGTCAACTTTAATATCATAATCTCATTGGAAACCTTGTCTCCTTCGAGGTTGATGACGGGGAGCAGCCTCTTCACTAGACGACTCACTAAGAGTTTGGTGAAAGGGGTTAATCTCCTCTTCATTCTGCGATTCATGATGAATCTCATCATGTTCCTGATTTTCATAGCGTTCAAGACGTTGCTGGAGTTGCTGCACTTGTCTTCTCAAATCATCCATCTCAATGTCACGAAGATCACCTAAGGTAAGCTGCATTGTTGTTTGATTGTTTTTTTTCTAAGTTTATTTTTTTTACACTGCATTTTAAAAAAAAACATTTTTTTTGTGTTTGCGGGTGTACATTACGGTGTAATTTTACACCGCAGTTACAAGTCTTTTTTTTATCTACGGATGTACTTTACAATGTAATTTTACACCGTAGTAAAAATCTTTTTTATCTACGGATGTAGTATACAATGTAATTTTACACCGTAGTAAAATCTTTTTTTTCCTCGCATGAAGTAGACGTCAAGTCTACTCAGTTTCAAAGTTCTTGCTCTTTTCCAGCATCAACAAGGAAATCAGCTGGTCTTTTCCCCCTTAGCCTCCAAGTCTTCGTCACTTGAATTAAAAATAATTGACTAAACAATATTGGTGGAAACACGACAATATTAATTTCCATAATTGACTATTAATATATAGTTCATTAACAATTTTAGGTAATACATATTTACATCTGCAGAAAAAAGGGCATCTGCTAATAATAGATACAGTTTATGCTCTTTTTTTGTAGCTCTTCTGCGGTAACTGTTCTGAGGACATCTACCGCTCTATGCCTTGTAATTAGATCTTACGCAAGTACTTGAGAAATTATTATTGTTATTATTAACAAGAACAAGGGACTGCTTACTTGAAGGTTTGAGCATATATGTGTCTTTGATTATTAACAACATTTTCAATGGAGAGATTTTTTTGAATTTAAAAACTAAGTTTAAATTATCTTTTGAATACCCATTTAAGAAAACTTAAATTGCGAGATTATTGAATGTATTATCCATTTCTCATTAGAGTAACACTAACAAAATAAATAGTTTTACCAATGGAAATATCCGTTAGTAATTTCATGTAATTTTTGTCTATGATTTTTGCCCCGACAACCACACAGATGGAAACCTTCCGTCAGTGATTTATGTTTTATTCATTCTTTCGGTAATTCCATTCTTTTTTATTCATTGTTGTTCTATATTTATGTTTACAGGTATATAAAAGAGGTTGAAATGCTTAACAATTGATGTTGCATTTGTTAAGGAACCATCTCACCTAAAAGCTTAAGCTTGTAGGTGAGGCCCCATAATATGATTTATATTATTCTCTAACACTCCCTCTTAAGTGAAAGCCCTTTGGACTTGAAACTTGCACAGGCCCACATCACCTTGTGCTTAGTTTTTATCAAATAGAATGGGGGTGGTGAGATTCGAACTCATAACCACTGGGTCAACAAGGCTCTCATACCATGTTAAGGAACCATCTCACCTAAAAGCTTAAGCTTGTAGGTGAGACCCCATAATATGATTTATATTATTCTCTAACAGCATTCATGTTGTGTATTTTCATTTAATGTAGTTATGTTTTAAGTTTCTTTTATGTTTTTGATATATATAACTATTTTTTAAATTTATATTTTTGATATATAATGTTATTTTAATTTGTGTTTTAATCTAATTTATGCATTTTAATGCAAGAATGTTTATCCTTAGTATGTTGAGCCTATTCGTGGATAATATAGATTCAGAAAACCAATTTGAATCCGTGTTGTATGAACACGTAGGTTGTGTTAAGTTGTTGTTTAAGATTTGTAACCTAAAGCTTGATTTTAGTGTTTTGATGTTTTTTGTTAGTGTTTTTCTATTCATATGTATGTGTATATGCTAGTCTGACATGTTGGGATAAAAGAGGTCTGTTTTAAAAGCAAAAAATGTCATTATTTTTGGCTTGAAATTGGTTGAGTATTGTGGGTTTTGGCTGAGTTTTTATTCTTCATTTTGTCGCGAAGAACATTGTTTAGCTTTTCCATTCAGACCATTTTTGGTCCATTCATTTGCCCAAATTTATTCCCTAGACTTTACTAGTCAATAATCTATGGTTTATTTGTGTCAATGACATGTTTTGATGGGTTTTAATCTTAGGTTTCCATTTCAGGCTCTGGGTTTGTTCGGGTTCTTCATGTTCTTCCCAAGAACATTGCTTTAGCTAAATGATATGGATCGATTTTGGTTCATATCTTTGCCCAGAACACATTTTCATACATGATTACCAAGTAATTTATGTTAGAATTTAATGAGATTAGCTTTGAAGATTCGAAGATAAGAAGATTAGGCAGAGTTTGTGTTTTAGTAGTTTACTTAATTTCAGTTTTTCTTTACTATTCATAACAGGATTATGTAAATCCTGTTAAGAGTTTTAGTTTAATTCAATCTCATGTTGTTGAGAAGTCCTAGTTTATTTCAATTTCATGTCCTTGTAATCCTTATATAACTTTCTGATTCAATAAAGGTTAAGCAAAATTTCAGCAACTTATTGTGTTGTTCTTCGGGCAAATTTTCTGTTCTTCAATTTTCCAGATTTTGATTTCAACAGTGCTTGTTAATAACAGCTACTGTTCAGATCACAGATTTCCAACAATTTAGAGGTTTTTTTTTTTGTATCAATAACATGTTTACAATAGGTTTTAATCTTTGAGTTTTGCTTTTGAACTGAAATCTATTTTTGACAAAATCATGCATTTTATGAAAAAACGAAGTAACTAGATGTTATATTCTTGTTCCTTGCATGATTATGAACTTGTATATGCTTTCGTTTTGACCAAATTTTGTTTGGTTATATATCCATGTTGATGGGCTCATTTGGTCTCCTAAGTTGTTATTTTTCGTGTTCATAATTTTTTGTGTTTTTGATCTGTTTTGTACAATAAATGTGACAACTTAATTTGAGTGTTGATCATAGATGTTTCGTATCCAGCAAAGAAATATGTACCAAGATTGCTTTGACGTCGATCAACAAGGAAACCCAATCTTCATATGGAATGTCCTTGTCCTCCCATCTTCAACTCCAACCATTGGGAGATTGGATATGGAAGTGAAGGTTGAATTATTCATTTACAAATATTCCATACAAGTAGATCACATAGTTGACTATATAAACAAGAGTGTTAGAAGCCGGCGATATTTGTTTTCCAGAAAGAATATATATTTCTGTGGAAAATTACTGAGGTGATTTCTAATTTTAAGAGTAATCGATCTATAGCTCATTTAAAATTTGGGGTAAATATACGTCAAGGTGGCTGGTTTTCTTCAAACAATATTTTCTAGCGTGGCAAACAAACCATATCACGGTTCCTTTTTTGACATTTTTCTTAACAAGTTATTTATTTTTTATAAGTTGCAGGTGATTGTATGTATGTATATATTGCATAAAAATGATCTATCAAGTTGCCTTACAAAAGAGATGAGAGTAAGCAAAGGAATAAAAATGGAAAAACAAATACTTGAGGGAAAATATGACCAGGAGGACTATGAATGAGAAGGGTGATTGTCGTATAAAGGCATGACAAACCAATGGTAATTTTTGCTGTTGTTTTAAAATATGAGGAAGAATGAAAATGGATATTTGCAGTTGTTTGGAAAAGGACAGGTTTTGAAGCATCCTCGATGGTAATTTGTTTAGTAAGAACATGATCATCAAAAGAAAAGAAGGGGCTCTGTTTATTGGGAATTTACATGGATATTGTTTCTACTAAATACGATCTTCTGTTAAATTATCTATATCTGCCATATCCCTAAGAACATCTGCGTCGAGCTTAAAGCCTCGCGATATATTTTCCTTGTTTTTAATGCTTATCCTAGATTCCTATTTGATGGGATTCTTTTTTATAAAAAAAATTCTGATTTATTAGATGATTGTTAGAATTTTTATAAAAATAACTCTATAAAAACAACAAATGTAGATCTTATCCTTCTATAAAAACAACAAAATAATTCTATAAAAACAACAAAATAATTCTATAAAAATTCTGCTTATCCTTCTTCTTCTTCAACCCATTCCCTCCCCCTCCTTCCTATATTTTGCCACTAATGTAGATCTTATCCTTATAAATTCAACCACCTCATTATTCGGTAATATGTTAATATCATTGTCTTGATTCATTTTTCTTTTCTAAATATTCTCTAAACCAAATAAACAAACCTATTCATTTATATTTTATGTTAATTTTTGATACTTTTCTAGTAGTTTGCTTTTATATTCAAGTGTTTTATAGGTTTTGTTTTGAGAATTTTATGTATTAAAGTATGATTTGTATGCTAAGGTTCCATCAGGCTAGAGGAAACGGGCTCTATGAGTTGGGCCCATATCTTATTTCCTTACGTTTGAACGCCTGACCAAGCATGCTCTTGCTCTGCTCTCCAATTTCTTCTGCCCACAATCATCTGTGACCAAAAGATGAGGAAATATGTAGAATTAGAAGGGCCTGATTGTGGGCTGGAATTTGAAAGCTTTGATGGTTTTAGGCCAATCAAATTCTTTTGTGTCGGAGCGTTTTATTTCTGCTAGAGTACCAGAAAGTTATTGTGTCGATTGATTCAACCATCAAATTTGGATCGAATGTTTAGGTTACAAGTCCAAGGAAGATCACAGAATCATGTTACTTAAACTTTGCATGAAACTGCTGTCGTCTGCTTGTTTAATAAATACCAGAAGCCTAAGATTTCAAGAGCCTAAGATTTCCTCATCTTAAATTAGGCAACTTAGGAAAACACCTGTGTGTGAGCTGTTACCCTTCGCTCCAAGCTGTGCTGCCCTGCCATTAAAGCTGTGGTTTCAACCTCTTGAAAAGAAAATACGAGGAGGGAAAAGGATGAAGGAGGCACGAAGGGTCATATCAGAGGCCATATGCCATTGCTTTTGCATTTTTTTATATTTATTTTGTGAGGACAGCTTATCCCCCTAGCTAATCTCTAAGCCATGTTGTTGGTTCAAGTTGAATATTTTTCATTTGTTCTTCATGTTTTTTTCGAAGAACATTGTCTTAGCCTATAAGCACATTAAACACATTTGATATATAAAAAAATAAAAGTGCAACTTATTTTAGAAAAGATATATAAGGTAATTATTATCTCACTATTATATAATCAACCCTTGCCTAAAACACCTGGAAAACTTGATAGAATTTCTAGTTACTATAGAATTAGATGACAAGTCATTTCTAGCTCGCCTCAATGTCCATTGCATCATTGCATTGTGTTTTTTCTGCAATTGACCTCCCTTCCGTCTACCATAGAAAACAAGGACGAGGATAGTGGATAGTCTGCACTTAATCAACAGTCCCGAGGGTTGCATAATGCACAACTTGTCAAGCTGCATGCTATGAAACCATTGAGGTATTTATTTTTGTACACATCTTAAGCATCTACTTGGCTATAGTACTAGTTTTGATGCATGGCATGCTTGTTTGTTTCATGTTCTTTAAGAGATTTAAGAACTTGAAAGTACAATGCAACGGGGAGTCATATGTGCTACAAGCCCATTTGTCAGCCTACTAAATTGGTGGCACTCCTGATGCAAAAACTGTAGATTTTGAATACCTTGATGTCCATACTCTATTTCTACTAGTAATATGAGTTTTAATTAATTTTTTAAGCCTTTTCAAATGAATGTTGTTCTCAACTTCATTATGCATTTTACGTTTCCTAAAATATTGTTGTAAATTCTTCTAACTTGGTTGCTGTATTGATCGATGTTCAAAGCAATATCTCTTTGAATCAATCAATTGCCTTGCTAGCATGCAGAAACAGTATTCCAAATGTTGCTAGTGCTGGAAAGAGTTGCAAATTTAAGAAGCCGAGTAAATCTCAAAGTTATTAGCAACAATTTTCTGCCTTCTCTCATGACCAAAAAGATAGGAATTAGCTAGATTCATCTTTACGTTGAGTACACTGTTCAGAGATGGATATTTGCAGTTGTTTGGAAATGGACAGATTTTGAAGCATCCTCTATGGTAATTTTTTAGCAAGAACCGAATCATTAAAAAAAAAAAAGGAGGGGCTGTATTTATTGGGAATTTACATGTTAAATTGATATTCTTTCTACTAAATACCATCTTCTGTTAAATTATCTCTATCTGATAACTCTGTCATATCCCCTGTTCACGAAACATTGCACATCAAGCACCTAAGAATTGGTATTCTAGGTTTCTTCTTCAACATGTTAATGATTCTATATATGGTGCTCTAAGTTGCTTGCTTTTGAGAAGATTTCAGTTCTTATTTATACTGACACTACAAAAAAAGGGGTGGTTTGCAATGGAATGTTACGACGGAAAATTTAATATATATATTTAGCAACAGATTTTCCGTTGCTAAATATATTCTAAGAACAAAATGTTGATTGCAACGGATTTTCTGGTGCAGATTTAATGTGCATTGTCCGTTACACATTACATCTGCAGCGGTAAATCCGTTGCAGATGTTGTAATGGCAAAATAATATAAATTAATAGAGATAACATCGATTTGGGCGCTTCTTTTTAAATTTATTTAAAACCAGCTTCCTTTCTTCGTCACTCTATCTCTCCCGTTCTCCTTTAATTTCTGCACTCTCCTCTGATCAGAGCAAACTTGTTCCGTCCCAGCTCTTGTTCCCGATCTCCACCTTGCCGTCGTCGAGCTTCAGTTACCCAGTAGACCTATCACCACCACAACGAAGATCTGCTTCAGGTACGGTCATCATTTCTATTTTTTAAATTCCTTAGTTTCTAAATTTGTTTAGGGTTTAGGGAGATTGTGGTGGCCACGGTGGTAAGGGGGAGTTTCTGGAGAGCATTGTCATGGGTTTGGCTAGGCGTCTATGGTCATGGGTTGTGGCTAATTAAGTAATTTTGTGGAAAAATGGGGGAACCACAACCGGAACCATGGTGGTAAGGGTTCCGATTGGCTTCACATGGACATCATGGTACGACTCTACATTAAAACAAAAAAACGAAATCCATGGTTTTTTCTTAGTATTGATTTAATTATTTCTGACAAAGAAACTGATCAGTTTCCTTTTTATAATTATTGTGTTTGCAGGATGGGTATAACCTCAATCATTGTCTCCTTCATAAACCGTTTATCCTTAATCACCGCAAGCTTATGTTCCTCTCTGTATTATCTTTGTTACTTAAGTTTTGTTTTTAAGGCTCTGGTTTAAATATTTGGGAGCTTAAAGTTTGCAGCTTTCATTCTCTAATGAGTGAAAAAATTGGTTTTTGTTAAATAATGTATTAACTGATTGAGGCCATGGTTATTGCAAGGGGAAAAAGACTGGTTCCTTTGTTTTCGATTTCATTAGAAAGAAAGCTAGTTCACTACAAAATGGAACATGGGTTGTTAAAAAAAGTATAATGGTTATAGAAAATAATATAGAAAACCATTAAAACCTGTCAGTTGATTTAATCTGCATTTATTTTGATTTTCTAAAACTGATGCATTGATACTTGTTTTAACTATAGTTCTGCTGAGAACTTCTCCCCTCTAATAGACGATGGTATTTTCCCTTCCAATTCATTGCCATAAAAATTGAGATATCCCAAGCTATTCCCCTCTGAAAATGTTGAAGAGATGTGTCTCGAAGATTGTTCATGCTTTGATGCAAAAATGAGACAGTTTTGATGGAGTTTCCAATCCACTGTGGTATAGAACCACTCGGGCTGTTGTTGGACAAGTCGGAATTAAAGGGACTTCAGCTAGCAAATAGAACTGTCAATTTATTGTTGGACGCAAGAACAAGGACTTCCAAGCTCTTTAGTTTGAAACCTGAATCTGGGATTGGATCATGCAACTGGTTTTTTAACAAGAGATTCCTCCTTCCCCCGCTCTGGAAGGTAAATGACGGGGCACAAGTTGCCAATTTTATCTTGTTTGAATGTAGGCATAAGTTTCACAGAAGTAGGCAGGCTCATGCAAAACTTCTCCAGAGAGAATTCCCAAATCAGGAAAAAAACCAAACATGGCAGCATGCAAAGAACCAGACATAGCGCGAGGAGAAAACACAACTTGCAACAAAACAAAGATGTTAAATACTCAGGAAATAAGACTTTATCCAATTAATTTCCATCTTATAAAATGCAAGATCTGTCTACTCATCGCAGTAAAAGTTGGGACACAGCACACTGAACCTAATCTTCTAAAATCTAATTACCAGTACAATCACATCTCTCGTTAGCCAGCATTCACCAGGTCTCAAACCTTTATCATGCTCTCCTAGATGCCTGAGCATTGTTGATTATTAAGCTGCTTACGTGGAGATCAAAGCCAAGCACAGAAGAAGAAGAAAGCAAGAGCAGAGTTGACATGCATAGATTCTGTTTTTTCAGTTTTAACTAACACAAGTGTAAAAAGAGAAGATCAATTTAACTTCTCTAGTTAGTTACAAGTCTGTTACAGATGAATGTAAACATGTGAAATGCATGTATTTTCTGCAGTATATAAGCAGACAATTCATCAAACAATAGTAATGCAAAATAGAGAAAGAACTGACCTTTTTCTGTAAATCCAATTCTGCTCCAAAAGCTCTCGGCCAAAATCCTTTCTTTCCTTCTAAAAACAAAAGCAGAGCACTTGCAAATTAAACCAAACAATCAATTGAAGATTTCTACAAGAAATAGAAACTCAATTGAAAACTTACAAGCATTGCGTACACAACATTACCAAAAACATGGGTTTTTTAATCTATTTTATAGGAAGATCTTATTGTCTAGGCCTGGTTACTCTGCCAAGGATGGTTCTCTAGCTGGTTCTTCTGAATAATTAAGGACACCAGATCAATACTTGCATAGATTGTCACCGCATCTTCCTCTCTGATCCTTGGACCTATCCCAACTCTCCACCTCTAACAGACAACCTTGCATCAACTTCCCTTACAAGATGACTATGTTTTTGAACTGCCTTGTCTTCCACATGTTTCTTAACTGTATCAGTTAACTATACCAATACAAACATGTTAAAAAATAAGTGACTCGAAAATACTCCTTGTATCGAATAAAACTAATGAAAAAAAAATTAAAACACAAACCATGAAGGAAAACAAAAGTACGACGAAAGCGTAACCCAGTTCTCTAAATCTGCCACCCAAGCGTTCTTCTCATGTCAACTCTGTTGGAAAAAAAATCCTTAGGACACAAACAGTTATTGTTCAAATCAGTAACTATTATTGTGCCAAAAATTCCAAGAAAACAGTTACTGTGCAGATTGATGCTAACTTCTTCTAAAATCCCAGAAAAACTAAAGAACGAAAGAACTGTTGAATTGATAGCTTGATTTTGTGAATAAAGGTCAGAACTGTGCTTAGATTACTGCCATCCCTCTGATTTTATTTATAGAAAGCGAAATTGAATAATTACAAGAGTAAGAGTTATAATTAAATACAAACTCTTGTTCTATACTAATTTTAAATGAACTTAGACTGAAACTTCGTAAAACACTAGACTTTTTGATCAAACAATTGATCTTTATTGAAACACACTAAAATACTGATTAGAACAAAAACAACTTCAGACTTTGTCGCTACTCTGTATTCAGTTCTTCAGCTTCCAATTGCAGTCTTGGAATCATCTGCAATTTCATCTTCAATCTTCAACAAACTCCACTTGGTATCTTATAAGGTAGCGAGAATGTTTATTCGAAACTTCACTGCAATAAAGAAACATACAACTATAGCCATGAATGTAATGGATCAGAAATAAAAGACTAATCAAAGGAAATAGCACAGAACAAAAAAGCATAATCTCTTGCACATAAAACTTTAAGATGTCAATGCTTGCAGAACTTACTTCATTTTACTAGCTGTGTTGTTTAGTTTCTTCTTGTTGAAGATGAAGAATGTGTGTGCAGCCATTTCTGTTATACAATGTACATGTTTATTGTTAGGCAGTTAATTAGTTATTCTCCAGCTCATGGTCTGACATGCACAATATAAATGCAGACCTATAGGATTAGTTTGTTATGAATATGGTTACAACTGCTGTATATATATTGAACACAAATCATCAATACAATCACCAAAATACATTTCAATCATCTCTTCTAATTTACATGGTATCAGAGCTTGTTTAGTAGATTTTTTTTTTTTCGAAAATCAATCCCAGAATCAGTCCCAGAATCAGTCCCAGAATCAGTCCCAAAATCAGTCCCAAAATCAATTTCCCAGAATCATCTACTTCACACCCAGAATCAATTTCAAAATCAAATCAAAGTTCATCAAAGTTCTTATCATCACACAATTTCATCACAGATTCCAGTGTTCAAATTGTTTCTCAAACACAAATCACTCAAACTACTATCCAGTGTTCCCCTTTTCTCAAATCAAAATCCCTAACCTAAATCATCTACTCCTTCAATCCAGCCAACATGGCCCAAGACAACACATCATCAATTCACGGCAAAGAAATTGCCACAGACCCATCAAGATTCAACATCTCAAACCCTTACACCTCTCATCACTCAGACCACCCGGGGCTGGTTTTGATTTCCAAGCCCTTGAATGGAAACAACTACTCTACCTGGAAAAGAGCCATGACACTGGCTTTGAACTCTAAAAGCAAGTTCGGGTTCGTTGATGGTTCAATTGAACAGCCACCACAAGCAACAGAACCTGAAAATCACGCAGCTTGGTCCCGCTGCAACGACATGGTCCATTCTTGGATCATCAACACCCTAGACCCAGAAATTTCAGACAGTGTAATTTATTACACCACTGCCAACGAAGTCTGGGAAGATCTTCGTGAACGTTTCTCACAAAGCAATGCCCCCAGAATTTTCGAAATTCAAAGGGACATCGCATATTTTCGCCAAGACCAACTCTCGGTCTCAGCCTATTACACGAAACTAAAAGGATTTTGGGATGAACTAAGTTCATACAGTGAAGTAATGCATGGTGCACAGCAAGATCAACAGAAAATGATGCAGTTTTTGATGGGCTTAAATGATACTTACAGTGGTATACGGGGACAAATCCTCTTGATGAGTCCTCTACCTTCCATTCGCCAAGCATATTCGTCTGTGTCTCAAGAGGAGAAGCAACGCCTGCTGAGTTCGACCCATTTTTCAGAGGTTGGGGGTGGCGCTGCCATGGCAGTCACAAGCAACAATGGCAACAACTTTGTCTCTTCAAGGCGTTACAATAATGGGTCTAGCAATTTCAGCTCACCCTCTCCAGAAAATCCCAGCTGGGGACGATTTGGGGCTGTGAATGGCAGGGGAGAGAGAGATGAAGAACGACGGCGTTTTGGAGGTCTGGTGGATGTGAATGGCAGAGAAGAAAGGGAGACGCGTTTTGGGCGTGAAATGCAGCGTTTTAATGAAAATGATGGGCTGCATTTCACGCGTGAAAGGGCTGGGCCGAACTTTGGGCGTGAAAGAGCTGGGCTGGGCTTTGGGCGTGAGAGAGCTGGGCCGAGCAGGGGGCGCCCACAGTGCACCCACTGTGGGCTGATGGGCCATTGGGCCCAAACATGCTATGCCCTTAAGGGCTACCCGGCTGGTCATCCAAGGGGCAGGCCCATGGGCCCGGGCCCATTCCACAACAGGCCGGCTGTGAATAGTGTTTCTGATGGGCCCTCTAGCAGTCCAGTCATCGGCATTTCGGAGGCCCAGATAAAACAACTACTGTCCTTGCTTGACAATAAAAATGAGGCATCCACTTCTCAAGCACCTACCAAACCAGGTTTGTCCAAAATAATCCCCCGCAAATGGATTATTGACAGCGGGGCGACGGATCACATTTCCTCATCGTCAAAATTATTTTTCCACATGGAGAAAAATTGCTCATTACCTCCTGTGTCATTGCCCAGCGGAGAGAAAGCCAAAATTGTTGCGAGAGGATCCTTACCTCTTAATTCAATTTATTATTTAAAGAATGTGCTGTGTGTTCCCACATTCAAAGTGGATTTGATGTCGGTTAGCCGCCTGACCAGAGGATTGAATTGCTCAATAACTTTCTTTCCTTATTGGTGTATTTTGCAGGATCTGGCTACGAAGAGGATGATTGGTTTGGGGAAACAGCATGATGGGCTATATTACTTGGTGGCACTAGCAACAAAAAGAACCGACACAGATATCTCACCCACCTGCAACCTCACCATTTCAACCACCGATCTCTGGCATCATCGGTTAGGTCATGCATCACCATCTCGTTTAAGTTTTATTGCGAAGAATTATTTAAATTTTTCAATTCAGTCAAGTACAATTTGTCCTGTTTGCCCTTTGGCAAAACAGAGTCGTTTACCTTTTCGTCCTAGCGTAATTTCATCTATAAAACCTTTTGAGATAATTCATTGCGATATTTGGGGGCGCTATCGCCACCCTTCAATTTCTGGTGCTTATTATTTTCTCACTATTGTTGATGATTTTACACGTTTTACATGGATTTTTTTAATGCAACACAAAAGTGAGACGCAATCATTGCTCAAATTTTTTTTTAATTATGTTCACACCCAATTTGAGTCAACAATCAAAATTTTTCGCAGTGACAATGGTGGGGAATTTATTTCCCTCCGTCATTTTTTTAATGATCATGGTGTCATTTTTCAACATTCTTGTGTTTACACGCCTCAACAAAATAGGGTTGTGGAACGCAAACATCGACACATCTTACAAGTAGCTAGGGCCTTAAAATTTCAGGCTACTCTTCCTACCCTTTTTTGGGGAGAATGTGCTCTCACTGCTGTGCACTTAATCAATAGGCTTCCTTCACCACTTCTTTCGTTTAAAACACCTTTCGAACTACTTTTTTTAAAACCTCCTTCTTTTTCCCATTTACGTGTTTTTGGTTGCTTAGCCTACGCTACTAATGTCCATCCTTCTCATAAATTTGACCATCGTTCTATACCCTCAATTTTTATCGGTTACCCTATTGGTCAAAAAGCTTATAAATTATATGATTTGTCACAAAAAAAAATTTTTACAAGTCGTGATGTCAAATTTTATGAGACGGTCTTCCCTTATGCTTCCCTTCCTTCATCTGACCCACAAACCCAGACAGGCCCATTACCACTTCCGGCCCCAGACCACTATGATCCTTACCCTTCGCCCACTACAGCCCAACAAACAGATCCTTCTCCTCACCCTCCCATATCTCCTTCCTCTCCAATTAACCCCATCCCACTTACACCTCTTTCCCCACCAGACACAGAATCACCATTATTACCTTCCCTACCCGATCCACCTCCTGTCACTGCTCCCACTAGGCGTTCCACCCGACCCACTGGTCCACCGGCCAAGCTTCACGACTATGTATGCTCCACTGTTTCCTCCTACCAACCATCCTCCTTGTTCCCCGGTCCCAAGCAAAGGTACGAGGTATCCCATGACTAATTTTCTCTCTTATCACCGATATACACCTGCTCTTCACTCTTTTGTTGCACAGCTCAGCATGGCCACTGAACCCACCTCTTATTCCGAGGCTGCCTCTAATCCTAATTGGCAAGCAGCCATGGCTTCTGAGTTGAAAGCTCTCCAAGATAATGGTACATGGACCCTCGTCCCTCTTCCAGCAGGAAAATCACCTATTGGTTGCCGTTGGGTGTTTAAAATCAAACATCTCTCTGACGGTTCAATCGAGCGGTACAAGGCTCGTTTGGTCGCCAAAGGCTTCACTCAGCTAGAGGGCGTCGATTATCAGGACACCTTTTCCCCCACAGCGAAGATCATTTCTGTCCGCTGTTTGCTTGCTTTGGCCGCTTCTCATAACTGGTCCATTCACCAGCTGGATGTCAACAATGCCTTTTTGCATGGTGACTTGACTGAGGAAATTTACATGTCACCACCACCAGGGCTTCGGCGACAGGGGGAGGATGATTTAGTATGTCGCCTACACAAGTCCTTATACGGACTGAAACAGGCTTCTCGCCAGTGGTTTGCAAAGTTTTCAGAAGCCATTTGCTCTGCAGGATATGAACAATCACGTGCGGACTATTCATTATTTACCAAGAAGCAAGGCAAGTCTTTTACTGCTCTTCTGATATATGTTGATGATATCTTGATTACTGGAAATGATGTTGTTAGCATTGATGCAACTAAGAAATTTCTGCATAATAATTTCCGCATCAAAGAGCTTGGAAAATTGAAATACTTCCTTGGCATTGAGGTATCTACGTCCAAGAGTGGAATTTTCATTTCTCAACGTAAATATGCATTGGAGATCATTGCGGATGCGAGGGGCTATTAGGGGCGGCTCAATTGATACCCCTATGGAGCGAGGATTGAAATTATCGGATGAAGGTGATTTGCTTAGAAATTCCGATCGATCATGAAGACTTGTCGGCGGGTTGATTTACTTGATCTGTTTCTAGGCTCCGATATAACGTATCTCTGTTCATGTCTTGAGTAGATTCATGCATCAACCGCGAAAACTGCATATGGAGGCAGCACTTCGGGTTGTGAGATATTTGAAGGGGGCTCCTGGTAAAGGATTATTTTTCTCCTCAAACAGTGATGCTAAGTTGAGAGCCTATTGTGACTCAGATTGGGCAGGTTGCCCACTTACTAGGAGATCTACGACAGGTTACTGCATCTTTCTTGGACCTTCATTGATATCTTGGAGGTCAAAGCGGCAGAAAACAGTTTCACTTTCTTCAGCCGAAGCAGAGTATCGAGCAATGACGGGGGCCTGCTGTGAATTGACATGGCTTCGGTATCTATTGAAAGATTTGGGTTTCTCCCACGAAGGGCCTGCTTTGCTATATTGTGATAACCGGGCTGCTCTACACATTGCGGCCAATCCAGTTTTTCATGAGCGAACCAGACACATAGAAATGGATTGTCACTACATTAGAGACAAAATCCAGGATGGTTCGATAATTACGAGGTATGTGAATTCTGCACATCAGCTGGCAGATATCTTGACAAAACCTCTGGGAAAAGATTTATTTGTTCCTATGATTCGCAAGTTGGGAGTGCAAGATATCCACTCTCCAACTTGAGGGGGAGTGTTGAAGATGAAGAATGTGTGTGCAGCCATTTCTGTTATACAATGTACATGTTTATTGTTAGGCAGTTAATTAGTTATTCTCCAGCTCATGGTCTGACATGCACAATATAAATGCAGACCTATAGGATTAGTTTGTTATGAATATGGTTACAACTGCTGTATATATATTGAACACAAATCATCAATACAATCACCAAAATACATTTCAATCATCTCTTCTAATTTACACTTCTCACACCATTTCTACGAGCATTCTTCTTCGTTCTTCTTGCCTTCAGATTCCATTTATCTTCAACCAATCTCAGAAACCATGCTGGTTTTCTAGTTCTAAACACAACGTATCCCAGTGTGACTCCAAACACGCACCCGCATCCATACCCTACTGCCACAGCTTTCCATCCAAATCCATCTCCAAAGAATGTTGAATCATCTCCATCGTGAAAGTTTGATGGCTGCAATGCTGGTGCCTCGCTACCATTGCAATTTGGCATTGGAAATCCACATAAACCCAAGTTTCCTTCAAATGAGCTTGCATTAAACGTGTTAAACTGTGTTCCACTAGGTATGAGCCCCTCAAGCTGGTTATGCGAAAGGTTTAAGACCGCAAGAAATGTTAAAAATGCCAGCTGCTGTGGAATCCTTCCAGTAAGCAAATTTGAAGATAGATCTAATGATTCCAGGTTGAACAACGTTCCTAATGAGAATGGAATTTGACCTCTAAGGGAATTATGAGAGAAGTTAAGTTGTTGGAGTCCATCCAGCTTTCCGAGCAACTTTGGAATCTCTCCGGTGAAATTGTTGTTCGAAAAATCAAGTATTCCAAGAGCCCTTTGGATCTTCTCGAACTTAATTTCAAACCCTTTCCATATCACTCTTATGGAATAGGCATAGTCAGAATAACTTCTTGCCATCATGTAAGCTAATTTTTTATCATAGGCCATCAGTGCTTCAAGACTATAGAGATACTCTGTTGGCAATGGTCCACTCAAATTATTGCTGGAGATGTCAAAAATCCGTAATTTGGGGAAGGAATCATTAGTAGTCGGACCATTCACAAAACCGTGAAGTTTATTGGACTTCAGGACAAGAACATGCAGCTCTGGAAGCTTTTCTAGAAAATAGGGGAATGTATCCTCAATCTTATTGTTGCCAAGATCAAGAATTTCCAGCATTGCACAGTTGATGATAGATGATGGTATTTTCCCTTCCAATTCATTGCCATTTAGGTTGAGATATCCCAAGTTATTCCCTTTTGAAAATGTTGAAAAGATAGTGCCTTGAAGGTTATTCATGCCAAGATTCAAAATTGAGAGAGAGTTGCTAAAGTTCCCTAAACATTGTGGTACAAAACCACTGAAGCTGTTGTTGGACAAGTCAAGGAGTCGAAGGAACTTAAGGTTGCAAATAGAAGATGAAATTTCACCTGTTAATTTACTGTTGGATGCAAGAGTAAGGGCTTCCAGGTTCTCCTGTTTGAAAATTGAACTTGGGATTGGACCATGCAAGTGGTTGCCTCTCAAATTAAACACTCTCAATGAAAGTGTATTTATTTGAGAAGGGATAGTTCCTAAAAGATGATTGTCAGATAAACCTAAATTTCCAAGCTGGGTCAAGGTACTTAAAAAATCTGGAATCTGACCTGAAAAATTATTCCTATCGAGTTCCAAGGAATTGAGTTGCACAAGGTTTCTAATTGATGATGGAATTTGACCGCCTAAATTGTTACCTACGAGGTCTAAACGAGTGAGCTGTGTGAGATGACCAATCAGAGTTAGATTTGACCTTAGGATATTGCAGTCTCTCAGAGCCAGATTTTCCAACAACTTTAGATTAGTGAAGAAGTCATTTCCTAAATCAACTGAAATTCTCGTAACAGAGAGACCCAGTAACCGGAGGTCATTACTCACATTGGATGAAGGAAAAGAGCCAGTGAGGCGGTCGTTGTATGTCAAATCAAGTACTTGAAGGTTTGGTAGGAGAAAGATGTTACCTGGGAACTTCCCTTGCAATCCACAACCCCAAAGGGCTAGAGCTGACAAAGATGAGGACAAATTCGCCAAGGAATTTGGTATGACCAAATCCATATTTACATAACCCAAACGGAGTCCTCTTAGCTTGGTTAGGTTTTGAACAATCTTGTCAAACGAATTTTGTTCTACACTCAAATAGTCATTGAAACTGAGATCAATTGAAACCAACTCATTGAGTTGCCCAAATTCATATGGAATTGAGCCTGTAAGATTGTTGTACCTAAGATCTAAGTACTGGAGGTGCCTAAATTTCGTCATTAAAGATGGGAATTTTCCTTGCAAACGACACGAATAGAGTGTGAGTAATGACAAAGAAGAAGACAGATTCATCAAGGAATCGGGTGCAACCAACGACATGTCTACAGAACTCAGATAGAGTTCTTCAAGCTGGGTTAGATTTTGAACAAGCTTGTCAAAAGAAGTTGGTTCTAGACTTAGATAGTCATTTTCGTTTCCAGAGAGAACAAGTAAAGCTAACTCAGTAAGTTGCTCAAGATCATATGGAATTGGACCGGAAAAACTGTTCTCTCCGAGATTTAAGTACTGGAGGTGCTTAAATTTTCTCATTGAGGATGGGAGTTTTCCTTGCAATCGACAGGAATAGAGTATGAGTGATGACAAAGAAGAAGACAGATTCATCAAGGAATCGGGTGCAACCATCGACATATCTACCATACTTAGACGGAGATCTCTAAGCTGGGTTAGATTTTGAACAAGCTTGTCAAAAGAAGTTGGTTCTAGACTTAGATAGTCATTTTCGTTTCCAGAGAGAACAAGTAAAACTAACTCAGTGAGTTGCTCAAAATCATATGGAATTGGACCGGAAAAACTGTTCTCTCCGAGATTTAAGTACTGGAGGTGCTTAAATTTTCTCATTGATGATGGGAGTTTTCCTTGCAAACCACAGGAATAGAGTTTGAGTGATGACAAAGAAGAAGACAGATTCATCAAGGAATCGGGTGCAACCAACGACAAATCTACCCCACTTAGACGGAGTTCTCTAAGCTGGGTTAGATTTTGAACAAGCTTGTCAAACGAAATTGGTTCTAGACTTAGATGAACATTTTCGTTTGCAGCGAGATCAAGTGAAACCAATTTGGAGAGGAGAGAGATTTCCGATGGAACTTGACCTGCAAAGACTGAGAGACTTAGGTTAAGATGTGTCAAATTGGAAAACTGGCCAAATTGAGAAGAAATATTGGAGCTTTTGAAATGATTGTCGGAGAGGTCGAGCTTTCGAAGATGACGCAGGGAGAAGAGGGTGCTGTTGGAATGGAGAGTGCCATAAAGCAAGCTGCAAGCAAGGTTAAGCTCAGTTACAACCCCTGTTTTCATTTCACAAGTGACCCCATCCCACTCGCAGCAATCTGTACCCTCTTTCCACGACTCTGTCTTGGGATGCTGGCAATACCCTGAAGCAGAGCTGTTGATGGAGAAGGATGCTTTGAATTGGAGCAAAGAAACACTTTGGTCATGAGCACAGGAATGAGATGGAGAGGAGTTATTTGAGGATGAAATTGTTGTCTGAAAATGGAAGAGAAACAAAATGGAAGAGAGAAATTGAGAGAGGGATAGCAAATAAAACCCCATGCTGTCTTCTGAGGATTCAAAATATATGTGGAACGAAAGATGAGAAATAAAGATTGGTAGTGGCGCTATTTATACACAAACCAATCAATCAAGATTCTGCTTTTCAAATTTATCAATTTAATACCGTTTGAAATTCTTATTATTTTTTAAAGTTTTTTTTAAAAAATATATTTAATTTATATTTTTTTTTAAAAAAATTATTTTAAAATAATTTGAAAACATTAAAAAAATTTAATTTAAAATAAAATATAAAAAATAAAAAATAAAAAAATTAACTGTTTTTAAAAACGCTACCAAATACTACCTTATTTACCGGAATCAGTATCAACGTCTGTAGTTACTATTATTCTTTGAAGATTTCTAGTCCATATGTAAGAATTATTTTATAAATAAATAAAAATTAAAAAAAAAAAACAGGATGAAAAATGAGAAGAAATGCTCTACCTTATTTTTCGTTACCTTTTCCTGCTGCAATGAATTTTTTTATATATTTTTAAAAATTATTTTTAATATTATTATATCAAAATTATTTAAAACATTAAAAAATAATTTAAAATAAAAATAAAAAAATAATTTTTTTAATATTTTTCAGAAAAGCCTTTAAACACCGTGCAAAACAGGCTCTAAATAATGCTTGTTTGTTTTATTTTATATTATTTTTTTGTAATTTTAGATTATTTTTATATAGTAATATAAAAAATATTTTTTAAAAAAATTATTTAAAAAAAAAAAAACAATATGAATCACAATTCCAAACAGCTATTGAATTTATATCTTATCTGGATGTGTGTGGACGTTACTTTTTACTAATTAAGTCGCTGTTATAGAGGATGGTTAAAATATTTTTTAAAGTATTTTTTATTTAAAAATATATTAAAATAATATTTTTTTTATTTTGAAAAAATTATTTTTGATATTAATATATTAAAATAATCTAAAAATATTAAATTTTTTAATTTCAAAAAAATCAAATATTTTCATTTTAATATTTAAAAAAAACAGAGCTGATTAAATTTCTCTGTAGCCTGCTCAGCCAAAGCTTTCCATGCATAATTTCAAAACAGAGCTGATTAATTAGACGTCAAGTCTTCGCCACGTGGTCAAAGCAGTGACAAACAGGTACTAAATTTCTCTCAGGGCTACTCAGCCGAAGCTTTCCATGCATTAATTTAGACGTGTATTTCTTTTCCCCCCACATTGTTGGAAACACGGCAATATTAATTTCCATAATTGACTATTAAAGATGATAGAGATGACTAAATTATAGATACAGTTTGGGCTCTTTTTTGGTTGCTCTTCTGACGGTAACTGTTCCTGAGGACATCTACCGCTCTATGCCCTGTTGGCTTATAATGTTAATTAGATCTTCTGCAAGTACTGAGAAATTATTATTGTTATTATTAACAAGAACAAGGGACTGCTTACTTGAAGGTTTGAACGATTATAAAAACGGAGCATTTTATAGTTTAAGAAATAGGATGCAGTGGGCATGCATTCCAGGCGGGGAATTCAGGCAAATGCAGCTATTACATTGCAAAAATGATTCATTGGCAAATGAAACTTCCCAGTTCATAATTGGAGCTGAAAACATTGTGAAAAGAAATCCAGAATGGTTTCCTTTTCCTTCAAGTTACTTTTAGCCTCAAAACTCCAATGGGAGCGCATTGGTTTATATATATAGAAGAAATAACTAATGAAGGTAATGAAAAGATTAGCTGATTAAAGCAAAGAGAATATAGAGATCTTTTTGAATAACTTTTTAAGAAATGTATCAAATTAAATTTTTTTATAATTTTTTTAAACTTATTTTTTTAATGAATTGTGGTTTTCACTATTTCATTACTATTTGAAAATATGACTTAAACTGTGGTTTTGATGGAAGATGGCAAAGGTGTTTGGGAAGGCGTTTGGAAAGCGTTTTTGAAAAAAAAAAATTATTTTTATATTAATTTTTTTTTAAAAAAATAGTGTTTCTAGATGATTTTGATGTGATGATGTCAAAAAGGATTTAAAAAAAAAATTATTTTGATGCATTTCTGAACGAAAAATACTTTCAAAAACAACCTTAGTCATACTCCCAAACAGGCACAGCATGTGGTGGAGGTGGAAGGTAAAAGGCGAATTGAACTGCTAGCTAAATTTTATCATTTAAATGACATTTATTATATATGTATTTTTTTATTTTGGTCTTTATACTTTTAACCTAGGATTTTATTTTAATTCCTTTATTTTTTATATATTTTTTAAATGATTCTTATTTTGATCTATGTTTATATATACATGCTCTTAGTTTTTGTTTCTTATTTTTATTATTTCCACTATTATTAACGTTTTTTTATTTTAATATATAAATTTTAATTTGTGTTGGTGATCATTTGAAAATTGATATTTATTATTTTTTCTCTTTGTTTTTTTTTTATTCTTCAAGTCAAATAATTTTCTTAAATCTAATAATATTTTTGTTTTCTCATTTATTTTGTTTTTTAATTTCTTTTTTATTAATATTAATGGGTGTTCAAATTTCAAATTATTATAGATAAGACATTCAAAATAATGATAGTGATAATGATTATTTGTAAGTTTTTTTTCTTATAAATATGTTAGACTCATTATATATTTTGATATTTATTTAATATTAGCGCCTTAATATATATATATATATATATATATATATATATATAGCCTAGGTGTTTTTTTTTTTAAAATAATATCAATATTCTGAAATATTTTTAATATAATAATATGAGCAATAAATCTTATAAAATAAAAAATATTTTTTTTTTCTAACAATAATTATGGTATCATCGATAGTATGAATAATAATAATTAGAATATAAATTATTTATTATAATATTTATAATATCAGCTACAATAATTATGACAATTTAACAATTATGATGATGATGATAATAATAATAATAATAATAATAATAATAATAATAATAATAATAATAATCGAAATAATTCATCGGTTGATGTTATTTTTCTTAGAGGTTGACTTTTGCGGCTTGTTTTTATGTATGATATTTCATATCTAAGATCACATAAATAAAAAATATACAAAATGACACATACACGAAACAAGTAGAAAAATTAGAGCAATTTTTTTACAATGAAAAAATATACGAGCCAATTGCCCTCCACTTCACCGTAGCCATAAACAAATTTTTTTAATGCAAAAAATATTAATGGTCTTAGATTGTTTTTCTATAATGCTATATATCTGAGCAAAATAATCAGCCTACAAAATTTCCAGTTCTTACTATAGCAAAATTATTTACAATAATAATAATAATTATTGTATATTAGGTTGTTATATATTCATTTTCTTATGCAAAATACATTTAAAATAATGATAACGATTATTTTTAAGGATTTTTCTCTTAAAAATAATTATATATTTTGGTATTTTATAATATTAACACCTTAATATATATATATATATATATATATATATATATATATATATATATATATATATATATATATATATATATGAAGTAAGTTTTTTTTTAAAAAAAAATTCAAAGTAATTTAATCTTAATATTTTGAAATATTTCAAATATAAAAATTAAAAATCAAAACTAAGAGTATAGATATATAAATACAAACAAATTATTTAAAATTATACCAAAATTACTATAAAAAAATAAAGGAATCTAAACTAGATCAAGAAATAAAAGAATTATTTATTTTTTCCTTACAACACTTTTGAATATACTTTATTTTTATTTTGGTCCATATACTTTTAATTCTTTTTTTTAGATATATTTCTAAATAGTCTCTATTTTTGTCCATATATATATATATATATATACTCTTAATTTTAGTTTTTAATTGTACATTTTAGGCGAAAAAACACTCATTTCCAACAAATTTAATCTATTATAATTTTATTAATTAAATATTAATGTAATTAATTACAACATGCAAAATATCAATTAGTTTTCTATATTAAAAAAAATCAGCGCAACACGCGGGCAAGTAACCTCGTTGTAAACTAAACAATATGAATTGGTGGAAATATTTGGTTGAATTAATGAATGCAAATATTTCTATACAAGTAGGTCCCTTTGGTTGACTAAACAATATTGTTGGAAACACGGCAATATTAATTTCCATAGTTGACATTTTTTGAGCAAATTATTCTGAATATTAATTCATTTACAATTTTAGGTAATACATATTTACATCTTCAGAAAAAAGGCTATGCGCTAATAATAGATACAGTTTATATAATCCATTTCTCATTAGAGTAACACTACCAAATAAATAGTTTTACCGATTGAAATATTTATCAGTAATTTCATGTAATTTTTGTCTGTGGTTTTTTTCCCAGCAACCCCACGAACGGGAACCTTTCATCGATGATTCCCTTTGAATTATATATACCGACAGAATTATTGATGAAATATTCTGTCGGTATATTCCATCGGTGATTCTATTAATCCCGTTATTTTTTATTTATGGTTGTTCTATATTTATGTTAGCAGGTGTACAAAAGAGGTTTGGAATTGATGTTTCATTCATGCTGTGTTTTTTCATTTGATATAGTTATGTTGAAGTTTCTTTTATGTTTTCGATTTCTTTTATATAACTATTTCTTAAAGTTCTATATTTCCGTCGGTCGGTATATTTGGAACGTTGAATCTCTATACACAAACCAATCAATCAAGACTCAGCTTTTCAATATTATCAATTTATTACCGGAAGAAGTATCAACGTCTTCGAGTTATTGTTGGACTTGTATTTCTTTTCCAGCAACAACAAGGAAAGCCACCCCCGACCTCCAAGTCTTCGTCCCTTGGATAAACGATTAGTGGTGCGTTGAATTGCAAATATTTCTATACATGTAGGTCCCAATATTGTTGGAAACACGGCAATATTAATTTCCATAATTGACTATTGTTCCAATACATTAACTAAAATATAAAATGCATACCGGTTTTATTATGTTAATCCACAGTAAATTATCTATTAATATATATTGTCGTGAACTAAAAACCAGATGTTGAGATGACTGAGTTAGTCCAAGGTGCGAGATTAAGGCTGTTGTGTGAAAAGATGTTGGTTCGATTCCCACTCTCAACAAGTTTTTATTTTATTTTGCTTGGAAATATGATTATTTTAAAAAATATATATTTTTTGTTTAGAAATATATTGAAATGATAATTGTTTTTTTTTTAAAAATATTTTTAATATTAGCACATGAAAATGATCTAAAAACATTAAAAAAATACAATATTTGGACAGTGTTTGTTTTCTGTCTATATTTATTCATTTATGTTTTAGATTATTTTTTTCGGGGTTTTATTTTTATTAGGTTCCGTTCTGAAATTTTAATTTATGTTGGTGATAGTTTTAAAATAATTATTGCTCCTTTTTTCCTTTTCTTTTTTTTGGTGTTTTATGTTATTTTATTTGTTTTTCGAATCAGATAATTTTATGATTTTATTTTTTACGCAATAATAATGATAATTTTAGTGATTCTTTATTTATTGTTTTTTTGTTAAAATATTTTGATTTTGATTTTATTTTTCGGGTCATTTTAATGATTTTAATTGTTTGGGTAGTAATTTTGGTAATAATTTTACTGTTATAGTAATGAAAATGATGGTAACGTAGGGATGAATTTTCAATTTATATTTTCGTCTTTTTATGGATAGAAAATTAACTACTTATTTTTGTTATTTGATTATTGCAGATTTTTTTCACAATTTATATTTTGTTTTTAAATGTGATTTAAATTGAATTATAAAATGAACTAATCTTAATACAATGAATTCAATAATTCAAATATCAGAATCTTCTTGTTTTTTAAATGATGATGATAATTTTATACTGATTATTTCATTGAAACCTACTAAACAAATAAATTTATATCGATTTAAACCTAATCTTCTAAAATCTAATTACCAAGTACAATCACATCTCTCGTTAGCCAGCATTCACCAAGTCTCAAACTATATCATGCTCTCCTAGATGCCTTCGCAGTACTGTGTATACAACATCACCAGAAACAACACTTGAATAATTGAAGACATCAGATCAATATTGTCTAGGCCTGGTTACTCTGCCAAGGATGGTTCTCTAGCTGGTTCTTTGAATAACTGAATCAATACTTGCATAGATTGTCACCGCATCTTCCTCTCTGGTCCTTGGACCTTTCCCCAACTCTCCTCCTCTAACAGACAACCTTGCATCAACTTCCCTTACAAGATGATGTCCTTAGGCTCTAAGAAGTTTCAATCTTTTCATGTCTTTAGTGGATATTCTGGTAGAGGAAACTGGCTCAATGAGTTGGGCCCATATCTTATTTCCTTACGTTTGAACACCTGAACGAGCATGATCTTGCTCTGCTCTCCAATTTCTTCTGCCCACAATCAAATTCTTTTGTGTCGGAGCGTTTTATTTCTGCTAGAGTACCAGAAAGTTTTTGTGTCGATTGATTCAACCATCAAATTTGAATCGAATGTTTAGGTTACAAGTCCAAGGAAGATTACAGAATCATGTTACTTGAACTTTGCATGAAACTGCTGTCTTCTGCTTGTTTAATAAATACCAGAAGCCTACGATTTCAAGAAACTAAGATTTCCTCATCTTAAATTAGGCAACTTAGGAAAACACGTGTGTGTGAGTTGTTACCCTTCGCTCCAAGCTGTGCTGCCCTGCCATTAAAGCTGTGGTTTCAACTTCTTGAAAAGAAAATACGAGGAGGGAAAAGGATGAAGGAGGCACGAAGGGTCATATCAGAGGCCATATGCCATTGCTTTTGCATTTTCTTATATTATTTTGTGAGGACAGCTTATCCCACTAGCTAATCTCTAAGCCATGTTGCTGGGTTCAAGTTGAATATTTTTCATTTGTTCTTCATGTTTTTTTCCAAGAACATTGTCTTAGCCTATAAGCACATTAAACACATTTGATATATATAAAAATAAAAGTGCAACTTATTTTAGAAAAGATATATAAGGTAATTGTTGTCTCACTATTATATAATCAACCCTTGCCTAAAACACCTGGAAAACTTGATAGAATTTCTAGTTACTATAGAATTAGATGACAAGTCATTTCTAGCTCGCCTCAATGTCCATTGCATCATTGCATTGTGTTTTTTCTGCAATTGACCTCCCTTCCGTCTACCATAGAAAACAAGGACGAGGATAGTGGATAGTCTGCACTTAATCAACAGTCCCGAGGGTTGCATAATGCACAACTTGTCAAGCTGCATGCTATGAAACCATTGAGGTATTTATTTTTGTACACATCTTAAGCACTAGTTTTGATGCATGGCATGCTTGTTTGTTTCATGTTCTTTAAGAGATTTAAGAACTTTAAAGTATAATGCAACGGGGAGTCATATGTGCTACAAGCCCATTTGTCATCCTACTAAATTGGTGGCACTCCTGATGCAAAAACTTTAGATTTTGAATACCTTAGATGTCCATACTTTAATTCTACTAGTAATATGAGTTTTAATTATTTTTTTTAAGCTTTTTCAAATGTATGTTGTTCTCAACTTCATCATGCATTTTCAATTTCCTAAAATATTGTTGTAAATTCTTCTAACTTGGTTGCTGTATTGATCGATGTTCAAAGCAATATCTCTTTGAATCAATCAATTGCCTTCCTAGCATGCAGAAACAGTATTCCAAATGTTGCTAGTGCTGGAAAGACTTGCAAATTTAAGAAGCCGAGTAAATCTCAAAGTTTTTAGCAACAATTTTCTGTCTTCTCTCATGACCAAAAAGATATAGGAATTAGCTAGATTCATCTTTACGTTGAGCACACTGTTCAGAGATGGATATTTGCAGTTGTTTGGAAATGGACAGATTTCGAAGCATCCTCTATGGTAAAACAAGAAGGATTTTCTAGTCAACGTTAACTGCTGCATGCATGCATTGGCTCTTTTTTTTTTAAAAAATAAATTAGAAGTAACACAAAATATACCTCGCATGAAAAAAAATAAAAAATAAATAAAAGGCGCAAAATAAGTGACAGGAAAATATTTCTTGTATCGAATAAAACTAATGAAAAAAAATAAAATAAAATAAAACACAACCATGAAGGAAAACAAAAGTACGACGAAAGAGGAACCCAGTTCTCTAAATCTGCCACTCAAGCGTTCTTCTCATGTCAACTCTGTTGGGAAAAAAATCCTTAGGACTGTTATTGTGCCAAAAATTCCAAAAAAACAGTTACTGTGCAGATTGATGCTAACTTCTGCTAAAATCCCAGAAAAACTAAAGAACGAAAGAACTGTTGAATTGATTGCTTGATTTTGTGAATAAAGGGCAGAACTGTGCTTAGGTTACTGCCATCCCTCTGATTTTATTTATAGAAAACGAAATTGAATAATTACAAGAGTAACAAACTCTTGTTCTATACTAATTCTAAATGAACTTGGACTGAAACTTCGTAAGACACTAGACTTTTTGATCAAACAATTGATCTTTATTGAAACACACTAAAATACTGAATAAAACAAAAACAACTTCAGACTATGTCACTACTCTGTCTTCAGTTCTTCAGCTTCCAATTGCTGTCTTGATATCATCTGCAATTTCATCTTCAATCTTCAACAAACTCCACTTGGTAGCGAGAATGTTTATTCGAAACTTCACTGCAATAAGGAAACATACAGCTATAGCCATGAATTTAATGGATCAGAAATAAAAGACTAATCTAAGTAAATAGCACAGAAAAAAATAGCATAAACTCTTGCACAAAAAGCTTTTAAGATGTCAATGCTTGCAGAACTTACTTCATGTTACTAGCTGTGTTGTTTAGTTTCTTCTCACACCATTTCTACGAGCATTCTTCTTCGTTCTTCTTGCCTTCAGATTCCATTTATCTTCAACCACTCTCAGAAACCATGCTGGTTTTCTTGCTCTAAACACAACGTATCCCACTATGACTCCAAACACAACCCCGCATCCATACCCTATTGCCACAGCTTTCCATCCAAATCCATCTCCAAAGAATGTTGAATCATCTCCATCGTCAGAGTTTGATGGCTGCAAAGCTGGTCCCTCGCTACTATTGCAATTTGGCATTGGAAATCCACATAAACCCAAGTTCCCTTCAAATGAGCTTGTACTAAACGTGTCAAACTGTTTTCCTCTAGGTATGGCCCCCTCAAGCTGGTTATGCGAAAGGTTTAAGACCGCAAGAAATGTTATAAATGCCAGCTGCTGTGGAATCCCTCCAGTAAGCAAATTTGAAGATAGATCTAATGATTCCAGATTGAACAACATTCCTAATGATATTGGAATTTGACCTCTAAGGGAATTATGAGAGAGGTTAAGTTGTCGGAGTCCATTCAGCTTTCCGATCAAATTTGGAATCTCTCCGGTGAAATTGTTGTTTGAAAAATCAAGTATTCCAAGAGCGCTTTGGATTTTCTGGAAATCAATTTCAAACCCTTTCCATGTCACTCTTATGGAATAGGCATAGTCAGAGTAATTTCTTGCCATCATGTAAGCTGATTTTTTATCAGAGGCCATCAATGCTTCAAGACTATAGAGATACTCTGTTGGCAATGGTCCACTCAAATTATTGCTGGAGATGTCAAAAATCCGTAATTTGGGGAAGGAATCATTAGTAGTCGGGCCATTCACAACACCCTGAAGTTTATTGGACTTCAGGACAAGAACATGCAGCTCTGGAAGCTTTTCTAGAAAATAGGGGAATTTATCCTCAATTTTATTATTGCCAAGATCAAGAATTTCCAGCATTGCACAGTTGATGATAGATGATGGTATTTTCCCTTCCAATTCATTGCCATTGAGGTTGAGATATCCCAAGTTATTCCCTTTTGAAAATGCTGAAAAGATAGTGCCTTGAAGGTTATTCATGCCAAGATTCAAAATTGAGAGAGAGTTGCTAAAGTTCCCTAAACATTGTGGTACAGAACCGCTGAAGCTGTTGTTGGACAAGTCAAGGAGTCGAAGGAACTTAAGGTTGCAAACAGAAGATGAAATTTCACCTGTTAAATTACTGTTGGATGCAAGAGCAAGGGCTTCCAGGTTCTCCTGTTTGAAAATTGAACTTGGGATTGGACCATGCAAGTGGTTGTTTCTCAAATCAAACAGTTTCAATGAAAGTGTACTTATTTGAGAAGGGATAGTTCCTAAAAGATGATTGTCAGATAAACCTAAATTTTCAAGTTGGGTCAAGGTACTTAAGAAATCTGGAATCTGACCTGAAAAATTATTGTTATCGAGATACAAGGAATTGAGTTGCGTAAGGTTTCTAAGTGATGATGGAATCTGACCGCCTAAATTGTTACCTACGAGATCTAAACGAGTGAGCTGTGTGAGTTGACCAATCAGAGTTAGATTTGACCTTAGGATATTGCTGTCTCTCAGAACCAGAACTCCCAACAACTTTAGATTAGTGAAGAAGTCATTTCCTAAATCAACTGAAACTCTCGTACGAGAGAGACCCAGTAACTGGAGGTCATTACTCACATTGGTTGAAGGAAAAGAGCCAGTGAGGCGGTCGTTGTATGTCAAATCAAGTACTTGAAGGTTTGGTAGGAGAAAGATGTTACCTGGGAACTTCCCTTGCAATCCACAACCCCAAAGGGCTAGACCTGTCAAAGATGAGGACAAATTCGCCAAGGAATTTGGTGTGACCAAATCCATATTTACATAACCCAAACGGAGTCCTCTTAGCTTGGTTAGGTTTTGAACAATCTTGTCAAACGAATTTGGTTCTACACTCAAATAGTCATTGTAACAGAGATCAATTGAAACCAACTCACTGAGTTGCCCAAATTCATATGGAATTGAACCTGTAAGATTGTTGTACCTAAGATCTAAGAACTGGAGGTGCTTAAATTTTCTCATTGAGGATGGGAGTTTTCCTTGCAAATGACACGAATAGAGTGTGAGTGATGACAAAGAAGAAGACAGATTCATCAAGAAATTGGGGGCAACCATCGACATGTCTACCCAACTTAGACTGAGATCTCTAAGCTGGGTTAGATTTTGAACAAGCTTGTCAAAAGAAGTTGGTTCTAGACTTAGATAGTCATTTTCGTTTCCAGAGAGAACAAGTAAAACTAACTCAGTGAGTTGCTCCAAATCATGTGGAATTGGACCGGAAAAACTGTTCCCTCCGAGATTTAAGTACTGGAGGTGCTTAAATTTTCCAATTGAGGATGGGAGTTTTCCTTGCAATCCACAGGAATAGAGTTTGAGTGATGACAAAGAAGAAGACAGATTCATCAAGGAATCGGGTGCAACCAACGACATATCTACCATACTTAGACGGAGCTCTCTAAGCTGGGTTAGATTTTCAGCAAGCTTTTCAAACGAAAGTGGTTCTAGACTTAGATAGTAGTTTGCAGAAAGATCAAGTGAAACCAATTTGGAGAGAAGAGAGAATTCCGATGGAACTTGACCTGCAAAGCCTGAGAAATTTAGCCGAAGATGTGTCAAATTGGAAAACTGGCCGAATTGAGGAGAAATATGGGAGCTTATGAAATCATTGTCGGAGAGGTCGAGCTCTCGAAGATGACGTAGGGAGAAGAGGGTGCTGTTGGAATGGAGGGTGCCATAAAGCAAGCTGCAAGCAAGGTTAAGCTCAGTTACAACCCCTGTTTTCAGTTCACAAGTGACCCCATCCCACAAGCAGCAATCTGTGCCCTCTTTCCACGATTCTGTCTTGGGATGCTGGCAAGACGATGAAGCAGAGCTATTGATGGAGAAGGATGCTTTGAATTGGAGCAAGGAAACACTTTGGTCATGAGCACAGAAATGAGATGGAGAGGAGTCATTTGAGGATGAAATTGTTGTCTGAAAATGGAAGAGAAACAAAATGGAAGAGAGAAATTGAGAGAGGGATAACAAATAAAACCCCATGTTGTCTTCTGAGGATTCAAAGTATATGTGGAACGTTGAGCGAAAGATGAGAAATAAAGATTGGCATGAGCGCTCTTTATACACAAACCAATCAATCAAGATTCTGCTTTTCAAACTTATCAATTCAGTACCTTGTTTGAATTCTTATTATTTTTTAAAGTATTTTTAAAAATATATATATATTAAAGTTATAATTTTTTATTTTTTAAAAATTATTTTTGAAATTAAAATAATTTTAAAACATTAAATTTTTTTAATTTAAAATAAAAAATAACTGTTTTTAAAAACGCTACCAAAGACCAAAGACTACCTTATTTACCGGAATCAGTATCAACGTCTGTAGTTACTATTATTCTTTGAAGATTTCTAGTCCATATGTAAGAATTATTTTATAAATAAATAAATAAAGGATAAAAAATGAGAAGAAATGCTCTACCTTACTTTTCGTTACCTTTTCCTGCTGCAATGAATTATTTTTTAATTTTTTAAAAATGATTTTTAACATTACTATATCAAATTATTTAAAAACATTAAAAAGTTAATTTTTAAAAAAAATATATATTTTTTAATATTTTTCATAAAAGCATTTAAATACGGTGCAAAACAGGCTCTAAATCCGGCTTGTTTGTTTTATTTTATTTTATTTTTTTGTAATTTTAGATTATTTTTATATAATAATATAAAATATATTTTTTTAAAAATAAAAAAATAATATGGATCACAATTCCTAACAGCTATTGAATTTCTATCATCTCTGCATGTGTATGAACGCTACTTTTTAATAATTAAGTAGTTATTTTAGAGTGTGGTTAAAATATTTTTTAAAGTTTTTTTTAATAAATATATTAAAATAATATTTATTTTATTTTTAAAAAATTATTTTAAATATTAACACATTAAAATAATTTAAAAATATTAAAATTTATAATTTAAAAAATTTAAATTTTTTCAAATTTTTTTTTAAAAACAGGTACTAAATTTCTGTGTGAGCTGCTCAGCCAAAGCTTTCCATGCATTAATTTAGACGTCAAGTCCTCGCCAGGTGGGTAATTGAAAATCCAGATTTTCGATTGGACTTGTTTGTCTTTTTTGAAAATCCAGCATCAGCAAGGAAATCAATCTTCATTTGGTCTGCTCCTCCCCCCCGACCTCCAAGTCTTCGTCACGTGGATAAACAATATTATTTGGTGGAGATATTTGGTTGGATTAATGACAATTCAAATATTTCAATACATGTAGGTCCCTTTGGTTGACAAACAGTATTGTTGGAAACACGGCAATATAATTTCCATAAATGGCATTTTTTGAGCAAATTATTCTGACTATTAATATATAGTTCATTTACAATTTTAGGTAATACATATTTACTTCTGCAGCAAGGGTATGTGCTAATAATAATTGATACAGTTTATATAATCCATTTCTCATTAGAGTAACACTACCAAATAAATAGTTTTACCGATTGAAATATTTATCAGTAATTTCATGTAATTTTTATTTGTGATTTTTTCCCCAACAACCCCACGAACAGAAACCTTTCATCGATGATTCCTCTGAATTATATATACTAACAAGATTATTGATGAAATATTCCGTTGGTATTTTTTATTGATGATTCTGTCGGTATATTCCATCGATGATTCTGTTAATTCTGTTCTTTTTTATTCATGGTTGTTCTATATTTATGTTTACAGAAAAGAGGTTTGAAATGGCTAATAATTGATGTTTCATGCTGTGTTTTTTCATTTGATATAGTTATGTTGAATTTTCTTTTATGTGTTTGATATATATAACTATTTCTTAAAGTTCTATATTTCCGTCAGTCGGTATATTTGGATCGTTGAATCTCAATACACAAACTAATCAATCAAGACTCTGCTTTTCAATATTATCAATTTATTACCGGAAGAAGTATCAACGTCTGTAGTTACTATTATTATTAGAAGATTTCTGGTCCATATGTAAGAATTATTTTATAAATAAGTAATTTTTTAAAATAAAAAAAAAAACAGGATAAAAAATGAGAAGAAATGCTCAAACTTACTTTTCGTTTCACTGTTTATGTAAAAACGATTAGTGGTGCAAAATATGGAACAGCTATTGAATTTCTATCTTCTCTGCAAGTGTGTGAACGTCTTCTCTGCAAGTGTAAATTTCAGCCAAAGCTTTCCATGCATTAATTAGAGGTCAAGTCTTCGCCATTCGAGTTATTTTTGGACTTGTATTTCTTTTCCAGCATCACCAAGGAAATCAACGCCCCCCCCGCAACCTCAAAGTCTTCGTCTCTTGGATATATTGCCCACCGATTAGTGGTCCCCCCCGCGACCTCCAAGTCTTCGTCTCTTGGATATATTGCCCAACGATTAGTGGTGCGTTGAATTGCAAATATTTCTATACAAGTAGGTCCCTTTAGTTGAGTAAACAATATTGTTGGAACACGGCAATATTAATTTCCATAATTGCCCCAACGTGATAAACAGGAAATCTGCAAATCCTACTGATACAAGGAAAGTTATGTAGATGAGAATCATGTTGAATTAAGGAACTATGCTGCCAATCCTGCTCCTACAAGTTACCAAATCAAATTACAATTGCTATGTAAACAGTATGCCCAAGATTATAGGAATTAGCTGTGACTGTATTTCCTGTTTATGAGACCTCTATCTCGAATACAAGGCTCTCCTCTGTAACAGCTACAATTACAACAAATCTTACTATTGTTCCTTTTTTCTTCAGTATCCTTAGTAATTTTTGCTATGATCAGGAGGCATATGAATGAGAAGGCCGATGGTAATTTTTGCTGCTGTTTAAAGATACGAGGAAGAACGAAAATGGATATTTGCAGTTGTTTGGAAAAGGATATGGTAATTTTCTCAGTCAGAAAAAAGAAGGGGTTGTATTTATTGGGAATTTACATGTTACATGGATATCTGCCATATCCCTAAGAACATCTGCGTTGAGCTTAAAGCACTACCGGTGCCTCGCGATACATTTTCCTTGTTTTTAATGCTTATCCTAGATTCCTATTTCCTGGGATTTATTTTTTATAAAAAAAATCTGATTTATTAGATGATTGTTAGCATAATAAAGAGGTGATTCAGTGGTATTTAGCCAAAGCTTTTCATGTTTTCTTTTATATTCAAGTGTTTTATAGGTTCTGTTTTGAGAATTTTAATGTATCAAAATGATTTGCATGTTAAGGTTTGATCAAGATTCGGAAAAAAATGAATTTGTTTGTCATTTCAGGAAATTAAGTTTTATTTTGTAATTTGAGTGTGTCATATGGGAAGAAATAATGACTTATTTAATGAGTATCAATCATGTTTTTTCTATTAAATTGTAGATTTAGAAGAAAAAAATAAGTTTCTATGAAATTAATAATAATTAAATGATATTAATTTAGATTAGATAAGCTGGTATCAATTACTTGTTATTGCAATGAAAGGCGATCTGAAGTCTGACTTGGAGGCAGATAACGTATAGAATGAAACGAAGACAGAAGAAAAGATAGCCAGAGTAATTTCTTGCCCTCGTGTAATCGTACTTTGACAAGAGATCATCATTGCTTCAAGACTATTGAAATACATCATTGATAATGGTGTGCTCAAATTATTATCAGAGATGTCAAAAATCCATAATTTGAAGGAGACGTAAAACCATGATTAGAACAAGAACCTTCAAGTGTTTTTTAGAAAATAGGAGAATGTATTTCTTTTCCATCATCAACACTGAAATCAACTCCCCCCCTCCAAGTCTTCATCGCTTGGATATATTGCCCGACGATTAGTGGCGCAGAATATGGTTGAATTGCAAATATTTCTATACAAGTACGTCCCTTTAGTTGACTAAACAGTATTGTATAGAGCCACTCGGGCTGTTGTTAGACAAGTCGGAATGAAAGGGATTGCAGCTGGCAAACAGAAGTAGTTTCACCTGTCAATTTATTGATGGACGCCAGAATAAGGACTTGCAAGCTCTTTAGTTTGAAAACTGAACCTGGGATTGGATCATGCAACTGGTTTCTTAACAAGAGACACCTCCTTCCCCCGCTCTGGAAGGTAAGTGCCAGTCACTGGGTCAGATGTGAAAATCCATATGAAAGGTGAAGATGTTAAATACTCAGGGAAATAAGACTTTATCTAATTAATTTCCATCTTATAAAATGCAAGATCTGTCTACTCATCCCAGTAAAAGTTGGGACACAGCACATTTAAACCTAATCTATTTTAATCTATTTTATAGGAAGATCTTATTGTCTAGGCCTGGTTACTCTGCCAAGGATGGTTCTCTAGCTGGTTCTTTGAATAATTGAAGACACCGGATCAACACTTGCATAGATTGTCACCGCATCTTCCTCTCTGATCCTTGGACCTTCCCCAACTCTCCACCTCTAACAGACAACCTTTCATCAACTTCCCTTACAGGATGACTATGTTTTTGAACTGTCTTGTCTTCCACATGTTTCTTAACTGTATCAGTTAACTATACCAAAACAAACATTTTGCTACATTTACAATTTGGAAAGTCTGTAACAAAAAAGACATCAAAACTTCAATCATGAATGGGAGAGGTTGAATCATTCAATAATCTTCTTAGCTGATGGATGTTCAATGTTGGGTTCTGTTTGGTCCCCACTAGATTGGACTGAGTCCTTATGCTCTAAGCCTAGGACGTTTCAATCTTTTCATGTCTTTAGTGGATATTCTGGTAGAGGAAACGGGCTCAATGAGTTGGGCCCATATCTTATTTCCTTACGTTTGAACACCTGACCGAGCATGATCTTGCTCTGCTCTCCAATTTCTTCTGCCCACAATCATCTGTGACAAAAAGAAGACGATGAAATATGTAGAATTAGAAGGGCCTGTTTGTGGGCAAGAATACTTTTAAAAATATTTTTTTTCAGAAATACTTTTAAAATAAAGTGCAAAAATATTGAATTTGTATCTTCTCTGCAAGTATGTGAACGCTCTTTTTTACTAATTAAGTGACTGTTTTGTACTGTTGTTAGGTTATTTTTAAAAATATATTTTATTTAAAAATATATTAAATTTCAATATTAATGCATCAAAACAATTTAAAAATATTTTTTTTCTTCAAAAAAACAGTGACAAACAATTCCTAAATTTCTCTCTGGCCTGCTCAGCCAAAGCTTTCTCCATGCATTAATTTAGACGTAAAGTGTTCGCCACTTGGGTATATTGAACAGTCACTTGGATAAATAATAACAGTCACTTGGATAAACAATATTGAACAGGTCTGCTCCCCCCCCGACCTCCAAGTCTTCGTCACATGGATAAATAATATTGTTAAACAATATTGTGGACTAAACAATATTAATTGGTGGAAATATTTGGTTGACAAGTAGGTCCCTTTAGCTGACTAAACAATGTTGGAAACACGTTAATTTCCATAATTAACTATTAATATATAGTTCATTTACAATTTTAGGTGAAGATGATATCCGTACATATTTACATCTGCAGAAAGGGCATGCGCTAATAATTCCAATGGAAGCGCGTTGGTTTAATAAGTTACCTTACAAAACAGAAGAGAGTAAGCAAAGGAATAAAAATGGAAAAACAAATACTCGAGGGAAAATATGATCAGGAGGAATATGAACGAGAAGGCCGATGGTAATTTTTGCTGCTGTTTGAAAATACGAGGAAGAACGAAAATGGATATTTGCAGTTGTTTGGAAAAGGACAGGTTTTGAAGCATCCTCTATGGTAATTTTCTTAGTAAGAAGATGATCATGAAAAGAAAAAAAAAAGGGGCCGTATTTATTGGGAATTTACATGTTGCATGGATATTGTTTCTACTAAATACGATCTTCTGTTAAATTATCTATATCTGCCATATCCCTAGGAACATTTGCGTCGAACTTAAAGCCTCGCGATATATTTTCCTTGTTTTTAATGCTTATCCTAGATTCCTATTTGCTGGGATTTATTAGATGATTGTTAGATTTTTTATAAAAATAATTCTATAAAAACAACAAATGTAGATCTTATCCTTGTATAAAAATAATTCTATAAAAATTCTGCTTATCCTTCTTCAACCCATTCCCTCCCCCTCCTTCCTATATTTTGCCACAAATGTTGATCTTATCCTTATAAATTCATCCACCTCAGTACTCGGTAATATGTTAATATCATTGTCTTGATTCATTTTTCTTTTCTAAATATTCTTGCTACATGAATATTTATAAATTCATCCACCTCTCTGGTCCTTGGACCTTTCCCCAACTCTCCTCCTCTAACAGACAACCTTGCATCAACTTCCCTTACAAGATGATGTCCTTAGGCTCTAAGACGTTTCAATCTTTTCATGTTTAGTGGATATTCTGGTAGAGGAAACGGGCTCAATGAGTTGGGCCCATATCTTATTTCCTTACGTTTAGTAGAGAAACAGCTCATGTTAACTGAAATCAAGGCTGAAGACAATAACGGCAGCAGCAATATAAATGGAATTCAATGCAGTAACGGCAGCAATGAAAAATGGAAAGGAAATAATTACAGAGGATGAAACGCATGCAATCTGCAGATAACGGCAACCACATAAAAAGGAAAGAATTGATTGCAGAAGTAATGCAGCAACAAATCTGCAATTAACTCTGCAGATCACCAATTGAAGAAAAGCTGATTTTTGTATAGTTACGTTACAATTCAAATCAAATGTAATCTGTATATATAATAGTGCAGCATGTAAGGGAAAACATACAACACAATAAAATACTCTATTTTTCTCATCTCTGTCATTTAGCATTTCAAATTTCTTTTATGGTATCAGAGCCTTCAAAAGACAAACGTCTAACCTAATGTCTTCCCCAAATACCACCACAGCAGCAGCCCCTGTCATCTCCATGCCAACAGTTGCTGAGGTAAAACTAAATCATGATAATTTTCTTCTCTGGAAAGCACAATTAGTGACATATTTCAAGGGCCAAGACTTTTTTGGATACATTGATGGTAGCATCCCTAAACCCCCTAAACTCATCTCTGTCACTGACTCTGAAACTACTACTACCTCTAAAAGATTGAATCCAGCCTACTCTCATTGGATTCGTCAAGATAACCTCATCTTAAGCACACTTATGACTTCTCTATCTGAACCGATCCTTGCTCAAGTTGTAAATTATACAACATCCATGGCTGTGTGGAATGCCCTAGACAAGACTTTCTCCTCACCATCTCGTGCTCGCATCCTCCAAATTTGCACCCAACTTGCCACTGCCATGAAAGGCAGCAAGTCAGCCAGCGAATACTTCCAGTCTATTAAAAGACTCACTGATGAACGAGCAGTTGCTGGACAGCCTCTAAACCATGATGATATCATAACTTATATTCTTGCAGGTCTCAACCATGAATATGACAGTTTTGTGGCCTCAATTTCAGCACGAATCGACAGCATCACTCTTGAAGAGATTTACTCTCTCCTGCTAACATGTGAAGCTCGAATTTCTTGACACCAACTCACTCCCTCTATCCAGTAACCATTTGCAAATATGGCACAAAGACAGAACCATTATTCAAGGCGAGGAGACTTTCATGACAGGGGGCGAATCCCCAATCGTGGGGGATTCAATTCCACCCATAGGAACAATCACCAGTCTTACCATACTCAGTCCTCCATCAAATGCCAAATCTGTGGTAAAACCGGACACAATGCTAAGAAATGTTATTTTCGTTTTGATTTGTCTTACCAGGAATCACCATCACTACCATCAAAACAAGCATTGGCAGCCATGCGAAATGTCTCCAATTCTTGGGAAACACCATGGCATGCGGACACAGGAGCCACACATCATGTGACAAATAATATTGCAAATTTGAATCTGCAGAAAAATGACTACACTGGTGCTGACAGTGTGCAAGTGACAAATAATATTGCAAATTTGAATCTGCAGAAAAATGACTACACTGGTGCTGACAGTGTGCAAGTCAGTAATGGGCAAAGTTTGCAAATCTCTAAAATTGGGTCTTCAAAAATTACAACTCCTTACTCTACGTTTTTGCTGAACCAAGTTCTTCTTGTTCCAGAAATACAACAAAATTTACACTCTGTACATCAATTATGTGTTGACAATAATGTTTATTTTGAGTTTCACTCTTTCTATTTTCTTGTGAAGGATTACTCGGGGAAGGTCCGTCATCGGGGATATCTCCATGATGGACTCTATCAGTTCACCAATCACTCCAAAATTCCTCGCGTCTTTTCCAGTATTCACATTCATGACTGGCATCGTAGACTCGGTCATGCTTCCAATTCAGTGGTTAATAAAATTCTCTCTATCCTTACTTCTCCCGTAGAGAAATCTAAAACACACAACGTGTGCCCTGAATGTCAAATGGCAAAAAGCCATAATTTGCCTTTTAAATCGTCTAAGTTTATTTCTTCGAAACCGTTGGATTTAATTTTCACCGATGTGTGGGGACCCGCTGCAACGGAATCCACATCCGATGCTAAATACTATGTCAGCTTCCTTGATGATTATTCCAAGTTTTTATGGTTGTTCCCTATTAAATTGAAATCTGACGTTGAACAAGTATTTCTAAACTTTCAGGCATATGTGGAAAAACAATTTGAATGCAAAATAAAAGCAATCCAATCAGACTGGGGCGGTGAGTATCGACGTCTAAATACTTACTTCCACCAAAATGGTATTCACCACCGTCTAGCTTGCCCATATACCCACCAACAAAATGGTTCAATTGAATGGAAACACCGACATATTGTCGAAGTCGGTTTAAGCCTGTTAGCACATTCACAATTACCTATGATTTATTGGGAAGATGCTTTTCAAACCTCAACCTACATTATAAATCGACTCCCAACTCCTGTTTTAAACCATAAACCCCTCTATGAAATTCTTTTTCATCGACTCCCAGATTATCAATTTATGCGGGTATTTGGATGTGCTTGTTGGCCAAATTTAAGACCATACAACAAGAATAAGCTGAATTTCAGATCTAAAACGTGCATTTTTATTGGTTATAGTCCTTGTCATCTAGGGTACAAATGTTTGAATCTTTGTACGGGTAAAATCTATGTCTCACGACATGTTGTCTTTGATGAATCTCTCTTCCCATATTCAGCAAAATCTGCACCTGTCATTACTTCATGCGAGCCTTCTTCATCCGTGTCTCTTCCCCGTCAATTAAATGTGTCTCACTCCCCAGGTCCCATGAATTTGCAAACTAACCACATTACTACATGCACACCACCTGCACATTTTGTCTTGTCTTCTGCAAATCCAAATCACCAGCATTCTTCAACAAATTTGACAGAAACTGAATCAGCTCCATTTCCAGCCAGATCTTCCCCTACTGCCCCGACAGCACCACCAGTAATAGAGTTGTTTCCTTCCAACACACACTCCATGATCACCAGATCGAAAAATAATATTTACAGCCCAGACAATAGAGTGATGACTTCATTCGTCATCCCCTACCAAAGGCACTCCTAGCAGAAATCAATCCTAGTCCAGCAGAACCATCTTCCTTCAGCCAAGCTTCAAAATCCCTGCACTGGAGAGAGGCCATGAATAACGAATTCACAGCATTACTACAGAATGGCACGTGGACTCTTGTATCCCCTCCTGCAACAGCCAACATTGTTGGTTGCCGATGGATATATAAAATCGAAAGGAATGCCGATGGAACCATTGAGCGTTATAAAGCTCATTTGGTTGCTAAAGGATTTCACCAGCAAGAAGGGATTGACTTTTCTGAAACTTTCAGCCCAGTCATCAAACATGCCACCATTCATCTTTTTCTTGCCATTGTTGTCTCCTCCAACTGGAATATCAAACAACTAGATGTGCAAAATGCCTTCTTGCATGGTGATTTGCAAGAAACTGTATTCATGACTCAACCACAAGGCTATGTTCATCCACAGTATCCAAACCATATGTGTCAGCTGCATAAATCCCTCTATGGATTACGTCAAGCTCCCAGGTCTTGGTTCTCCAAACTGTCCACAACACTCAAAATTCTGGAATTTATTGAGAGTAAGGCAGATACATCCCTGTTTGTGCTCCAGACGTCAACATACATCATATATCTCCTCATATACATGGATGACATATTAATCACGGGCTCCAGTTCTGCAGCCATCACAGCCATCATTCATTCTTTGCAGACTGACTTTGCAGTAAAAGACCTCGACAATCTCTCCTATTTTCTTGGTGTTGAAGCTCTTTGGTGCCCAGAAGGAATGTATTTGACTCAACGTAAATACATTGTTGAATTACTCTATAAAAGCAAAATGGAACATGTTAAACCATGCAGCAGCCCTATGGCCTCGAATTGCCATCTTAATGCCACAGATGGTACCCCTTTTGCTGATATTGGTCTCTATCGTAGTGTGGTTGGGAGCCTGCAATATTTGGCCTTTACTAGACCTGATTTAGCCTTTGCTGTGCACAAAGTTAGCAAGTTCATGCACAATCCACTTGATTCTCATTGGCTTATTGTCAAGCGCATACTGCGCTACCTCAAACACTCCATCTCCACTGGTTTACTTCTCACCAAAAGTGCAGATTTTCACTTGCAGGCATTCTCTGATTCCGACTGGGCAGCTGACAGGGATGATCGCAGATCAGTTGGTGCTTATTGCATCTACATGGGGTCCAATTTAATTTCATGGCGTTGCAAACAACAACCTACGGTAGCTCGAAGCAGCATTGAAGCCGAATACAAAGCCATTGCTAACGCTGCTGCAGAACTCACTTGGATCAAATCAGTACTCACTGAACTTGGTTTGTCGTTGCAACGTAGTCCCATTTTATGGTGCGATAATATTGGGGCTACCTACCTGTCATCCAATCCTAAGTTCCATGCCATATCAAACATATTGAGATTGATTTTCACTTTGTTAGGGATCAAGTTTCTAACAAAGAACTTATGGTTCACTTCATCTCCAGCAAAGATCAATTAGCGAATGTCCTTACCAAACCATTACCACCAGCCAAGTTTCGACAAGTCCAGCTCAATCTGAATGTCCGTGACCTACCCTTCAGATTGAGGGGGCGTGTAGAGAAACAGCTCATGTTAACTGAAATCAAGGCTGAAGACAATAACGGCAGCAGCAATATAAATGGAATTCAATGCAGTAACGGCAGCAATGAAAATGGAAAGGAAATAATTATAGAGGATGAAACGCATGCAATCTGCAGATAACAGCAACCACATAAAAAAGAAAGAATTGATTGCAGAAGTAATGCAGCAACAAATCTGCAATTAACTCTGCAGATCACCAATTGAAGAAGAGCTGATCTTTGTATAGTTACGTTACAATTCAAATCAAATGTAATCTGTATATATAATAGTAATAGTGCAGCATGTAAGGGAAAACATACATGACAATAAAATACTCTGTTTTTCTCATCTCTGTCATTTAGCATTTCAAATTCCTTTACGTTTGAACACCTGAACGAGCATGATCTTGCTCTGCTCTCCAATTTCTTCTGCCCACAATCATCTGTGACAGAAAGAAGACGAGGAAATATGTAGAATTTGAAGGGCCTGATTGTGGGCAGGAATCTGAAAGCTTTGATGGTTTTAGGCCAATCAAATTCTTTTGTGTCGGAGCATTTTATTTCTGCTAGAGTACCAGAAAGTTATTGTGTCAATTGATTCAACCATCAAATTTGGATCGAATGTTTAGGTTAGAAGTCCAAGGAAGATTACAGAATCATGTTACTTGAACTTTGCATGAAACTGCTGTCTTCTGCTTGTTTAATAAATACCAGAAGCCTAAGATTTCAAGACCCTAAGATTTCCTCATCTTAAATTAGGCAACTTAGGAAAACACATGTGTGTGAGCTGTTACCCTTCGCTTCCACGCTGTGCTGCCCTGCCATTAAAGCTGTGGTTTCAACTTCTTGAAAAGAAAATACGAGGAGGGAAAAGGATGAAGGAGGCACGAAGGGTCATATCAGAGGCCATATGCCATTGCTTTTGCATTTTTTAAAATTATTTTGTGAGGACAGCTTATCCCACTAGCTAATCTCTAAGCCATGTTATTGGGTTCAAGTTTAATATTCATTTGTTCTTCATGTTTTTTTCCAAGAACATTGTCTTAGCCTAAAAGCACATTAAGCACATTTGATATATATAAAAATAAAAGTGCAACTTATTTTAGAAAAGATATATAAGGTAATTATTATCTCACTATTATATAATCAACCCTTGCCTAAAACACCTGGAAAACTTGATAGAATTTCTAGTTACTATAGAATTAGATGGCAAGTCATTTTTTTCATATGTTTACCCTATTTACATTTAGCTCGCCTCAATGTCCATTGCATCATTGCATTGTGTTTTTTCTACACTTGACCTCCCTTCCGTCTACCATAGAAAACAAGGACGAGGATAGTGGATACTCTGCACTTAATCAACAGTCCCGAGGTTTGCATAATGCACAACTTGTCAAACTAATGAAAAAAAAATTAAATAAAATAAAACACAACCATGAAGGAAAACAAAAGTACGACGAAAGAGGAACCCAGTTCTCTAAATCTGCCACTCAAGCGTTCTTCTCATGTCAACTCTGTTGGAAAAAAAATCCTTAGGACACAAACAGTTACTGTTCAAATCAGTAACTGTTATTGTGCCAAAAATTCCAAAAAAACAGTTACTGTGCAGATTGATGCTAACTTCTGCTAAAATCCCAGAAAAACTAAAGAACGAAAGAACTGTTGAATTGATTGCTTGATTTTGTGAATAAAGGGCAGAACTGTGCTTAGGTTACTGCCATCCCTCTGATTTTATTTATAGAAAACGAAATTGAATAATTACAAGAGTAAGAGTTCTAATTAAATACAAACTCTTGTTCTATACTAATTTTAAATGAACTTAGACTGAAACTTCGTAAAACACTAGACTTTTTGATCAAACAATTGATCTTTATTGAAACACACTAAAATACTGATTAAAACAAAAACAACTTCAGACTTTGTCACTACTCTGTCTTCAGTTCTTCAGCTTCCAATTGCAGTCTTGGAATCATCTGCAATTTCAGCTTCAATCTTCAACAAACTCCACTTGGTATCTTATAAGGTAGCGAGAATGTTTACTCGAAACTTCACTGCAATAAAGAAACATACAACTATAGCCATGAATTTAATGGATCAGAAATAAAAGACTAATCAAAGTAAATAGCACAGAAAAATAGCATAAACTCTTGCACGTAAAACTTTAAGATGTCAATGCTTGCAGAACTTACTTCATTTTACTCGCTGCGTTGTTTAGTTTCTTCTCACACCATTTCTACGAGCATTCTTCTTCATTCTTCTTGCCTTCAGATTCCATTTATCTTCAACCAATCTCAGAAACCATGCTGGTTTTCTTGTTCTAAACACAACGTATCCCACTGTGACTCCAAACACAAATCCGCATCCATACCCTATTGCCACAGCTTTCCATCCAAATCCATCTCCAAAGAATGTTGAATCATCTCCATCGTGAAAGTTTGATGGCTGCAATGCTGGTGCCTCGCTACCATTGCAATTTGGCATTGGAAATCCACATAAACCCAAGTTTCCTTCAAATGAGCTTGCATTAAACGTGTTGAACTGTTTTCCACTAGGTATGGCCCCCTCAAGCTGGTTATGCGAAAGGTTCAAGACCGCAAGAAATGTTATAAATGCCAGCTGCTGTGGAATCCTTCCAGTAAGCACATTTGAAGATAGATCTAATGATTCCAGATTCAACAACATTCCTAATGATAATGGAATTTGACCTCTAAGGGAATTATGAGAGAAGTTAAGTTGTCGGAGTCCTTTCAGCTTTCCGAGCAACTTTGGAATCTCTCCGGTGAAATTGTTGTTTGAAAAATCAAGTATTCCAAGAGCTCTTGGGATCTTCTCGAACTCAATTTCAAACCCTTTCCACGTCACGCTTAAGGAAGCGCTTGGGATCTTCTCCAACTCAATTTTAAACCCTTTCTTTGTCATTCCTATGGAATAGGCATAATCAAAGTAATTTCTTGAATTTTGATCATAGACAATCAGTGCTTCAAGACTATAGAGATACTCTGTTGGCAATGGTCCACTCAAATTATTGCTGGAGATGTCAAAAATCCGTAATTTGGGGAAGGAATTTTTAGTAGTCGAACCATTCACAAAACCCTGAAGTTTATTGGACTTTAGGACAAGGACATGCAGCTCTGGAAGCGTGTCTAGAAAATAGGGGAATGTATCCTCAATCTTATTGTTGCCCAAATCAAGAACTTCCAGCATTGCACAGTTGATGATAGATGATGGTATTTTCCCTTCCAATTCATTGCCATTTAGGTTGAGATATCCCAAGTTATTCCCTTTTGAAAATGTTGGAAAGATAGTGCCTTGAAGGTTATTCATGCCAAGATTCAAACTTGAGAGAGAGTTGCTAAAGTTCCCTAAACATTGTGGTACAAAACCACTGAAACTGTTGTTGGACAAGTCAAGGAGTCGAAGCAACTTAAGGTTGCAAATAGAAGATGAAATTTCACCTGTTAAATTACTGTTGGATGCAAGAACAAGGACTTCCAGGTTCTCCTGTTTGAAAATTGAACTTGGGATTGGACCATGCAAGTGGTTGCCTCTCAAATTAAACACTCTCAATGAAAGTGTATTTATTTGAGAAGGGATAGTTCCTAAAAGATGATTGTCAGATAAACCTAAATTTTCAAGCTGGGTCAAGGTACTTAAAAAATCAGGAATCTGACCTGAAAAATTATTGCTATCGAGATCCAAGGAATTGAGTTGCGTAAGGTTTCTAAGTGACGATGGAATCTGACCGCCTAAATTGTTACCTACGAGGTCTAAACGAGTGAGCGGTGTGAGTTGACCGATCAGAGTTAGATTTGACCTTAGAATATTGCTGTTTCTCAGAGCCAGAACTTCCAACAACTTTAGATTAGTGAAGAAGTCATTTCCTAAATCAACTGAAATTCTCGTATGAGAGAGACCCAATAACCAGAGGTAATTACTCACATTGGCTGAAGGAAAAGAGCCAGTGAGGCGGTCGTTGTATGTCAAATCAAGTTCTTGAAGGTTTGGTAGGAGAAAGATGTTACCTGGGAACTTCCCTTGCAATCCACAACCCCAAAGGGATAGAGCTGACAAAGATGAGGACAAATTCGCCAAGGAATTTGTTATGACCAAATCCATATTTACATAACCCAAACGGAGTCCTCTTAGCTTGGTTAGGTTTTGAACAATCCTGACAAACGAATTTGGTTCTACACTCAAATAGTCATTGAAAGAGAGATCAATTGAAACCAACTCACTGAGTTGCCCAAATTCATATGGAATTGAACCTGTAAGATTGCTGTACCTCAGATCTAAGTACTGGAGGTGCTTAAATTTTGTCATTAAAGATGGTAATTTTCCTTGCAAACGACACGAATAGAGTGCGAGTAATGACAAAGAAGAAGACAGATTCATCAAGGAATCGGGTGCAACCAACGACATGTCTACAAAACTCAGATGGAGTTTATTAAGCTGGGTTAGATTTTGAACAAGCTTGTCAAAAGAAGTTGGTTCTAGACTTAGATAGTCATTTTCGTTTCCAGAGAGAACAAGTAAAACTAACTCAGTGAGTTGCTCAAAATCATGTGGAATTGGACCGGAAAAACTGTTCCCTCCGAGATTTAAGTACTGGAGGTGCTTAAATTTTCCCATTGAGGATGGGAGTTTTCCTTGCAATCAACAGGAATAGAGTTTGAGTGATGACAAAGAAGAAGACAGATTCATCAAGGAATCGGGTGCAACCAACGACATATCTACCCCACTTAGACGGAGCTCTCTAAGCTGGGTTAGATTTTGAGCAAGCTTGTCAAAAGAAATTGGCTCTAGACTTGGATTGTTGTTTTCAGAGAGATCAAGTGAAACCAATTTGGAGAGAAGAGAGAATTCCGACGGAACTTGACCTGCAAAGACTGAGAGACTGAGGTTAAGATATGTCAAATTGGAAAACTGGCCAAATTGAGGAGAAATATGGGAGCTCATGAAATGATTGTCGGAGAGGTCGAGCTTTCGAAGATGACGCAGGGAGAAGAGGGTGCTGTTGGGATGGAGGGTGCCATAAAGCAAGCTGCAAGCAAGGTTAAGCTCAGTTACAACCCCTGTTTTCAGTTCACAAGTGACCCCATCCCACAAGCAGCAATCTGTGCCCTCTTTCCACGACTCTGTCTTGGGATGCTGGCAATACCCTGAAGCAGAGCTGTTGATGGAGAAGGATGCTTTGAATTGGAGCAAAGAAAGACTTTGGTCATGAGCACAGGAATGAGATGGAGAGGAGTCATTTGATGATGAGATTGTTGTCTGAAAATGGCAGAGAAACAAAATGGAAGAGAGAAGTTGAGAGAGGGATAACAAATAAAACCCCATGTTGTCTTCTGAGGATTCAAAGTATATTTGGAACGTTGAACGAAAGATGATAAATAAAGATTGGCATGAGCGCTCTTTATATACTTCATTTGAATCCTCAGAAGACAACATGGGGTTTTATTTGAATCCAACTAATTCTTACATATGGACTAGAAATCTTCAACGTTTCAAATAAAAACGCTACCAAAGACTACCTTATTTACCGGAATCATTATCAACGTCTGTAGCTACTAACTATTATTCTTTGAAGATTTCTAGTCCATATGTAAGAATTAGTCCATAAATAAATAAAATCAATCTTCAATTTGGTCCCCCTCATGCCCCCCCCCCCCGACTTCCAAGATGACAATGCAAATATTTCTATACAAGTAGGTCCCTTTGGTTGACAAACAATATTGTTGGAAACACGGCAATATGCAATTTTGTCTTATTATAGGGTATTTTTATATTTAACTATTTTGAAAAAATATATTTCATAACTTTAATGCCTAGGTCTTTACTATGCTGATTTATCTTATATGTGAGTATTATGGTTATTTCATTATGCACAGAAAGATAAAATCAAAAATACCCCTGGATCCAAGGTTAAAAAACACAGTAAATAAAAAGGGCAGAAGAATAATTTTATTATTTCAATCCCATAGTGCCTCTAAGTTTAGATAAACAATGCAAAATATTATTCATTATTGTTTAAAATCACGTCTTCTTTTAGCTTATACGATATATATATATATATATATAGAAGAAATAACAAGTAGTTGAGTAAACAATATTGGTGGAAACACGGCAAAATTAATTTCCATAATTGACTATTAATATATAGTTCATTTACAATTTTAGGTAATATATACATATTTACATCTGCAGAAAGGGTATGCGCTAATAATAGATACAGTTTATGTTCTTTGTTTGTAGCTCTTCTGCGGTAACTGTTCTGAGGACATCTACCGCTCTATGCCTTGTAATTAGATCTTCTGCAAGTCCTGAGAAATTATTATTGTTATTATTAACAAGAACAAGGGACTGCTTACTTGAAGGTTTGTTACATGGATATTGTTTCTACTAAATACGATCTTCTGTTAAATTACCTTTATCTGCCATATCCCTCAGTGTTTTATAGGTTTTGTTTTGAGAATTTTAATGTATCAAAATGATTTGCATGTTAAGGTTTGATCAAGATTCGGAAAAAAATGAATTTGTTTGTCATTTCAGGAAATTAAGTTTTATTTTGTACCAATTAAAGTGTTTTTTGTTTAGAAATGTTTCAAAATAATATTATTTTATATTTAAAAAATTATTTTTGATATTGACACATCAAAAATAATCTAAAAACAATAATTATTTTTCAAAAATATTTTTAAAAAACAGTGAAAAATAATAAATTTCTCTCTGATCTGCTCAGCCAGAGCTTTCCATGCATTAATTTAGACGTCATGTCTTCGCCACTTAGGTATATTGAAAATCCAGATTTTCGAGTTATTGTTGGACTTGTATTTCTTTTCCATCATCAACACTGAAATCAACTGCTCTTTCCCCCCTTCACCTCCAAGTCTTCGTCACTTGAATTGCAAATATTTCTATACAAGTACGTCCCTTAGTTGACTAAACAGTATTGTTGGAAACACGGCAATATTAATTTCCATAATTGACTGTTGTTTCCAATACATTGTAGTATAGAACCACTTGGGCTGTTGTTGGACAAGTCGGAAGGGATTTAAGCTAGCAAACAGAAGTAGTTTCACCTGTCAATTTATTGATGGACGCCAGATAAGGACTTCCAATCTCTTTAGTTTGAAAACTGAACCTGGGATTGGATCATGCAACTGGTTTCTTAACAAGAGACACCTCCTTCCCCCGCTCTGGAAGGTAAGTGCTAGTCACTGGGTCAGATGTGAAAATCCATATGAAAGGTGAAGATGTTAAATACTCAGGGAAATAAGACTTTATCTAATTAATTTCCATCTTATAAAATGCAAGATCTGTCTACTCATCCCGGTAAAAGTTGGGACACAGAACACTTAAACCTAATCTATTTTAATCTATTTTATAGGAAGATCTTATTGTCTAGGCCTGGTTACTCTTCCAAGGATGGTTCTCTAGCTGGTTCTTTGAGTAATTGAAGACACCGGATCAACACTTGCATAGATTGTCACCGCATCTTCCTCTCTGATCCTTGGACCTTCCCCAACTCTCCACCTCTAACAGACAACCTTTCATCAACTTCCCTTACAGGATGACTATGTTTTTGAACTGCCGTGTCTTCCACATGTTTCTTAACTGTATCAGTTAACTATACCAGCACAAACATTTTGCTACATTTACAATTTGGAAAGTCTGTAACAAAAAAGAGATCAAAACTTCAATCATGAATGGGAGAGGTTGAATCATTCAATAATCTTCTAGGCTGATGGACTGAGTTCAATGTTGGGTTTTGTTTGGTCCCCACTAGAATGGACTGAGTCCTTAGGCTCTAACCCAAGACGTTACAATCTTTTCATGTCTTTAGTGGATATTCTGGTAGAGGAAACGGGCTCTATGAGTTGGGCCCATATCTTATTTCCTAACGTTTGAACACCTGAACGAGCATGCTCTTGCTCTGCTCTCCAATTTCTTCTGCCCACAATCATCTGTGACAAAAAGAAGACGAGGAAATATGTAGAATTAGAAGGGCCTGATTGTGGGCAGGAATCTGAAAGCTTTGATGGTTTTAGGCCAATCAAATTCTTTTGTGTCGGAGCGTTTTATTTCTGCTAGAGTACCAGAAAGTTATTGTGTCAATTGATTCAACCATCAAATTTGGATCGAATGTTTAGGTTACAAGTCCAAGGAAGATTACAGAATCATGTTACTTGAACTTTGCATGAAACTGCTGTCTTCTGCTTGTTTAATAAAATACCAGAAGCCTAAGATTTCAAGAACCTAAGATTTCCTCATCTTAAATTAGGCAACTTAGGAAAACACATGTGTGTGAGCTGTTACCCTTCGCTTCCACGCTGTGCTGCCCTGCCATTAAAGCTGTGGTTTCAACTTCTTGAAAAGAAAATACGAGGAGGGAAAAGGATGAAGGAGGCACGAAGGGTCATATCAGAGGCCATATGCCATTGCTTTTCGTTTTTTTATATTATTTTGTGAGGACAGCTTATCCCACTAGCTAATCTCTAAGCTTGTAAGCAAACCACGCACACATCATCTTCAACAATGGCCACACACGTACAAGCTAGGGGACGATTGGTAATTAAAGTACACACGAGAGCTCTAATGACTTGATTAATTTAGTTTATCATGCAAGGAAACCGAAGAAAACTATAGGATGGGAATCCCACCTGTCCAATGAAAAGCAAACACAGTAGGAGGAGAAATCGAACTCCACAAATGGATGGATAGTGGATTCATTGTTCTAGATGCCATTTCCTTCAATAATCAAGCGAGTAGAAGCAAGATTTCATGATCAAGGAGAGTGGAGCACCCCTTAGCCACCAGGACCCAATTAAATAAATACAAATGAAAAAGAAAAAGAAAAAGAAAAGGGCATGTCAAAGACGAAAGCCACCACCACTTAATGCCCTTCCACGTGGAGAAATCCTAACCATGAGATGAATGACAATTCTCTCCTTCGAAGCACTGACATAAATATCTCAGCACCCCAGCTCATATAGCAGGCCCACGAAGCACTGAAGAGTATCCTACACTAGCAAAATATCAAGAGAAATATCTGACAGAGGAGAAGATAGTTTAAGAGGAAGGGAGGAGCTTGTTCGCTTTTTGTTGCTGACCAACAAACTAATTAAAGAAACGAAAGCCTCCCAATGAGCCATCCATTCACTTCTGATCCAAAACCATTATACCACAACTTGGTACTGCTAAATTTATGCTGATGTGTCCAGTTATGGACCCATGCCCTAGTGGCATCTAGATATTTTGGATATTTTTAGGGATGGCAAATTGTGGACTGTAGGATTAGATGGGGTAGGAATGGAATTTGCATCGCAACCATTGGATCTTGGGATGATATTAGAGGTGGTGGTGTTTCAGATATTTTTAGCATTTTTAGGAGAGGACTAGATTTTTCTGTGTTTTATGCTGCCCGTGCAAACTACAAGACCAAGAAAAGCCCTCCCGAAAAAAAAAGTGTTAAAAAACACTCAGACTTTAGAGGTAGGGAGAAATTGTAACGTTATGGAGGAGGTAGTGATTAGTAGTGGTGACGAATTGGAAGTGAAAGAGAGGAGTGAAAGAGAAGAGGAAAAACAGAGGAAACAGAGTAAAGAAGAAACAGGGGAGGTGAAGAAAAAGAAGAAAAATAAGAAAGAAGGTGAAGGTTTGAATGGAATTGTGAGATGGGAGGGTTTTTTACCAAGAATGGTGTTAAGGGTGTTGTTAGTTGAAGCTGATGATTCAACTAGACAGATAATCGCTGCTCTTCTTAGGAAATGTAGTTATAGAGGTAAGTTGCTTGGTCTTGTTTCTTAAACTGGTTCAATTGTTACTCTTTTATAAAAAAAAGTTGTGATTTTTTTTGAGTTGATGAGCTGAGTTCTTGTTGGTTTTCCTGTTTCTGTTGCCTTTTATTAAGCATGGTTGCTTGTGATGTGTGTTTATGTTTTGTTTGATGGAGAAATGACGAGTCTCGTTTTGTAACATTATGGTTTTGGGACTCAAGTTGCAGGGTTTTTTCTTTAAGTATGCATGTATGTTGGTCTAAACTTGACCTCTGAAGACAAGGACTGTTATGTGCAGCTTGTGATTTGAGGTTAAGTTCTTGTTAAGCTAGTTATTTATTGACATGATTTCTAGTTGTTTTGAGATTAGGAAAATATCTTTTTATTATAACGAGGAATGCGTTTTCTTTCTTTCTTTCTTTTAATTCTGTTATCTGGCTCTTCTGATTTTGATGGATAAGCTGGAACGATAGCCATGTAGGGAAAAAGGAAACAAAAATTTCAACTTTTACAGAAACTGTAAGGTTTAAGTGATTTGAATCAGTTCTGATGCATCTAACAAACGAAAGCTCGTCCATAGACATACTCATAAAGCAAGTCTAATCTTAATTTGTAGGGATATTGGATGTTTGTTGGCCATGGAAAAATAAGTAATCCAAGTTTAGAAAATATGAAAGAACCTAAATTGCATAGAACACAAGACTATGGAGCACAAAACAGATAAAACACACATTGATGGTGGACTTTGGCCTTGAAAACAGCTTTGGAAAAAGCTTTTCACATATATCTTGCAATACTTATTATTTTAAGTAGTTCAAGATTCATGGTCATTTGAATTAGGAATTGTTCTGAAAAAGAAAATTAATTATCTTTCAGACCTTATTGAGTTTCTATTGATGAAAAGCAAGTCTTCTTCTTTCCCAGCATGGCTAATAACGTGCTGCCATACCTGGTGGCAGCCATATAGGGAAAATGTATACTATCAGGACATGAACTGCTCTTATATCCATCTAGATTGAAGTAGCCTTTCATCGCCCAGCTAGAAGCCACTGTCAAAGATCTCTCCCTACCTTTGGTAGGCCTAACATAGAAATTTGACTCTTGGTGTGGGATCCTGTGATTGCAGGCATTAGGAAACCTGACTATCGGTGTGAGAGAGTTCCTGTCCTTTTGACTTCTTTTATTTCCACCACCTGATGTCACAATATATTCAGTTCTAAACTATTTGCCAGATGCTAAATATTTCATAACGTTTGTAAGCACTGATATATTTTCTCTTTTTTATCTTCTACTGAGCAGTTGTTAGTGTTCCTGATGGCTTGAAGGCGTGGGAGATACTGAAAGGAAAGCCACGTGGCATAGACCTCATATTGACTGAAGTGGATTTGCCTTCAATATCTGGATATCCTCTTCTTACTCTTGTAATGGAGCATGAGATTTGCAAAAACATTCCAGTCATAAGTATGATAGGAAGAATGGATTTCTAGATGAATTGAAATTATTTAATTATTCCCCGTTATAAGGGAGCTTACATCAATGCTCTTGGGTGATTTTGCAGTGATGTCCACTCAGGATTCAATTAGTACAGTTTATAAATGCATGCTGAGAGGTGCCGCTGACTATCTTGTTAAGCCTTTAAGGAAAAATGAACTGAGAAACTTGTGGCAACATGTATGGAGAAGACAATCTGTATGTGTTCTTTGCACTTAATCAATAATATCATTTCCGCTTCTTTTCATGTTAATTGAATTTTATTAACCTCTCATTCTAGATGAGCCCTAACCAGTTCCCATATTATCAGTCCCTTGCTGGAGGAAATGGTCCCCAAGAGGAAAGTGTTGGACAGGATAAGATTGAAGCAACTTCAGAAAATAGTCCTGCCAGCAATCATGCAAGTGGAGAAATGGCTCCTCTTCTGAGGAGTAAAGGGCAAACAGAGAAGGGGAGTGATGCTCAGGTTAGTACTCTTTCATATATGCTGTACGTGGTGCATCGCTTGGCATGAGAACTCTCTAAAGAGATGCAGTTTGTTCTTTCACGTGCTTCTGTAATAAAAGCTTAACTACCAATCTGCCAATTCACATTTCTTTTATTAGTAGCTGCATGTGAAGATTTCTTATTAAATGGAAATAAAGCTTCTTCGGATGTTTTTGCGGTGAATTTTGTATTATAAAGTTGAAAACGCTGGAAAATACAACTTACTCAAATTAGGTCATGATGTCAAAACATTATTTGGACAGCATGGGCCCATTCTTCTGCTACAGCCTAAACTGAAACCCTTTGTTAGGTTTAATTTGAATGGGAACTCCATCTCTTAACCAGTCATTAACTTATATCAATTGCTTATTCTAGACTTATTCAGATTCCATACGAGTCTCATCTTATGAATTGATTCACTGTCCACATCTAGAATGCTGAATCCCTTTTGGTGAATGTGACTCATGGGATAATTGAATAGTTCAAGAACCTCAGATGTATATATCATCTGGGACACATATCATCATTTATAAACCTATTTATGATTTTGCATAAATTCCCTTCCTGTTTTTGTTGGCTACACGAGGTTTCATTTACAGAGTGGATGTTTGTTTTCTCTTGCAGAGCTCTTGTACAAAGCCAGACTTAGAAGCTGAGAGCACCCACATGGAAAGTATACCGGAATTTTTGCAGCCTGTATGGAGCAAATTTTCGTTGACTGACATGAACATGCAGAAGCGTGAAATGCATGTGAATCTGGGTCAGAAATTGCTTTTGCATGATAGAGAAGCTGAAGGTACAAATACTGAACATTTTCATCTAGCTTTGTCATAATTGTTAAATTCTTCCGAGTATAACTGGCATTTTGTGTATGTGTCGCTTGAATTAGGTTCAGCTGCAGCTTCCCATGAGGATGCTAATAAAATGGATGTGGACAAGGAAAATTCTCCAGGAAATGGAAGAACCGATGCCACTGAGAGTTGTGACAATGATGTTGCCCTTGCCAACTCTCATATAGAAGCCTTTGACTTCATGGGAGCATCTACTAATCGCAGTTCTTCTTTCAATAATGTCAAAATCAACTTTGGTTCTTCTCCACATTTGGATCTATCCTTGAGAAGATCTCATCCAAGTGGGTTTGAGATTCGAGATACAGAAGAAAGACAGTCTCTCCAGCATTCTAATGCCTCAGCCTTTACAAGGTGAGCTCCTATTTCTGCTCACTGTATCCACGATACACCTTTTGTTTTAGTTGTCACTAAACTAGCGGGAGATAAACAAAGATAGCCTGTTGCATCTGCTTTCTAATGCATTCAACGATGTTCCTGCAGGTACATTAACAGGCCTCTACAGCTTCCACATTCAGCACTGGAAAGTACTAGGAATCAGAAGGAATTAGGAACCAATTATGACAGAAAACTATCCATTAATTTTAATGTACATAACGCTGATACCCTGAGTCTAGCACCAAGTACTCAAAAAAGTGATAACTCTCTCGATGCTGGTCAAACCAAGGAATCTGAAATTGCAACTTCATCTCCTGGACAAAATGTGTTTCCGATCCAAATTCCAGCTAAAGAAACAAGATTCAATAATCTATGCAACAGTTATGGCTCCGTGCTCCCCCCAATATTTTTCAAACAATCAGGTTTATCACCAATGATGAGTCCAGGTTCAGCTTGCCAGCAAGAGCCCACGTATAAAGTGAACCAATATCAACATTTGAATCATGGGAGCACCTCCGAACAGCTCTATGATCGAATAGGTCAACATGCAAATGATTCCACCAATGGCTCTCTACAAAAGCAAGAAAACAGATTGGATTCCTTGGAAGATAGAGGACTTATTTCTCCTGCCACTGATCAGAGTGCAAGTAGCAGTTTATGTAATGGTGCTGCCAGTCACTTTAACAGCCTGGGCTATGGAAGCACTTCTGGTAGCAATGGCAATGTTGATCAAGTTGCTATTGTCAGGGCTGCTTCTGAGAATGAAGAAGGTGTTTTCACACATTCATATTCTCATAGATCTATTCAAAGAGAAGCAGCTCTAACTAAGTTTCGCTTGAAGCGCAAAGAGAGATGCTATGAGAAGAAGGTATGTTGTCACCTCTTCTGTCATCTTCACAACTGCTGCAGCAAAGTAATAATACTATTAGCATTGATTCTTGTCTGGTTACAGTGACAAAGTGAGAAACACTTAACTACAGCACAGTTAAAATAGTAAATATGTGGTTCATTTTTTCAAAAAAAATAAAATTATGTGCAGGTTCGGTATGAGAGCAGAAAAAAACTTGCTGAGCAGCGTCCTAGAGTGAAAGGACAATTTGTTCGCCAAATGCAGATTGATCCCTCACCAACAGAAACTGATCAGTAGAGTGGCAATTGAAGTGATAGTAAGATTTGTAATTACAGCGGATTAGGGTGGATTCAGTGATAAACTTAGAGGGCACTGATTGTATCTTCCTTTTGCTCCTTGAAGTCTAGAGGGAACAATTTGTTAGTCTGAAGTTGTTCCTGGCATCACATCCATGCTGAGCCGATTTGTAGATATAACTCCGTAGTTCACAGGTTTTTCTTCCATACATTCCATGAAGAACAACTTTTCATCTTCCCGTCTTGAAATACAGCAAGATCCAACCACCTCGTCTAGCCTGGTTTTCAAGTCTGGCTTCTTTTTTGTTTCTTTGGCCATTTTTCCGACTGATTGTTATATTATCTTTCAGACCATCGAACTACAGGTGTTGTAATTTGTTGATTATGTTAGTGATAGTTTTGTGTAAGTGCCTTCTCGACTACATAGATATTTTGAACAGGTTTATGCCTAATGGCACTGAACAGTTTGATTTGTTTTTGTTTGTATTATAATCTGAAACGAGTTATTAAGATGATGGATGACTTTAGTCTGCCACTGACTTCTTACAACTCCTGGAGCAAAACTGAGTGGAGATTGAAGGAAAGGGTCTGATTAAAGTATCACGCTTTTCTCAGTAGCTCTGCCCTTGTATAGTTTCATGAAGCAGTCTTTTTGTTAATTTGACCGACTGCTTCCACATTAAGGTAATGTCAGGCAGAAAGCTTTGAATCTTTTAAGAAAGCTGGGTAAATAATGTGCTTTCACCACATTGTTTTGGAAGAATTTCTGTCAAATCATTTGTTTTCTCAAGTGACTTTCTATCCCTGCTACTGGAAAAACATGCAAGTAGATCAAGTTCGGGTCTAAATAACATGGGTTGCATGGATTATGTTGTTGTTTCATGTAACTAGGACAGCTGGCAAGCATGGCAGTCATCACATCAGGGCAATGATCACAACTCACAAGTGATTCCTTTTCCTGTGGGCTCAGATAGGGTTACACGACTCTTTTTCCTACAGTGTTTGATAGGGAGAAAGCAAAGAGTGTTAAATAGATAAAATAGTTTTTTACAAATCATTATAAATATAATGCAATAATTTTGTATATAATATAATTATATAATTAATATGAATAATTTAGATAATTAAATAGTTGTTTTTAAGAAACTCCAACACTAGCATTATTAATTTTTTAATTCTGTATTTTACTGGTTTTGCTGCTACGGAAATGCATCATTTTTAAAAATCACATCCATTTATACAATGAATCTTTTCCACAATAAGGTAATTCCAAGGATAAGATTCAAAATTCAATTTCATTTCTTCAACAGCCTTAGCCGCGTCTTTCATTCTCTTCTCCATTGCCAATCCAAGCAACTTCTCATTATAACTCCTGCCATCAGGCTCTGCCAAGTCCTCTCCCCAGCATCAAACCTTCCATTCGCATAAAGGTCATTTAAGAGCCTGTTTGGGAGTGCGGTTGCGGTTGCTTTTAAAAGTGCTTTTTGTATCGAAATACATTAAAATGATGTTTTTTTATTTTTTTAAAATTATTTTTGACATTAACACATCAAAATAATCTAAAAATACCAAACCGCCGGTTTTTAAAATAAAAAAAAAAATCCATTTTTGTTGGAAACGCCGGTTGCAACGCACTCCCAAACAAAATCTTAAGAGAGTATTAAAAGCAATCAAATCAGGCTTCAAACCGATCGCGCAAAAGGCCTTCATGACCGTCCTATACAAAACCAAATCCTCTGTTTAAATGTGCAGAAATAACACCTAAAGACTAGAATAGCCATTTTAACTTTTCAAACAGCGTGTTGAAGAAGATAAAACTGAAAACAAAAGCTAAAAGTATAAATTTTTAGCTGGCTTTTCTGATAGCTAATGGATTGGAGATGCACTCAGAGCCATTCAGGTTGCTCGCTTGCTTTTTTTCTTTTTTCTTTTTAATCGGTGTACCAAATGGCTCTGCCAATGCACTTTGAAGGATGATGATGGCTGGCTGACAAGGACGTGTTTCAACGTGAAGATAATGCCGTGGTGTATACCAGATCGATGTAGAAAAACAGAATACATCACGGGGCTTCAAAACAATCCATCACGGGGCTTCAAAACAATCCAAATTCACGGGGCACTGCCATGGTTGTGCCGGCCGGCGACATCAGAATCCAAAATAATTTTACCCCACCCTGGAAAAGAATGCAAGGCAGGATCGGAGCATAACACCATGTCAAATCCTTACCGATCTGAAGAGAAGTGAAGTTATGTTTATAGGTCCTTGATAGATTACTTAAGGTTTAAAAATGTTTAAATATCATTTTTTTTATTAGAAACATTCTAATATCAGATAAATATATATATTATTTTAGTTAAAAAATAATGTAAGAATTAACCGGCAACACGCTACCGATATTTATATTTTGAAGAACCCTAAACATGAACGAGGACGAGGGGCCACTTTCACCAGCCTCCTCATCTGCACTTCCTTTATCGATCTCCAAAATATCAAAGAAATATAAAGACACGCTTCTTTTTATTTTTTAATCTTTCCTGCTATAAATAATGAATACCGGGCCCAAAATGGGTCCTATAACAAAGAAAAGAAGCAAGTTTTAGCCAGCAAAGAAGAACAGATGAGAAATCACTAAGATCCTGGGGTCATCCTGCTGCTCCATTTCTTGCATGATTGGAAGACACGGCAACTGCAGGCCTTTCAAAAGTTAACCTAGGACGCTACAACTACTCTTTTCCTTGATTTCAATCCTCTAATGTCTTGTGGGTTCTGCAAGTAGGGTATGCATGGTTTCTAACACGAACTGTTCTTTTTGAGGATCCTAATTAGGAGGTCCCATGGCTTCATGATCATGGAAGCAAGGCTTACCTGATCATCGATCATGGCAAGGTAGTGTCGAACGGCTGAGATTTCATCAAACACCACACGCTAACCGTAGTTTCTCAACTAACAGTCTACTATACCAACCCTTTTCGCAAGCAAAAAGTAATGGCAGCCGCTGCTCAAAAGCAAGTTCAGAGATTCTCCATGTTTTCTCTTCTTTGAACTCTTTCCCGTGCACAGCTCAATAAAACAAACGACACCCACAACTTGAAAACTCTTTTTTTATTAGTTAAACAGCTAGCGATATTAATCACCATCAACTACTGATTGTCCTTTAATCTAAATTTCATTCTCAACATGATTAGTTAGTTCTTAGCCCTCTAACTAGTGGTAAGACAACGTACACAAGTTGAGCAAGTAAGGAGAGGAGTTACGGAGAAAACACCGGGGCAATAATGCATTATTACTCACACACTTATCTCCACTGCTCCACAAGAAAGGCTACTGGCTACCACACAATATATAGTCTTTGTCTTTTAAAAGCCTTACTTTCCTTACCATTATCGTTAAAGTGTTACCAGCGTATCCTATCCTGTCAATCATCATGTTAGCTATGTGATCCTTCCCTTGTAAAAGCATGCATATATATATATATATATATAAACCATATAAACCTGAAAAGTAATTAAAGCCTGCTGACTGATAGAGATTCCAAATCTGAGATACCGGGAACCCTATCAGATGTTCCATGCTCCTAGCTATTTCTGTGATTGTTGCCCACAAATAACACTCGAGCTGAAAATAATAGCTCTTGTGATATAGGAATCGTAGGAGAAGTTGTAGGTTTTTAATTTTCAAAGGTGACAGAGACCTGGAAAAAGACCACCTTCACATAGCTATATATAATATATAATGCTACAACATTGAGTTGTGCTTGGCATTGTAAAATGAATAAACTCTCGGTGGAACAGGCATGATTAAACAATGACATTATGGGTGATATTATCTGTTGGGGGACACAAATTTATACCGTAGAAGCAACTCTCTGTTACCCTATCAAATTTGAGATTGCAATCACTTTTTGAATTTCTAAGTTCATTTAGGAAAACACTGTTGACTTCCAAGGCAATAAAAACAAACAAATCAGAAAGCTTTTTCTGAAAAAAGGATAGCAATGCCCCCACCATGGCTTGGTCTTGGTGACTTGGATTATACACTATAAGATCCGTCACATTAAGGGGAAAGAAGGAGCACTAGCTGAATTGAATGATCCAACGGTGGAGATGAATTCTTTACATATAATTGAATTTATAACCATAGATTTAAGGGTGAATTAATCGAGAGGGCTATATATATATATATATATATGAACCAGTCAGAAGAATTAGAGAGCAAAATAATTGCTTCTTGAGTAAATATCTCGGCGGTCCCTTTTATTAACCCCATCATTTCTGCCTTTCCTTAGCCTTGTAAACTTCTTCTTCTCGATCATCATCCTCTCTCCTTCCCTCTCCCTCTCCACTGCAAATGTCTCTAGTCTCCATAGAATCTCCAAAACACTGTGCCAAGAAAGGACTAAACGTCCACAAGCTATCAAAGAAGCTTTTCTTTGCCTTCTCGGCATTCTTCACCACACTTCTCTCACTAATATTGATCATCTGGCTTATCCTGCGCCCTACCAAACCTGAGTTCTCCCTCAAAGAGACTGATATCTACCAGCTCAGCCTCTCAGGTCCTAATCTTCTTAACTCCTCTATCCAACTTACCCTACTTTCCAAGAACCCGAATCAAAAAGTCGGCATTTACTACGACGAGTTACAAGTTTATGCTGCGTACAAGGGTCAGCAGATAACTGTTGACTCCCCCTTCCTCCATTCTACCAAGGACATCAGGATAGCAACCTACTAACAGCATCCTTGGTTGGAGCTGGATTGCCTGTGGCTCCATCCTTCAATTACGAAGTGGGGCGTGATCAGACTGCTGGAAAACTAGTTCTAAATCTAAGGGTTAATGGGAGGATCAGGTGGAAGGTAGGGACTTGGGTTTCAGGCAGATACCGAATCAATGTTAGTTGCCTTGCAGTTATGGCTCTTGGGTTCTACTCTTCCAACTGGACCTCTGCGCTCAACGCAAGGGACTGCATGTTCCACCGCTGTTTGAATAAGATCCGCTAAGCAACAAGCTACTTGCTAAGTTATCTAATCTTGTGTTGTACTGTTTTTGCTTCTCCGAAGTGATGTAAATTAATATATATATAGTACATGCTAAGACTACAGTGAAGATGAGAGTATTAATGAAACCTTGTGGATTATGCACTTGTATCTTTCATCATTGCAACTGCGATTTTGCTTAATTAGCGTGTGATAGTTGGAGATTGAAAAGGCAGGATTCCAGAGATCCTTCAGAGGTGGGTTGAAGATGACGTTGAGGGGTTCTTGCCAGCCCAGAAGCAATAACGGAAGCGGCAGAAATCAAAAGCTGGTGTTGGGCACGCTTTATTTATTTGAGTGTTTCAACTTGGCTTCTCTGAATGTTCTCCGAGCAGAAAGAGAGGGAGGGAGGGAGACTGGTAGAGATGATCGGAATCTGAGGAGATGAAGGCAGGAGATTTACTTGCTGCCTTCGCCATGAATGAAATTTCCACGTCAATCCTTCAGCTTTAGTGCTCATCACAGGATAACCACTACTCCTGGCGGGTCCCCTAGATCTCTGCTGGAATCTTTCCTCTCAATTTAACTTTCTTCTGTCTGGCTTTCAAACCATATATATACACTCCTCACTCATGCAAGTAGCATATACAACCATATATATACACTCCTCACTCATGCAAGTAGCATATACAACCGTATATACCACGGACATACTATTCCAGGTCATGGAATTTGCTGTCTCCGAAAGACCTAAAGAAATTGTACTCATCAGACACATCTAGCTAGCTAGTGCCACAGGTGAAGAATAAAATCCCAAAAATTCAGAGATTTTACCCTTCTTATCCCAGCTCTCCAGTCTCCACTTCCCTTGCTCAAGTATAACAAAATAAGGCTACTTGATTCTTAAAAAAAACAAACACTATAAACTTTTTGGTCAGCAGAAAGTTAATTTCTAACCTATTTTTATTCTGATTTTGTTTATTTATCAATATAGAATATTTTATTCTCATCCGAATTTCTATATGTTTATTAAATTTAGCCACATATTAGTCAATTCAAACATGGCATGTGTACCGAGACACATGCCATCACAAGAACATGTGTGTCGTTTTAAACTTAATAGGGGACGCTTTTTTGGAATCCAAATATAATTTCAATAGTTTTTAATCAATCAAACCAAAAAAATTCAAACTATCCGAGCGAAAAAGTAAACCAAAGCTAAAGTGAGTTCACACCAGAGCGAAATATCTGCATGTAAAGACAGGAATCTACTCGTATAAATTTTTAACTCAAGGAAGGACGAGGATATAAAGAACCCAGCTGTTTTATTGCACCTTTTTTGCCTTTTATTGGCAAGGTCTAGTCGTCTTCACGGCCATGTGACAGTAATACGGTCAAAAAAAAAAGAGGTTCCATTGCTATTTCTCTTACAAATAGATAACTTAAGAAAGAGAAACGTCTATTGCCACAATTTTCAAAAGTGAGAAGCCTTTTTCATGATCTCAAAAGCTGGCTACTTTCAACCTCGTCTATCTTGGGAACTTACTGCAGAAGAAAAGGAGCATTTTAATTAGGTGTAGAGGGTTCACGTACGTGAAGCAACCTTTATTATATGGAGTTGATAAGCATTTCAGCTCAAAAATAGGCATGTATTCCCCATCAAAGCACAGAATTGCCATTATTATTTGCTAATGGAATGGAAGACAAATCAGCATTCCACAGGAAGGGACTTTTTTTATATACTATTTTTATGCTTGCCTCATCTAAACAAAATCTTTAATTCTGATGGTAAAATCGAACCCCATCATTCTTTATTTCAATCCATGTATCTTCTCTTCATATATATATATATATATATAATAGTCAAGGTGTTTTATTCCAAAGACCTATCTACCATTAAGACACTGGTATTCCAGCTAGAATAAAGTCACTAAAAATACAAGTGACAACATTGGTCTACAAAGATAACAGGAAGAATGCATAAAAGAATTGAAGTGTAAATTTTTTATATCATTACTTATTTGTCCACTCCTAAATACCATTTGAGCTTCTAATAGATCATCATTCCCGGTATATAAGAAATTTGCAATCATAGCATTCAACCAGGAACACAAACGATAAAGAATAAGCTCGAACATTATATTCCAAACTAGCATGATATCCTCAAAAATCAGTTTGTTTCTTACACTTCAAATGTTCCACAAAATCCCACAAGACAACATTGTAAGTGCTTGTCGCAGCAATCGGCCTTTTACTAGATGCTTTTTTGCAAAACAACTCGATCAGTCGACTCCGGCATGCTCCAACTAAAGCCCAACCAATTCATGAAACGTTTTCAAAGATGCCAGGATGCATAGCAATGAAGAAAAAGATGCCAGTGTTGCAGAGAGGGCATGCTGTTTGACTGAGATTAAGCAATCGTTTATGTACAAGAAAGTCCCTTGTACAGATTAGCTATGTTAAGATTTCAATCTAGGGGAAGAAAATAATTTCCATAATAGTTTAGTGAAAATGAATGTATCTAGGTACTCTGCTTTGTCAATTAGCAAACTGCAAGACTTGAAAGTATATTGTTCGGTGCTTTCAGCTGCCCATTATCTTAAATTCTCTTTGCGTGTACTTAATCTGACCCCATCTAATAGGATAAAGAACTGCTTAAGTTGTGTGATTGTGTCTGATCTGAAAATCTTAATCTCCAATTCCATCTAAAGTTTCAGTGCCAAGAATCTGCCCTGAAGTCCCCCATTTCCACAACTGTTACTGTTTTGGATGTTGATACGTCATAAAGCCATGAGAAACAAGATTGCGAAGTCCCTACTTGTAGCCATTTACTTGTCCAAATCTTGATGGTTTTCCCATTACCCACCTTGAAATAGCACTCATTCTTCAAGATAATTGAAGCTGCCGAATCCGAGTAAATACTGGAGTATATGCCTTTCCATGGCTGTGATGATGCGTAACTGGAAAATAGGATGTGTACAGAGACATGTTCTCTTTGTTGTCATTGTATCTTCTATATCGAGCTGTCACTAAACCTTAGCTTAAAGCCTAATCAATTTGAATATTACCATTTTGTTCATACTGCACTTGTCCAAAATACAAGAGAGGAGTATCCAATTTTGAGTTAATCTTACACCTAAATCATCCTTTCTCCCCCATTGCTGTCAAAGGCACTCACCGCATCTCATGCATGTTATAAGTGGTCACCTTCCCATCACAACAAATCCAAGGCACACTAGAATGACACCAAAACGATCATACATATTCCTTCCTCCTAAACTCATCAACATATTTACAAATTCACGACCAAAAGCCACTTAAAATACCAACTTCATAGCCTCTCTCTAGGCAAACCTCCAACTTTGTTTCTAATTTTCAAGCAGCAGCAACTCCACCACCAAACAGATAAATAATCTCCACCAATATCAGGAAAATGTGGGGTAGAGTTATCCATGTGGTGGCGGAGATAGAGGTGATGAAACAGATTGAATGAGAGGAGATGAGGCACATCTGAGGTATCTTGGGGGGGAATTCACAGATATGCAGGCGGGAATTCTTTCCAAACACGACCACTTTGTTATTTGTACAAACTCCAGTCGATTCAACTGGATTCCATTTTCTGTTTGCTTTGGAAAAAGTTAGGAGACTACAGAAGGGCTGTTCCTTCATCTAAAATGGCAGGTCTAAATCACCAGTAGCCTGCATAGTTTACATTAAAGGATATTTTTTTGGAACATGGCAAGGCTTTGATCATATGATTCATTACTTGAATCAATAATTAGATGATCACTTCCAAGTAAGGCTATTATAAACTTACTTCCTCTAGGCCATTAAACTATCATGCTTCGAGACAATCCACCTAGCACTAAATAGCTAGCAACGAGGGATTCCAAATAATTAACTTCCCTAAAAAACTAAAATAAACTTGATTATGTAAATCAAATCAATCACATTTTAAGAGAGCTAAAAATTATATGATTCATGTAGACCAAACTAATTATCATGTTATAGCAAAATTAAATTGCAGCATCAAATGACGACCAAAAGGCTTAAAAAAATAAATAAACGTTACCAAGTGAAAATATGAATACCTAAGGTGTGTACAGAGATCTCTCATCTTCCTGGAGCTACGTACATATCTGTGCATATATGAAGCTACTCCCAAGCAGCAAAATTCGTAACATTGATACAATAGTCCTTTCCTCTAGCATCCAGTATACAAACTTATCGGAAGGTATGTTAGGCCAGAATCTGAACGTCCCCGGATGTCGGAAGTTTCACCGTGCGAAAATGTTCCTGTCAAATATTTAGGTTTGTCAGGATAGGAACCAAATTGTCCAGCAAGTTGGCGTTGTCTGCAAGAAGCATGACTTTTTCCAGGTTAGACCATTTCCTGGGTGGCCTTCTAATCACACGAAAATGATTGATATTTTAGGTTAGATTTCTTACCAGAACCCCACGTGTGATTAATAAAAAAAGAAGAAGAAGAAGAAGATATAAATGGGTTCCGATAAACTCGTCCTAGGTTCTAGTCCACAGCAGTTATTGTACAGCCCAGAAACATCAAACTCTGTTTTCTAAACTAGTCCGTACTTGTCAAGAGGATAGCAATGGAGTCTATGATAATCCCTCCAGTTGTGAACCGTCTCCTTGTTCACATTAGAACTTGTAGAAAGTCTCATTGGCTTTCATGGATCATCAGAGTGCATCTTCAGCTTCTCCTCAACAGGAAAGCTGAAGAGATCATGGGCTAGTCCTAACATTTTCTCCACTGCTTCCAAAGACACTCCATGATTGATCATCTGCCATTCATAAACTAAAAGATTCTTTATACAAACCACCTATTTATATTATTTAGCTATCCATACTCCATCTAATCATCATGCCAAAATAATCAAGTAATAAAAGGATTGATAAGCCCTGACGAGACTCGTTTCAAAATATTCTACTGCTATTAAAATATAAAAGAAAAGAAAAGAAAAAACAAAGAAGACATAATAGAAGGCAGGCTAACCTGGAAAAAACCATAGTTCTTGCAGGCATCGCCAAATTGTTGGCCAATTTGGCCCCTTTCCTGACAACCTAAATCTATGACCGAAACATTTTCGCACGTTAAAACTTCCCACAACCGGGGACGTTCAGATTCCGGCCTACCATTGCTTGCCGGCAAGTTGTATACGGGATTCCAGAAGAAAGGACTTTTGTATCGATGTGACTAATTAAAAGCAGTAACAAAAGATGTAAAACGACTGAAAATTACTAGAAATTAAAGAGTGGGCACTAAGATTTGCACCCTTCAATATTTGCTGCCTGGTATGTGTGCGGAAGATGAGAGAGCTCTGCAGCACTCCTTGTGTTTTAATACTTGCACATGGAATCTAGGCCGGTCCTCTTCTTTTTTGAGCCCCCCTAAAAGTCGTCATTTGATGCTTTAATCTAACTTTATTATAATATGATGGTTACTTTCGTCCACATTAATCATGAAATTATTATTTTTAAAAAAAATATCATTGATTGATTTGCATAATCAATTCTAATTTAAATGGAGAGGCTAGATTCAATGGAGTATTCCAAGATCGGGTCTTTACAGATGTTTATGAAGAACGAGGGGAGCTGTGAGGATAAGATCAGTGTGTTCGATATAAGAATGGCCAATACAAATAGGCATGCTGGGAATATATTAAACAGCACTGGATTTTTAATACATTTTGGATTATTGATTCACTCTATTCATCATTTGTAACTTTCTCTTTGCGTCTTTGGATTTACCTTTTTGAGATAATTTTAATGGGATTGACAATATAAGTTTTGTTGTGTATATGGGGTATTTTTGTTTTTTTAATATTTTTTATCTCTCTTATCTCCTTAAAATTTACAAAGATTAGAGGGGAAAAAAAGACCTCAAATGCATACTAAAATTGTCATGATGATATCATCGGTATGGTTGAAATGATCTCGACAAGATAAATCTAATGATATCAAATAATATTATAAATAATGAGCTAAGTAGACAATATGAAGTGTCAAAAGATTTCAGAGCTCTCTTGTTTTTAGTCGCTTGTGTAACCTAATTCAATCATTATTAATGACATTTCTTTGTATTGTTATTTTTATCTCATTGAGTTTATTGATATCGGTGATGTTATATTAGAGTCTTAGTGAGCATTTGAAGGGTTTTTTGTTTATTTTTTTTCTTTTTATTAAATTTTATATCCATCAATTTTATATTGGAAAAAGTTGCAAACGATATTTGCAGATTACATCTGCAACTCGTAAATCATAAATGTCATAAGCAGTCTTTAAAATGTATTACTTTCTTAAATATTTTTTTTACATTATATTATTATTATATTTTTTAATACACTAAAAATAAAAAATAAAAACTCAAACTTGTACATCCTAAAAGATGCTTCTACGTCTAAGATTCCGCATTGAACAGTGACCTTCAAATTTTGGAGGCCCGTTTTCAAACCAGAAGGCCCAATACTGAGCCACCGCCGCCACCTAAGAACACTGAACTAACCTGTTAGGTGGGAAGCCACGTGGTCCCTTTTCCATGTAGTTTACTTCCTCCCCGTGTCCAGCTGAAGAAGACCAGCTGTTGAATTTTCAACCTCTCTTCCACCTTCCTTGAAAATTCTCAAATCTTCACTCCCAACACCGAAACAACTCCATTGCCCCATTTAAACTCATCGCCAAAACACCCTAACTAAACACAAAAGATCCAATATTTTGCCTAAAATATGGAGAATTCAACCCAAGAATCCCACCTCAGATCAGAAAATACTGTAACCTATGAATCTCCATACCCTCTCTATGCCATGGCAATCTCTTCAACCGCGTCTCGCCCAAACCAATGCCAGCGGATTGCCTTAGGTAGCTTCATTGAAGACTACAACAACCGTATAGACATTGTCTCTTTTGACTCTGAAACCCTCTCTATCAAAACCCACCAAAATCTCTCTGTTGAGCACCCTTATCCACCCACAAAGCTCATGTTTAGCCCGTCATCTCTTCACAAGTCCAATGACCTCTTAGCCTCTTCTGGTGACTATCTTCGATTGTGGGAAGTTAGAGACTCTGCTTCTGTTGAGCCTGTTTTGGTGCTTAACAATAGCAAGACAAGTGAGTTTTGTGCCCCTTTAACTTCTTTTGATTGGAATGATATTGAGCCTAAGCGAATTGGTACTTGTAGTATTGATACAACTTGTACTATTTGGGATATTGAAAAAGGTGCTGTTGAAACACAACTTATAGCTCATGATAAAGAGGTTCATGATATTGCTTGGGGAGAAGCAAGGGTTTTTGCTTCAGTTTCTGCTGATGGGTCAGTTAGGATTTTTGATTTAAGAGATAAAGAACATTCTACTATTATATATGAGAGTCCTAGACCTGATACACCCTTGTTGAGATTGGCTTGGAACAAACAGGATTTGAGGTATATGGCTACAATTTTGATGGATAGTAATAAAATTGTGATCTTGGATATTAGGGTCTCCAACAGTCCCTGTTGCTGAGTTGGAGAGGCATATGGCGAGTGTGAATGCTATTTCTTGGGCTCCGCAGAGTAGTAGGCATATATGTTCTGCCGGTGATGATTCACAGGCACTTATTTGGGAGTTACCTACTGTGGCTGGGCCTAATGGGATTGATCCAATGTCTATGTGCTCTGCTGCTTCTGAAATTAATCAGCTTCAATGGTCCGCTGCACTGCCTGATTGGATTGCTATCGCGTTTTCAAACAAAATGCAGCTTTTAAAAGTTTGAGGTGAATTGATATTCATTTTTTGGTGTATTACATTTGATGCTAATTGTTAGTGTGTTATCTTTGAAGTTATATTTTAGTGTTGTGGAAACTTGAGTGTGTTTCCAGTGAGGTGTTTGCTTTCCTTTGGTTGAATTCAGATTGATTCATCTTGTCTTATATGCCCTTTATCCCGTTTTAGTGCTACTGATTTTTGCTTGGGCGCGTTTTTGTATTGCTAATTAATTCTGCGTAGCTGTGACTAAATATATACCAAATAACATGTTACTATTCTCATTGCAAACAAAAGTTTGTCTTCATGTTGATTTAATTTTAAATGACGAACGATGCTGTGGAACTATTAAGATAACAATTGAATTACTCCGTACAAAACTACTACGCTGCCTTCTTTTATGCCTTTGTAGCATTTTAGCTATTGTCTGCTGCTCTACGGTTGGACAGAATTGTTGTTTACCTTGTGCAATATAATTACTTGAATCCATGCCGTTCAAAGTTTGATTGGCAAATAAATTTTAAGAATTTTGCATCTTTTGGCTCTTTGCCCCCTTTGCTCCTCTTGGATTTGAGGTTGCCTTTAGGTTCTTCGTTTTCAGCTCACTTTTGCATCCTCCAGGACTTTCTTTTCTAAACTTTTGGTTGCTTGTCCATGTTATACCTATGTTCTACAGCCTGGTCCGTAATTTCCCTTGGACATTGTTGTTGAATGGCTTGGTTATGATCCAGTCTTTTGTTGGTAGTATTTCATGATGAATGCACCTTTTAAATCCACCTTCAACAATAGTTGCCTCTTTTGAGCCCGTTTCTTTATCTTGCTAGAAATACTGATTGCTAGTGATGGAGGAGGAGCTAGCAAGTGTAAATCATCATGGAGAGTTTTGAAGATCGATTACTCCTGTCTTCAATCTGGTGAAGTTCATGGACTTATCTCCCCTGATTATGCTCATCCAGTTGTGTTCCGGGTTTTGTGGTTTACAATCTTTACATAGGCACCCGGGTTTTCGCACTGTGTTTATACTTCTTCATTGTATAAAAAAAGTTTCATCTCATGGAAAATACTGCTTTGGATTTACCTTTTTTTAGCATTGAAAGTAGAGCTGAAATGTCTTAGCATTGTAAAGGTTATCTTTGGCTGCTTTGCTCCCTTTATGTTGAGTATGCTTCGTTCCTGTTTGAAAGATCATGGCATTACATGTTCATTATTTTTCTAGCTCAATTTTCTATTCGTTAGTCTCTTTTATAATTCAAGGTAGATTTCTTTTCGTGAAAAAGTTTCTACTTTATTGGATCAAAATCTAATCGTTTTAAAGCCTAGATTTTAGTTTCGTGTTTATGTTTTTGTATTTTTTATAGCTAAAGTACACTCTATATTGTAGTCTTACATCTTTAAATATTAAAATCTACAGTTAAATCCTGTCACTTAAAATGCAAAGTGAACAAAATGATTAAAGAAAGGTTTTTTGATATTTTGTCTAAACCCTAACGAATAATTATAAATTTCTATTTTTGCATTAAAACATGATAAATATTTAATTTTTTTATGAAAACATGTTTGGAAACAATTTAGGATCTGGTTGTATACACGAAATAAAACTTTTTTTTTGTTTCTTAAATAAGTTTTTTTATTATATTTTGGAAAAAAAAATCATATATTTGTATTGAGTTTGTATCTTAAATTGTAAGTATATGACCAGATATTAAACAAAATTGATAGGAAAACGTGCTATAAAATCAAAAATATTTTAGAAATAATCCTCAAAAATATTATTTTTATTATTTTTTTAAAGTTTCAAATAAAATTGGCTATTATTAATATGAGGTTCATAACTTATAGTGTAAGTTTACAGTTTGGTATTTTGCAAAATTATTGGTAAAATATATGAGAAAATCATACATTTTTTGAAATGTCCATTCAAAATTTTTAGAATTTTTTTAATATTATTATATAATATCATTATATCATATAAGTTGGGTTGGACTATTTAACTGGGTTGGACTTTGCCATGTTGGGTTGGGACGCTTATGCCCCTATAAACATAGCCTCTTGTTTTTTTTAAATGGGTTGGATTAGATCCGACCTAATTATTTGGGTTGGGTTGAAACAAGTCCAGCCTATTTGTTAGAGTTGATTATCTTACCATAGAATTAGACCAGTTATTAAATCTCTTTTAAAATCTCTATCAATACCCAAAAAAAAAACCATAATTAGAGAACTAAACTAGCTCTTGTCTTTTAAATCACTTACCTCCGCTAACATCAAAACCATTGGGGTTTTGAATAAAGCCAAGAAGTCCATAAGCAGGTTAATTTTATGAGATATATGGGTTTTGCCTCTTAGCATTTTGCATGGAACACATTGAAGTTTGATCATTTCCACTGTAATATTCATTCAATCATAGACACCAATATGATACCAATTTATAACTTTCAAAAAAATATTTGTTTATTTCAAAACAATAAATAAACTAAAAGTAACGTTTCATTTAAAATGATGTGATGCAATCTAATAACAAAATGCAGAATAATAAAGTTTGATAAATAGTATTCTTTATTAGGTTAGAAACCCCTATAAGATATTTTTTTTATCAATGCTTACTATATTTAGCACTTATGCTATCATAGTAGAATTAAGACATCTAGGTAGAGTATAAAATTCAAAAAAATATTTCATTGCAGCAATAAAACCACTATCAAGAATCCCCTAATTTGTTTTGGAAAAATAATGAAGTATAGCCATCTTGTTCTTAACCTATCTATGAATTTATGATTTATAAAAGCATTTAGTGTTTCTATCACCCAAATTTAGCCACCTAGCTTAAAATCTTTGCTTACAAAAAGCATATTCATCTTTACATAACTAAGCATATTGTCAAAAAAAAAAAAAAACTCAAACCATTCATATCTTGCATCATGACATTATTTATTGTTAAGAAACCATCTCACCTCAGAGTTTAAGCTTATAGGTGAGGTCCCAGAATATAATTATATTATTTTCTAACACACTCCTTCAAGTAAAAGCCTTTTGAGCTTGAAACTTGCATAAGCTCACATTACCTTGTGCTTGATTTTTTTTATCAAATAGAATAGGGGTGGTAAAATTCGAACTCGTGACTGCTGGGTTAATAAGATTCTGATATCATGTTAAAGAATTATCTCACCTAAAAACTTAACCTTATAGGTGAGGCTCCAAAATATAATTATATTATTCTCTAATATTTATCCTAACATGTAGAGTTGCCAAAACCTAGTCTATCTTCTCAAAAAAACAATCATTGTATCCTGATGATATGGTAGAGATTGATATCAAGTCGGAAGAGGATGAGTTCGAGGTCACAATAGAAGACACGTACGTGCCATTTAGAATATAACCAACCAGCTTGTTTCGTTGCTGTGGAAGATGACCAAGATGCTTGGTCGCAGCCATTGTCAGCACTCATGGCTATCAAATTTCAGCAAGTGCCCGTTCTGCACGTTGTTGTGTTTTCTAGCAATGACCATGACTCTTTCAAGTATTTTTACAATATTTAAAGAGCAAAAATTCTTATTGTTTTTCATCTATTATTTTCAGACATTATAATTTGTATTTTTTCAAAACCACAGCCACAGCCACAGCTTTTCCACCGATAAACCACACCTCCACGTTGCATACAAATTGCTCAAGTTGAGGATGCTAATTTTGAAAGTTTCAAACACAAGTGGGGCTTCCTGCCAAAACATTTCTTGTCATGTAGATGACATCATATGCTTGCCTCCGTGATGATCTAAGGGTCTATCACTTTTCTTTTACATTACTTTCTTACATTCCGGGGTGGGGTGATTGAATTTCTTGATTGAGTTGTTGCATACAAGACAGCTAGGTTTTACATGTGATCCCATGCTTAAATTAATTATTACTGTTTCGGTCAGGGAGAAATGAAGAAAAACAACTTCATCGTGCTTTCTTATAATAACTTTAATTACAGCAATTTTGTGAGAAACTAACAATTAAACAACTTGATCGTGATTTCTGTTATATTCATCGTCAATTATTAGAATTTTAATGGACACAGATAAACAATAGTATTTCAATAATAGATAATCAATGAATAAAATAAGAATATCTAAAATTCTAATAATTGACAATGAATATAACAGAAATCTACCTCGTGAGCCTATTTGGAGCATAATTAAGAAAATTTCATGTTTTGATTCGAATTTTAAGTCATAATAGAAAAAATATATAATTTACTGTTTAAAACTCTCACTGAAATACATAATTAATTATAAAAAATAACTTGCGATCTAAATAACAAATTTTAAATTTAAATCAGAATATAATCATTTATAATCATTTAAAACAACCAAGATTTTAGTAATTCATCTTACCTATAATATATATTTTCCTGGAAAGCGTTTGTCACATAATTATTTTTTACTATTAATGGTAGTCCTCGAAAAAAAAATACTATTAATGGTAGTCGGTCACGAGTCTGAGTGAGAATTGGCTGTAGCTTTGGCAGGCCTGTCAATAGTAGAAAGACTATCCATCAATCAAGACTCAAGAGGGTCCATGCATGGACGGTGGTGCTATTCATTGCACCATCCACCAGCTCTAAGGTGAGCCACACCCATTCTTTACGAGCCCACATGCCACTGTCACATAGCTACACCCCACGTCTGGCTAGGTCAAGTCTTCGCACCAAGACAAATCACGGAGTCGTTGTGGTTATCTCTTTTCATTAGCGTCATCCTCTTCCTGAATTTCCACAGAAAAGAACGAAATTTGAGTTGGCATGGAAAGATACTATTTGCTCATGTGCTCTACCTTTTTTTGGAATATCTAGAACTCTCTTTCTTTTTAAAAATAAAAAGTGATTGTGTATTCATATCTTCTTGAATCTCATTGGTTTAATTTTTTATGAGCTTGTAATTTTTACATGAGAACTTGTATTGAAATAACTTTTATATTTTACGACTCATTTATCGTGATTATCACATAATGAAATTTCTTTTGTAATGAGCATAGAATCTTTTATAACATACATGTATCTCTTTATTTGATTATATATGATCAATACTCTTGTAAAATATTTTGAAACAATATATGATTAAAGTATATATAACTTTTCAAAGTTACCATTTAGTTTTTGTATACGTATCTTTCTCATATTGTCAGGTTCTTGTTTTGATTCTTGCAAAATCTTTTATGTTTGAATGGCAATGGTTGGATTGGTCACTATCTCAAAAATGTCATCATTCATACATTAGTGGATGATTGTGAGTATTTGTTGATCCTTCTATCGTGTCTTTTGCACGACCTCTCTTTAAGCTAAATTTAATTTAACTTTATCTATAAGCTCCTCAAAGCCTTTTTCAATTGCCTTTCGTACACCTTGGAAACCTAGTCAACCTTTTAGTCAAATACACCAAGTTTTATAGTTGTCATTTGTCAACCTAGGATATTAAAGTGGAAAATTTGATTTTCCCTTGTTGCAATAATCAAATCTAGGCTCTAATACCACTTGTTGGAAGAGAATGATAGGGTGTTGTAACTAATCTATAACACCAAACACAAGAAAAATAAGATGAATATTTTTTTTTATTATACGTTTTCTCAAAATATACAACTTATAGCTTTTCTTTATATCCCTCTATACTTATGTATTATGCTTTTAATTATAAACCTATTTATAGACCTCAAGTTCTAGACAATCAAGAAATTAAACTACTTAAAGAAAATCTTAATATTTTTGGGAATCTAATACTCTAAGTAAACAAGGATTCTATTAAACTAGTTCATTAAGGATCCTTCTTCATCAATGATTCCTCCTTTAACTAGAGTCTTATCTTAATATTGTGAGGTTTTAACACTATTAAAACTCTTAGAAACTTTAAATCCTATTAATTTAAATTTTAATTATTATTGAATTTCAACTATCTTTTCAGTTGACTACAAATATTTTTCAGAAAAAAAATATCATGGATAAGTTGATTTCAGTGTTAAAAAGTAACATTCATAAATTAGACTTCACAAGCAAGTTTGTCAAAACTGTGAGTTGACTCTTAAAATCTTATGATTTTACGAGTCAACATATATTTACATGCTAAATCGGACTAAACTTTAAAACTAGTAAAATTATATTTAACTCGTGCAAGATCGATAAAATCGATCTAATTTTATGAGTTTACTAAATTTGTGATATGAACCAATTTAGTTTTTGAATTTGGCAATAAAATATCCGTTGTTGATTTTGTAAGATCAAACATATCTTGCAAAATATATATTACATCTAATTGAAATTTTATAGGAAAAATATTAGATACATGAAAATATATTCTGGTAAATTATTAGATTAAACAAAGCTCATAAACATATTATTTTAGAGAGTCACTAATTGATTTCTTGATTTATATTATCTATCTTTCTTATTTATGTAGATCACTAATTGATTATAATATTGTTGACTCTCTTTATTAGATTTTTAATGTAATTTAATTTATTGACTGAAATTGTTAATATATAGTTAAAAAAAATACACTTACAATTTTACAATCCGATGTTATATTATATTTTTTGTGTTGTGTTAAAAAAAACAATTTTGACAACCTTGTTTAAAAATAGTACATACAAATATTCACAAGCCATAATCGATTGATAAAAAAAAAAATGAAATGGGAACAAGATCTTCATACAGACACAGGTCGCCATTATTTTTTCCATGAAACTTCAATCATTTAAAATTTATAAATCCACATTCTTCTGCTTAAAGATTAACATGACAGTTTGTATGGAAATTAACATGACAAGTAAGCTTGTAATTATTTAGGAATCAATTGAAATGTATTTAGAAATGGTGAAATACAGTGGAGTTCGTCCTCCCTAGGACACTTGGAAATGGAATATTGACGGATATTGTTTGGAAAAAAAATGTAGAAAGATTAGGTATTAGAGGAGTTCTAACTTCTAAGACAGTCTTTGCTCCCATGGGTATAAGCAGTTTAATTTCGATGGAAATATTAAGGAATCATCTCACCTAAAAGCTTAAGCTTGTAAATGAGGTCCCATAATATGATTTATATTATTCTCTAACACACCCCCTCAAGTGAAAGTTCTTTGGGCTTGAAACTTGCACATATCAATATCACCTTTGGGTTTTTACTTGAGGGGTGTGTGTTAGAGAATAATATAAATCTTATTATAGGATCTAACTTACAAGCTTAAACTTTTAAGTGAGATGGTTTTTTAACAGGAAAATCCATCATGATAGCTTTCACTTATGCTTAGCAGATTGATTGAATTTTCGAGTCACCATAAAAACAATCAAGCCATGGAGGTTGGAGAATGAATTTGATTCTGTATAATCTTTGGTCAAGCCCCCTAGAACTAGTTTGCTTGACTCATGTCAGATAGCTGGCAAAGCAAAGTCTAGATAGATTCTCCATGGATGTGAGCTCTTCTCCTCTCTCTCTCTTCCTCAGCTTTGTTTTGTAGTGGTGTTGTGCACTCTCTAGCCACAACCTCGTCGGCTTTATTTCTTATCTCGAAGTTCATCGAACAAGTTCAGAGAGGCTCTACGTATAAGCCTATCTTCATCCCATAATAATCGTCAATTCCATGCAGCAAAAATATCTAACATTACCCCCAAATCTACGGGAAACAACACATCACCAGGGAAAGATATTGTATGCTACTGAAATCCCATTGATGTTCTTACAAATCCACTTTTTCATAGGATTGGACCTACGTTGTCCTATCGGGGAAGGCATGTATCATCATTCTTTCAGGGAGAGAGGCGTAACATTTGGGCTTGTTTTTAAGGAGGAGGGGTTGTCCCTTTGAGTATTCCAAACGTTAATTACTGAGCTTGACTATGAATAGTTTCTCACACAAAGGGGAATGAATCTTGTCCATTCTTGGTACGAGGATAAACAAAATTAGTGAATGCTTATTGAGTTATAGAATGTGATATCATCAACAAATGTCATCGTACATTGCTTGATTTTTCTAGCCCCGGGTAGAAGGAGAGCTATGTTTAATTTAAAGGGATACATGATTGATCATCTAGTATTTTAGTGAATAAAATTATATAAAAATATTTTAAAACATCATTAAATAGGTGAATGCAAATTACAAGTTAGTATTTTCCTTTCTATTATTTCATCTTTTTCCTTTTTTCCAATTTATGTTTTTTACACCTAACTATGATCTCATAGGGTATTTATAAGGTTTTTATAAGATTTTAGGAGATCTTCCATTTTTTACCTCGTGATTTAGAAGGGGAAAAAAAGGTTGTGAGCCTTTTATAAGAACCAATTAAGAAGCCTTAAAGTGTGAACAAATAAAAAAATTCATCAAGTTTTGCACAATATTTTCACTGGCAGGACTGACTCAGTTGCACACTTTCAAGGCTTCATTCGAGTAATTATAATATTATCATCATTTGAGATAACTTGAAGTTGGTAAAGAGAAGTTGGTAAAGAGGATGCACATATTTTATTTCCATCTGACGTCACTAAATTTAGAGATTAGTAGCTCCTAATTTACTCATTTGAAATTATCAATATTCAGTAATGAGTTTCACGTAATTCATTCATATGAATAATACAAGAAGCGTAGGGCTTGTTTATAGTCCCTCTCCCTACAGGATAGGAGATACATATTGACAGTGATAGACATGAAGTATGACTCAACAACTATAGTTCTAATCTCAACTCTATAGAAGATGATTACAATTTGAGATAATTACAATCAATTTGAGATAATTACAATCAATTCGAGATAATTACAATCTGCTACAATTTGAACAGCTATATTTTAACTTACTTAGTATAACATACAACTAATGGCCTTACAAGGTCTGTAATACTTGTCTCATCATATGATATTTATGTTCCAAATACAAGCTAAAGTAAACCAAAATATCATTAATAAGCATTGTCATAAACTTGTCCAAATATGATTGGAAAACCTAGTTTATTAAATCTATGAACACCGCAAAAGTATTTGTTAATCTAAATGACATCACTAAGAACTTGTAATGCTCACATCAAGTTTGGAATGTAATATTTGATACATCCTACTCCTCAATCAACAAATTATAGTACCGTGATTTCAGGTTTATCTTAAAAAATAAGCATTTTTAAGTTGATCAATCAAATCATTTATTCATGGAAGTGGATACCTATTCTTCATAGTTACTTTTTTCAATTGTTTGTAATCAACAAAAAAATAAAGAGTTTTGTCTTTCTTCTTTAGAAATAACAATAAAGCTCCCTAATATGAGTTGATCGAGGAAAACTCACCACGCACCCGCGACTTGTAAAGCATGAATCGTCCTATCTACTAGAACTACAAATATCATTTTATGAGAAACTAAATCGTATTTCTGGGATTGGTACGGGCTCCCTACCTTCACTCCCACGATGTGGGAAGCTTAAAGAGGAACACATCACCCTTTTGATATAACAACAAATAGAAAGTGAAGGTGGGCATCAAATTTTAGCACTTAACCAGTATCCTAGATTCGTAAATCTGGGGCAACCATTCAAAAATAAAAGAGCAACGTCTGCTTTGGGCCAGAGAACCATGCACTTCCAAATTTTCATCCCCACCACACTATTCGAGGGTACTATTTTTTCTCGTTTTTCATAATTTTTCCATTTAATATTGCACCAGTTTCCTCTCCCGGACAGTGATATTAAACAGCACTTAAGTGAACGTCTGGTTAAGCATCGAAACATCATTTCAACCATTAATAACATTAAATAGATGGTTTTCACATGGCCAAAACCAAGTAATGGAAGTCCGAATACATCCTCCAGATTCATTAAGCTGGCATGCATCGACAAGACAAACGTTACATACTCGACAATCCACCCAATATAGAAAGGAATTACTTCTTAATTTCAATTAATTAACAATGAACTAACTTTGATTATATATGCGGATAAAAAAGTTTTTTATTTGGCATTTAACTTTAACACGCCTGCACAACGAATAGATGGCGATGATGGATTCCAATTCCCTCCAATTAATTAACTTCCCCCCAAAAATTAGAAGTGATTGTGTAAATCAAATCAATCTTATTAAAAAAATAAAGTAATTACATGAGTTATGTCATGTTATAATAAAGATAAATTACAGCATCAAATGACGGTTTAAGGGCCTTGAAAAAAAAAGGACTGCTCAGCTTCCATGTGGAAGTATAAATACATGAGGTGTGTTGCCGTGCTCTCTCATCTTCCTGGAAGCTGCACATCTTAGTGCCCGCTCCTAAATTTATAATATTTTGCTGTCCTTTCCATCTTTGGCCACTGCTTTTAATTAGTGGCATGGATACAAAAGTCCTTTCCTCTGGCATCAAGTATACAAACTTGCCGGCAAGCTATGTCAGGCCGGAATCTGAACGTCCCAGGTTGTGGGAAGTTTCAACGTGCGAAAATGTTCCGGTCATAGATTTAGGTTGTCAGGACAGGGACCGAATTATCCAGCAAGTTGGCGATGCCTGCAAGAACTATGGCTTTTTTCAGGTTAGCCTGCTTCTTTCTATATATATATATATACCCCCCTCTTTTGTTTTATATTTTAGTAGTGGTAGAATGTTTAAAACTGGTCGTATCAATCCTTTTATTACTGGATTATTTTAGCATGATGATTAGATGCAGTGCAGATCATAGATAAAATAATTTTAATGGCCGGGTGGTTTGAACAGTGAATCTTTTGGATTATGAATGGCAGGTGATCAATCATGGAGTGTCGTTGGAAGCAGTGGAGAAAATGGTAGGAGTAGCCCATGAGTTCTTCAGCTTGCCTGTTGAGGAGAAGCTGAAGCTGTATTCTGACGATCCATCAAAGACAATGAGACTTTCTACAAGTTTTAATGTGAACAAGGAGAAGGTTCACAACTGGAGGGACTATCTTCGACTCCATTGCTATCCTCTTGACCAGTACGTGCCTGAGTGGCCTTCTAACCCTCCTTCGTTCAGGTGCTCTCTCTCTCTCTCTCTCTCTCTCTCTCTCTTTATCGTCGTGAAATGGAAAAAAATTAAGAACATGTTTGAGTTTAGCTGAAAGTTTTTCTTACCAAAATTCCACGTGTGATTGAAAGTAAAAAAGGATATACAGTCGTCCTAGGTTACTTCGAGCACATGAATATAGTTGCGTAGCAATTATTTTCTTTGGTATTTAATTTTTATTTAATATATTAATCTCTTATTCAAGATATCTTTGAGGTAGCACTCATCACTTCACCTCACATACCTTCTATAAACCCGATTAAAAATCCAAATATATAAAGGTTAAGCATCATATTATACACTATAATATTAAATTTTAAAAAAGTTGTTTGGAGTGTTGTGAAGATTATTTCTAAAAAATATATATATAATTGAAGATGCGTTAAAATAAAATATATTTATTTATTAAAATATATTTGAACATAATCATATCAAAATAATTCAAAAGCATAATAAAACATAATTAAATTGAAATGGGAGATAGAGTTATAACTTATAATAATGAATTTCATTCTAGAAGCAAGGAGTAGTGGCTTTGAATAATTCCAATTTACTCACTGAAACCAAGAAAAGTCTACTCTTAAAGTCATTTCTAATAATTTAGTTATTATTTTTTTGGTCCTATATGAGGAAAAAAAAGTTTTTCGCGGTGCTTATAAGTAATTAGGTTGGGATCCATAGCCCTGTTTTTTTCCAGCCTCTTGCTAACTAGGCCTTTACTCATTTTGCATCAAATATAATAATTTTCAAAAAGTAAAAAAATATTATTTTAATAAAAAATATTATAAAGATAATTTTAATTACACTCTCAAACCATCCTCAAAAAATCCATGAACTACTTTTGGCTGCCTCGAATTCCAAGGGCATAACACTTTGACTTCTTGATCTCTATTTACTTCTGTATTTTAATAATAATTTTGATTTTCTGATATAAAATAAATATAAAAAAATATTTTTTTTTAATATTTTTTAAAATAAAAAAACTTAAAAAAACAATTGATATCACATTTTCAAATACCTTCTTGAATGAAAAATCTATAAAGCAAAATGATAAAAGTGATCCACTCCTACTTCAATCCTTAAATTTCCAAAGATAATATTTTTATGAATTTGAATTTGTTAAAAAGTCATTTAAAACCCTCATCGTTTAACTATTTGATCATCTAGTTTGATTTGTTTGCAAGGTAAATTGGTAAAAAAAATTATAAATACATTTCAAAAATGTTTTTTTTTCAATAATTTTTTTTATTTTTTATTTAAAATTAAAAAAAAATTGGTGTTTTAAAATCATTTTCATGTGATGATATCAAAATAATTTTAAAATAATAAAAGATATTATTTTAATATATTTTAAAATAAAAAATAATTTAAAAAATAAATTCAACCAAACCATCACCACGCGTAGGGTCCATGAGATAGAAAATCCGGCATGACGACAAAAGGCGCATTATTGACAGAATTAATTAATTACTCACGTTTTGAAGCGCGAAGATGAAACAAAACTCAGCCCATTGTTTATCTGGGCTGTTTGTAATTAAGATTTAATTTTATAATTATTTTCTAATGTATTTGAGTTGTTTTGATGTATTTATATTAAAAGTAAATTTTAAAAGACATATTATTTTAATATATTTTCAAATAAATGATGCCGTCAATCATGCGACCGGGCAGCAGTCATAAATAAATAATTAGGGTAAAAATCTCTTGATTAATTGGATAGTCAATGAATTGAAAAGCTGTCATGAAATATTTAGCTGAATGGTCGTCATCGCAGGGTACCGCCATTAAGATGACTGCTCCATTCTACTCAATATGACTTTCATTTTTACCTGTAAATATAACTCTAGATATTTCCAATATAAAAACACCATTAGATGATATTTAAAATTTTAAATAGAGAGAGAGAGAGAGCGATGCTAAAATCACTTGTAGTAACATATACCGGGCAGACCACATGCGAGGTTCACCAATCAACGTGCATGCATCATGAAATTTAGATGTGATGGCTTGGTACATGGCATGTTATTATGTCGTATAATCACCAAATATTCTTAGTCTTATAGTGCATAGTACTTTTTAAATATCTCTTCATTTAATATTAACAAATCAAAACCATAAAAAAAAACTAAAAAAAAAAAAAGAACACGTAAGCACTTACTCGACACGTGTTTGCTCCTAGATTCATTGGATTTAAATTTTATGAGATCATCTTTGTCCTTAAAGCTACTTGGTGCCAGAATCTTGGCAATTGGGTCCGAAACTTTAAGATTCAAGTGATCAACGTAAAATACAAAAATGGAGACTTTTTGGGGGATTATTTTATAGTCAAACGGCGATGACGCTGTACTGATGCACTGGATGAGATCACGTCCATAGACATTTTTTTATTTCTTGTTTATTTATTAAAACGACGTGGGAAAATGATGCCATGAACTAGAATCGTGTTGACGTAAGAGAACTGAAATGTGTGATCTATCAGGATATCCCATCTACATGTTTATAACTTTATCCTCTATGTTTTGAAAATTTATGAACAGGTCCCTTGATTTTTCTTGACCGTTATTCTTTCTTTGTTAATTTTTGGTTCAAGGGTTTCGAGATATCTTTGGATTATCTTGCTCATCAATCGAGTTTTTTTCCTTCCAGATGTTCTCGCATGAATTTTATGCATTTAAGAAAGAAAAAAAAACAATCTTTTAGTTGTTGTCCTAATCCTCGAAACTCAAATTGTTGTCCTAATCTTCAAAACTCGAAAAAAGAAGAAGAAACAAGTCTTTTTAATCATCGAATCCACCGCTTGGTGTTACCAATATTGTTTTATTAAAATGTTTTGGTGTTTCGCAAACCCCCCCCCCCCCACCCCCACATTGTGTTGTTTTCTATCTAATAAGTTAGATGATCAAGATTTAAATTAAGATTTAAAAGAAACTAACAGCTATTTTATGATGAAGGACTACGATATAATAAGTTCAAGATCCCGGACTTAAGAATAATTTATTTAAACATGGTTGTAGTAAGTCAACAAAACAATTAAATAAGGTAAGGTAGTTTGCAAAAATTCCTAGTTATTAGCCAACTCCCTTCCAGAAAGATAGATGATATGTTTTAAGATCAATTTATTTTGTCAAAATAAATTAGTTTATTTTTTCACTCTCTATTAGGTGCCATCATAGCGATGTTAATCATTCATTAATGGCAAAAAATAATGGTTATCAATGTTTTGGACAATTCAACAAGAGATACAAAAAGAATTCACCAATGGAGGGTGCATATTGCTTTCTTGACTAAAATTTTGTGGAGTGCAATTCCTAACAATTACACAATAAATATACTTCTCTATCATGACAAGGTTGGTGGCATGGATAATAGTGATTTGAAATTAATTTGTGAATAACATAGATTACTTGATTATAATTATATCTTAATTTTTATGATTTTAGGTTGTTTTTTGCTGGCATCTCAAAATAAAAATGATATAAATATATTTAGTTGAGAAACGAAGATATATGATGGTATAAATAAATCTATTTTTTAAAACAAAAATGACAGGTTTTTTTTCATTGTGTTTATCTTTTTTATTTCAAAACAGTAATTAAATATTTTTTAAATTCTAAATACAATAATTATGAAATCAGGATAATACAATCTATTTTTTTTATTTAAAGCTCCCACATTTTTAATTCTTTTGAAGGATAGATAGTGATCACATACGATCTACAAAACTCAAGTGTATCTTTCTTCAACCCGAACAAGCTACGAGTGATATCGTGAGGTGATAGGTTGGATATGAAGTGTTCAGGCTAACTTTGAAAAGTTTGCTGTTCAACTTCAAAACTGTCCTCCAAGATATCGATATTACAATGTCGTCCCCAATCTAATAGGATTGGTGACATTTAGATAGGGCTAATGACGTGGAAAGACTTCTGTCTATATAATTAATAATTTTCTCTCTCTCTTTCTTGAGAAAAAATAAATAAATTTATAGGCAGGGTGGATGATTTTAAACGTAAACTCTGTTTCATCGGCGTTACTTTATGTTGCTTTTTGACGAGGATAAACTTCAGTAATTGTATTATTATTGTTTGATAAATATTATTTTTTACTTAGAAATATATTAAAATTATATATTTTATATTTTTATCGTATTAAAATGATCTAAAAAAACTAACAAATTAATCTTAAACAAAAACAATTCAGCTGCCTTAAGTTATCAAAATACTTATTAAAGTGTATATTGTTACTGAATCTATCAAAATGCTCATCTATGATCTCCACTCACATGCTGTATGTTAGAGAGTAATATAAATCATATTATGGGGTCTTATTTATAATCTTAAGCTTTTAGATGAGATAGTTCCTTAACATGGTATCAGAGCCTTGTTGATCTAGCGGTCACGAGTTCAAATCTCACCACCCTCCATTCTATTTGATAAAAACCAAGCACAAGGTGATATGGGCCCGTGCAAGTTTCAAGCTCAAAAAGCTTTTACTTGAGGGGGTGGGTTAAAGAATAATATAAATCATATTATGAGACCTCACTTACAACTTTAAGTTTTTAGGTGAGATGGTTCCTAACACTGTAGTGCTAATGATGTGAAACGTGGTGTTTGAACAACAGGGACATTGTAAGTGATTATTGTAAACAAGTTCGAGAGCTTGGGTTTCGAATAGAAGAGCTGATATCGGAGAGCTTGGGGCTGGAGAAGGATCATGTGAAGAATGTGTTGGGTGAGCAAGGGCAGCACATGGCTGTAAACTTTTACCCTCCATGTCCGGAGCCGGAGCTGACCTTCGGATTGCCAGGTCATACCGACCCTAATGCCCTAACCATTCTCCTGCAAGACCTAGCAGTCGCCGGCCTTCAAGTCCTCAAGGCCGGGAAATGGGTGGCCGTTAATCCTCACCCAGATGCATTTGTCATTAACATCGGCGATCAGTTGCAGGTAAACACTCTTTTCTTTGGTTCGGGAGGAGATCCTCCACCAATTAATGGAGTTCTTACGAGTATTCGTGGTTGCAGGCACTGAGCAATGGGAGATACAAGAGTGTATGGCACCGAGCCATCACGAACACGGACAGGGCAAGGATGTCAGTTGCTTCCTTCCTCTGCCCACACGACAACGCATTGATCACCTCGCCTGAAGCTCTCACCGGTGATGGAACTGGAGCCATTTACAGGGATTACACGTACGCGGAGTATTATAAGAAGTTTTGGAGCAGGGACTTGGATGAAGAGCATTGTCTGGAACTTTTCAAGAACAAATGAATAGTAAGTGATCTAATCACCTTATTGTTGTTGTTGTTGCTGCGATTTGCTTCCTCCCTCGGTGTTCGATTGTCGGTCATTGATTTTGAATTTCCATCCATGTGGTGCCAGTACATGTTCATCAGTAACTATTGCTGTAATCTCTTGCAATTTATTTTATACTGGAATTATTATCAGAGACCTCAACCGTGGAGTTCCCCTCTGTTTTTTTCGCGAGGGTGCCACGCACTTTCTATCGTTGTCTCCCACCACTTTTTTGTTGAATTCAATAGCAATTGTTGACCGATGATAAAATTAAAAAACTTGAAACCAAAGTAGAAAACGCATTACATTTAAATGATAGTCTTGAAGTTCACACAAAATGTGATGCTTTTAGTTCTCAAACTTCACAAATAAGGGATGCCTTGTATCCTCAAACTTCACAATCTACATAAATGTGATCCCTCAATATGTTTTAATTCAATTTTAGTATAAAAGTTTTTAAAATCTCTAATTGTTCAATTCAAAAACTATTAGTTTTAAAAACAAAAGAGGGTTCATACATGGCCTCTTCTTTGAATAAATGTTTTTAAACAGCACGATTGCAAAGCAAAAATCAACACATCTATAAATTGAGTTATTAGGTTCAAAGGCTTATCAAAAGGGGCTTAATGGGCTGTTCATGTTTTAGGCCGAGCAACTGGCTGAAGCCTAGAAGCAATCATTTGGCAGCTCAACACACACCTTGTCTTGATTGAGTGCAAGAGAAATTTCTGTTTCAATTGAGTCCCTGAAGTAAAGCAATTTGAACGGAATCTATGAATAGAAAGACTAAATTAAGAAATGTTCACACTTTGAGAACTGATTTCAACAATAGACTTTGAGGATATACTCTGTATTTCAACATAGTAAAAACAAAAACTTCTCTCTCTCGAACCATGTTTTATTATTGCATTTATCATGATGTTCACTGTTATTGCCAGTAAGAAAGAAACCTTTAAACATAGTAAAAGAAGATATTCACTGTTATTGCCAGTAAGAAAGAAACCTTTAAACATGTATTAAGAATCTCGAGGCAGTGCAGTAATTTGAGACAATCAGCATACAAAACGCAACCTTGACATTATTTGTTTCAGAAGAGATTAGCTGCTGCAAGTATAAAAAAGAAAAAGAAAAAAGAAGAAGAAGCAGCCATGGCGGCATCAAAAGCAGCAGCTCTGTCTGTGAAACCCAGGTATAACTCGGGTATAACTCGGAGGCTTAGGCCTTCTTGCGGAACTCAATGACATACGTGTTGAAAGCACAGCACATCACTTCAAAACCTTGAAAGCCAGCTCCCTTTGCCAGCCCCTCGAATTCCTTCTCCGTCCTCTCTTTCCCGCCGGGGTTATGCGCCAGCATGATCACGTCAACGTGCACGACTCCCTTGGTGGCAAGGCTCGTGTCCGGAGCCACCGGGAGAATGCATTCGACGAGTATCACCTTGCCATTCTCCGGCAACGCGTCATAGCATTTCTTCAAAAAACTTAAGCAGTGCTCGTCGCTCCAATCATGGCATATCCACTTTAAAAGCAAGCACCGGCAACAAAATCAACGCAACTTTAGTAAGACAGCAAATCCAGTGGATCTAGATGAAACAGTGGCTCCAAGGAATTGAAAAACTCACCTTCATGAAAACGGCGTCGGCTTTGGGAATACTGACAAACATGTCCCCGCCAACATGCTCCACACCTGCATTTATTAACCTTCTCCATCAATCAAACTCAGGCCAGAAACATAATGGAAGCAGTGCGGCATCGACCAGGAACTGGGTATACCTGGGTAAGACGGGGCATCCTCGATGACATGGGGCAAGTCAAAGTTAATGCCTTTAATGGAAGGGTATTTAGAGACGATCGTGTTGACCACAGCTCCAGTCCCACCACCCACATCCACCAAGGATTTGAGGCCTTCAAAACCCTTGTAGGTCTCAAGAATCTTCTTCATGGTGATGGTAGAATGGTCGGACATTCCCCTGTTGAAGACCTTGTTGAATCTTGGATCCGTTCCATGATATTCAAATGCAGTCATCCCATACGCCTTGTTAAATGGAATTCCTCCATCAAGAATTGCATCTTTCAAATAATACCTGCAACAATTAACAGCGTCTCCATTGTTTGTCACCTTATGTTTTCAAAAACACTAAAAACAATGAGGTGATCATTGCCTTCAATACGGTGTCAAATGGACAGATACAGAATAACGTAATTGATTGAAGAGACAAACTCATATAAAATAAATTACTTCAATGGTTTTGGGATGAATTTATGTAATTTCTATCTCCATTGTTTGTCTTTTCTATCCCGGGATAACTTTATGAAACCGACCTTATCCAAATGCTTTTTTTTATTTTTTATTTGAAAAAAGAAAAAGGCAATGTAGAAGATATCACCACTTTAATAAATACCGAGCACTATATGGCAATTGATTCTGGGCAGTTGCCCTATCTAATTGCTATGACTCGGATTTGATCGCAAGTTTAGATTTCGTTAGTTTTTCTATTTTCAAGAAATTCTTTTTAAAAAAAATATATATTTAAATTAACTTCTTAAGTGTTTTTTAGAATATACTGATATTAAAAATAAATTTTGAAAAAATAAAAAAATATATAAATTTAATATATTTATATAAAAAAAATAGAAACATCAACGGTTACTCTGTCAAACACAGCTATCCATCTAGCTTTAATGAGAGGGAAAGAAGTTCAGATTTCACATTTAAAGCATCGACAGCATTACTGACCTTGACTTTAGTTGAAAAAACTGAATCACCTTTTGAAAATTCAATTTCTTTTCGCTTAAAAAGAAGTTTCTAACCCAGAGAGGCAGGTTGGATGGTTAAAAAAACAATAAGTGATTTCTCTATTTTCCTAGACTTTCAGAAATATATTTTTTTCTGGCCTAACCAAACACGTAATTTTAAAGAATTATTTTCGCTTTAATTAAAACATAAATTGGTTTCAAGATATCTATAGATAGGTTCGTAGGCATATAAAACTCCATGGCAGGTGAAGTGGGGGCTTGCAATTGTCAAATCGGTGGGACCCTAACTCACCAAACTCTAATGGTCTCAAGTAAGAGAGAAGAAGCTTGTGGTGCCTCTTTTACTTCACAGATATCCCCAATAACATCCCAGCAAGAGAATCATAGAATTAACATAATCTAATACATAAACATGCTTATAATCAAATTCAATCTATATATAATCCAGGATACTAACCAGCTTTCCATGAGGACCTTGTCCTGGTTCATGAGACAGAGAGGGCTAACAGAGACACCATCCTCATTCTTGGTCAGGAATTTACAAACAGGAGCAACGCCGTAGAGTCTCTCGACTTTCCCATCAGGAAGATCTTTTAGAGAGCAGGTGAGGATGGAGTAGCTAGCCAGAAGGCGAAGGATGCGGTCTAACATGACAGGAGCGTCTGGGTTTTTGGTAGGGAGATGAGAAGCTATCTCGGATGTGGAAAGGAAAGCACCAGGGCCAGCTTTCGCCATGATTTCAAGGAGGTCAAGCTCGATGGCTGTTTTGAGGATCATTGGGAGAACGGAAGCGCTGGCTAGTTGCATGGCGAAGAGGTGTGCTTCTTCGTCTGACACCTGAGTAGGAGTCATCTGGGTTTGATCACCTGTTGAGCCCATCTTGATCAAGATCGATTCTTCGACGGAGCAGAGAGGAGGTTGGTGAAGGCGAGCAGGGAAGAAGATGAGATATGGTGAAAACGGGGGCAAAGTGGTGTATTATAGGGTGAAGTGCTCAACCACCACCTTCTGGCTGGTCCCTACTCTCTACTCATTGCACAAATGTCCACTTACTAGACCTGACTCGCTACCTTTTTTCCCCCTCCTCTTATTTATTTATTTAATCTCTTATTTGACCTGTTTCAGTTTCAGGTGAGACATGGTGTTCAATGTAAAGCACATAAATTAAAGGTATACCAAACTTTGTATATCTCGATTAATTTTATAGATCTTAAAATTAGAAATTATATAATTTTTTAGTAATTATCATATTAGAAATTATAGGAATCAAATCTAAAATAAATAAAAAAAGCAAACCCTCTAATCCAAATATTGGATCACATACTGAATAACTATTTATACAACTTTGTTTAGAATATTGGATGAAGTGTACCTAATCATGAGAAGATTAGTACATAGTTAAATGAGAGCGAAACTAAGCTTATATTTACACGCAATAATATATATAAGTAGTCTAAATGGTTTTATAAATTAGTATTAAATAATACGATTAGGAAGATGGTTTATTAACGACGCATGCCCCCTCCCTCGATCGTATGAAGAATCTCTTATCGATAGCCTATTTTTATTTCAAAAGGTTTCTCACTGTTAATTAATATAAATCTACACCGTATGGTTCTTTTTCCTGTGCACACGTAACTATTTACTTTTTATATTTTAATGTGATTTACCAAATTCAAGATTTTGCTTTGTTTTTAAATTTTTCTCAAGCTTGTTTATGTGTGATTGCATCTTTTTTTACCAAATTCAAAGACCATTGAAAAATATAAAATTTAAACACATGAGATAAATGGGTTGTTTAAACTTAAGATCACATCAATGAATCACATATTTTCTGTACCTGCTGAAAATTGAACAATGAGGAGGAGGCTTGGGTGCTTTGTAGTAGATCATGTAACGTAATAATTTATCATATTTCTGTATTTGATAATATAATTGTCAAAATAATGATATAATTGATGATTACAATTAAAATGGTTTATTACATTAAAAAAAACATGCAGGGTCCTTAATTAACCAATTATATATATAAGAATTACAATAAAATAAATAAGGTATAAATTTCATAGAGCGTAAGAGCTAAAAGAAAAATCAAACAAGGACTAATTTGTAAATAAAAATAAATATAAAAACTTAAATTATTTCTGAAAATTGAAGGGTTCGAATGAGACTTTGTGGAGTCCTCCTTCGCATATTAAAAGTTTCATATAATTGAGCATTTAACATGACTTTTCACCGCTGACTATTCTCTTCTCCGGCTTTGTCTTTGACCATCCATGCACCGTCGTCTCATCTCGAGCTTTTTTTAGCTGTTCCTTTCATTCTAATATGAACAACTGTTCCTCTCCAATACATTAATTAAATCTTGACTTTGTTTTTGCTTTTTTTTCTACCTGAATAAGATTTTGCATCGCCTATAATTTTGTAATTCTTCATTTTATTTTATTTTTGTAGAATTTAATAAAAGAATATTGACTCGGTTTTTCAATGTTGAACTCGTTGTGTTTGATTTTTCATGTCAACAGAAATCAGCAATCAAATCTGTAGGTAGGTGGCCTCCAACCAATATGACGACAATTGGCATTGGGTTACTTAGAATTTTAGAAAGCAATTATAATCTTTATCTCATAATTTGCTCTTGAATCGACTGCTCCTCCTCCTCCTGACTAAATTATTATTTTTTTTTTTAAATGTTTAGCACATTAATTGCTCAATTAAGAAATTGAAAATTTTATGGCCCTGAACAGGTGCTATCTATTGACAAATGGTCAATCAAAAGGCAACATCTTACCTACTCCTTGGAGACAAAACGTTGCAGCCATTGGTGACTCTTTGATCTGACACTTGTTCTTTTTCTGGAAGGAAGTTATTGCTCTCAGCCTACTAAATAATATTTTCAGGCCAAGACAATTTCATTACCAGACAACCTCCCCACCAACCTCCCCACCAACCCTGCATATTATATTTCATTTTCTCTTTTAAGGTAGTGTTTGATAGGTAATAATAATAATAATTATTTTGTTATTGTTTTTTTTATTTAATTTTTTTTTATTTTGATATTTACGATTCAAAAAATATAAAAATTCAAAAACATTTATTCAAAAACAAAATAAAATAAGAAAAGCTAATTATAGGACGTTTGAAACAAGAAATCGAGAGAGAGCTTACTTTCGCAGGTTCGACACAAGTCTGCTCGGGGTTATTTGACTTACAAAATGGATGACGGAACGTGTCTCCGGCTCAGTATATTCAAATGAATAAAATCTTCTGTCGGGACACTATTTGATAAGGCCAACGTACGTAGATGCTTTAATTTTATTTATTTTTTCCATCGAGTCCTTATCTTCTAGGGATTTCCATGCAGTCCAAGGAAGCTTGTTCAGATGGTTTTCAAAATTATTTTCAAGAAATTAAAAAATAGAAAAAGGATAAAATCCTCCTACTTTTGATCGTGACAAACTATCTGCTTCCTGGTTTTTTCTCTGTCCCAAGCTTGGAATTGATGAAAAATGGGGATATCTACATGAAATTCTTTTCACATTTGATGCGTTCTAATAGGTTTTGTGGTAAAAAAAAGAAAAAGCAAAGCTAAAGCGGGGTCAATAATTCTCTCCCAGGAAGAGGGTGGCGGTCATCATTTTATTTTCAGTGATAGTTAAGCTCACTTTCTATTTATACTGTTTTTTTATTTAAAAAGAAATCTTTTTTTAAAGAGTTTTGACGTCCTAAAATAAATAAATAAATAAATAAAAATTGGTGCCATGTAATGGAACCCACAAGAGGTCACTTTTCCTTTTCAAGCTAGGTTGAATACACAAGATGATGGGCATCGTTTTCAGTATTCATGAGTACTCATTGAAAGTTATATTAATTAACATCTGATTTAAGAAAATAAAAACAATGAGATCGAAAATATATTAACTTCGACACACGATCGTGGATTGTTACACGTGGCCTCATTTAAGCAAACGAAATATAGAATAATAGATACCCTGAATCATCTTATCCTCTATAAACAAATAATTTTCCAGCAACATTGGACAGAGAACAGAGGCTTGAGGGTGGTGGGTTTAGAATAGAGTCGTAAAATTCTTGGATTGATTAGACTCTTGATAGCTATTGTGGCCATTAAAAATGGGGTCAAGTCACAAAAACAAAGATAAGTTTTATTGAGAATGATGAGCTCATCTATGACCCAATCCAGTTGTGCTTGGACTAAGATTTGTAAGAGAGCAGGCCTTGGATCTCGGCAAAAATATTTCCTCAGCCCAGCAAAACTTCTATTGCTCACTACCTTCTGGCCCTTTTGCTGTGGGCGATATATGCTTCCCTGACAAAGCAGCGGTTTGTTTTGGTATTCAAGTTTTCGAAATTGGAGTCTACTCTGTATTCTACTTGCTCCGTGTTATTATACAGTGTTGTCCTGGAAGACAAACACACAGTCATGGAGGTTAAACAAGAAGAAGGGACTATCAAAAAAGAAGTGATTGAGGTAGCATCATCACCATCTTCTGATGGGACTCCGATCAGACCCATATTTTGTTTGAATAAAACAAACATGGAAAACCTTAGAAAGTTTGAGGAAACTGAGGATTGCTTCATCCTTGATTTTGACCCTTCTGAAATTGACAACTCTCTTCTTCGTTTCTCCACTCTCTCGGTCTACTCCTCGAGTGATGATGATGGTGGTGGTGACCTCTCTGTTGTTGCTGAAAAAGGCCAGGTCCTTGTTTTGGCTAGAATAAAGGATTTTGCTTTTCTTTTTTTCTTGACGGGTTAAAAGGTTTTGATTTTTTATTGGATTTTTTTTGCTGCATAGGTGGCTTGCAGGGACTATCCACACTCAAGGCATCTTTGTATCAAATACCCGTTTGATAAAACCCCACATGAGAGCTACTGTGAACTGGTAACCGTGTTTGTGGTTGGATTCTTATGCACTGGTAAAGATTGGGTTTTTAGATGGTGTTGGTTTTTATTTTTGTTGATTCTTTTCTTATTTCATGCAGTGTTTTTGCTATGTTTGTGATTGTGCTGCTCCATGCAAGGACTGGAAGGATTCTAAATCAGCTCATTGCAATGCTTCAGAGAAAATTGGTGATTGGAAGGAACAAAGGAGGTTGAAGAGAAAGGAAGAGATCAAACTTCCAAATTCATAGGCTTTCTGTTTTTTGCTTCTGGTATTTGACACTGTTCATGGAAAAAAAGATCCTTTTGATGTCAATCAGTCAAATTCATGCTTAGAATTTGATGTATTGCTGCTAGGGGCTTGTTGTCAATATGCTGTCTGTGATTGTTTAGAGAGGCATGTGTGAGATGCTATTGTCAGTTATATTTTGCTATTGGGTTGAAATGGAGATGGTTCAGCATGGTGCTTTGGTTACAGACCAGTAACCATAGGCCATAGCCATTAACTATTCTAAATCGACTCTCCAGTTCTTTATATTTCTCTGAATTGCCTGAACCCTGGCTTGTGTTTCAAGAGACTGCATCATAATTACTTAATCGAACCTCTTATCCCTCATGACAGTGAACTCTAAAAGTATGGAACTTTGTTCTTAATGGGAATTGTCACAGCTTCAAACATATTGTTTTGAGCTCCTTTTGCAGAAATCGAAGCAATTTTTTAGTGATCAACCATGTTTGTTTCTTGCTCTTTTCGATTCTTGAATGCACTCATTGGGAAGTTTGTATTATATAGTAGTTTCATTCTCAAGGGATATCTTCATTTTGTATATTTTAAGGTAACATTGAGAAACTTTCACAGGTAAATTTAAGAGACTGGATAAACCCAGGTAACCTTAGACACCTGCATCACGACTTTTTAACTGCAGAATCCTTTGCTGTATCATGTTTCTGTGCAAAGCTGGGGGAAATTAGGCTTCTTTGCAATAATTAGCTGTCCAGCATATATGTTGTGGAATGTGACCATGGAGATACCTCGGATGGTGATAGATTGAGCAACCGTGATGCTTAACCAATGCCTTTCAGTCAAACCTTGGACTTCATGGCATTGTTGGTATGAATGGAATGATGAACAAGTGCTGAATTGCAAAACTGAAATGGCTTAGATCTGTGTTTTGCGATTGTAACTGTTTGAGCAACTGGTCTCTGGGAACAAAAGGCAGTCAACAAACTTTGACGAGTGAAATTTATTCATCTTGTAAGCTACATTTGATTGATTTGGTTTCCATTTTTGTTAATCATTGATGGCAATAATTCGGAAAACTGTTATTTGTCTATACCTGTGTCTAGGGGGTAATTGTTTTCCTTTTAACACTTTTGGACTTCAATCTGTTGTTGCATCTTTCCGTGCATAGTTCGTTGCATCTGCAACCTGAATACAATCATAATACATCTGCAATCGGATTACAATAATTCATCTGAAAATTCTGTCACCATACAGAATTATTGTATACATAGAATCGGATGATATTTCAAATCTAAAAACTTTTTACTAATTTAGATATGTTATGTTTGGGTTGGTATCCATAGATTCGGATGAAATTTCATTTCTTGATTAAGGCAAAGAAAAACATAAACTTTCTGTATATTTTTCTCTCACAAAACTAATAAAGGCTTCCTGTGGAGACTAAAATTAAGAAATGGGCTGAAGAGAAGGTCCATTTTGTTAGCCCACAAAAAGAGAGAGCGCAACTGAAAAAGAGAATTTCTATCCCTACCCTCTTTACTCCTCACTCTCTCTCATTATCCCAAAACACAAGTAAGGCAGCTACAGCAGCCAAAACCATGTCACCCGGTCCCGTCGTTGAGGCTGAACCCGCCGCCGTCACCACCACCGAGGAGGTCACCTCCACCGTGGAAGATACCCAGCTGAAGAAGGCTCCTCAGGTCTTTTTTTTTCTTTTGTTTATGTCGTCTTTATAGTGTCTTTTTATTATTGTATGTTTATAATGTGTGTCGATTCAAAAGCAGGACGTGGATGAGCCTTTGGTGGAGGACTTGAAAGAAGATGAAAATGAAGAGGATGATGAGGACGATGATGATGAAGATGATGACAAGGATGATGATACCCCAGGTACTCTTTTTTCTATCCTCTCTTCTTGGCTTCTTCTTCTCCTTTTGTAATCAGCTTATTTGACATGTGCGTTTTGTTTTGCGAGCAATTATTATTGATTTTTGAATCTGGGGTTTCTTCATCTTGACCTTTTCTTTTCTGTCTTAAAGTTGCTTTGATGGATTTAGTTTTTTTCTCGTGTTTGTTTTCACTGCAAATGTTGTGTCTTTGATTTAGTTCTGTTGTTCTATGAATCTCTGTTTGAGAAAAAAATGAATTTAGGTCTATTCGGTTTGCGAAGTAAATGTTGCATATGAATGGATTGGTGTATCTGGTTCTTATTTGTTTCAATTCTCACTTGAAATGAGTTTCCATATTATCTTTTGTAGCAAGGTGTCACGTTGTGTACTGCCAATGTGGTGGATTAGATAGAGGATTGGACTGAATTCGCAAGGGAGGAAATTGAATTTTGATATATGAGAGGAGATATTTCTCTGGCCTGATACGTAACAATAAATGTTTTTCCAGTTATTGAACTTTTCCTGGGATAGCAGTTCCTAAATTTTCTTTTACTAGTTGTACTTCTTCGCATGCACTGTGGTCGTGAATGCTTTCAGTTCATTTGTTTTCTTAAAGGGTTTTGTTTATCTAGTATGCATTGCTGCACAGTTTTGGCTGCTATTATGTGATGGTTTTAAGATTTTTTTTGTTAAGAATGCTTCCAAATACATTTTGGCTTAGGTGAATGTTGTTTTTTTTTAAAAAAGATATCATTGTTCTGTTGAAGTTAATGATAGGACTTTTGTGTGGTGCAGGAGCTAATGGGAGTTCCAAGCAGAGCAGAAGTGAAAAGAAGAGTCGCAAGGCAATGTTGAAGCTTGGTATGAAACCTGTTACTGGTGTTAGCAGGGTCACCATCAAGAGAACCAAAAATGTATTCTTTTGCTGTATTTTTTTAATGTTCTTGTCCGATATCTGCTTGCTTTTTTAATGTTCTTGTCCGATATCTGCTTGCATGATACGGGGACTCTAAACAATTCTTCTGATTGGCCTTTCAGATACTGTTTTTTATCTCAAAGCCTGATGTCTTCAAGAGCCCAAATTCTGAGACGTATGTCATATTTGGAGAGGCAAAGATAGAGGATTTGAGCTCGCAGCTGCAGACACAGGCTGCTCAGCAGTTTAGGGTGCCAGACATGTCATCTATGCTACCAAAATCAGATGCTTCTACTGCAGCTGCTGCTGCACCAGCAGATGAGGAAGAGGAAGAAGTAGACGAGACTGGGGTTGAGCCGAGGGACATCGATCTTGTTATGACACAGGCCGGAGTTTCTAGGAGCAAGGCTGTCAAGGCTCTCCAGACAAACAATGGGGACATTGTCAGTGCTATCATGGAGCTTACTACTTAGGTTGGCTCCCTGGTTACCTTCTTATTTTCTGCTCACAAGTTCTTGGAACATTTGATCATGGTAGTCAGATTGGCTTGCCATCGATGAGGGGGCTAATTATCCATTGTTTGTGTCAAATTTGAGATCATTGCATATGCGGTTGTTTCATTAGTAGTAAGCTCTTAATTATATGCCCTTTGGCATGCAAAGTGATATGATCAGCAATTACCAGTTTAGAAAATCCTCTATCAAAACATTGACCTTATTTTCCATGAACTTCCACTTCTATGCATAGCTTCGCTTATAGACATCCAAACACGACACTGGACCTCAGCAGGTGGAGGAACGAAGTTGGATGGCATTAAAAGTTGGGCCAGGTAAAGTTTGTGTAGGTTTCCGAGGCCGAAGAAAATTATGCCGTCTCTTCTTCCTGCCGGAACATCGTAGCAAGACCATCCAGTCAGGAACTTGAACATACTGATCATGCATGTTAGCGGAGATGATACCATAGAGGCTAATAACCAAATCGTGCATGCCTGCTTGCTACTGCAATGCTATCCCTTGCAGCGAATGAGAGTATCTCAGTTTAGATTAATTATCGCATGCATTTAATTCAAGCTGTCGTGAGAAAACAAGTGGAGGTCTGTTCCATGAAAAAAATGGGATTTTTGCATGAAGAAGAATGTTTCTGAGTTTTAAAAGAATTTTTTTAAAATACTTTAATTTTAATTTATTTTTTTACTTGCTTCAAAATATTTTTTAGTGATTTTAGATCATTTTTATGTGTATATATAAAAAATAATTTTAAAAAATATATTATTTTGATTGATATCTAGATGAAAAATATTTTAAAAAACAACTGATTCTACACTTTCTAAGAATACAAGAAAAATCAGTGAATTTAAATTATATATATTTTAAATTAATTAAATTAAGTTCATTAAAATAGATTTGATGAATAATAATTGCCAAAAATGAATACAATGGTAAGAAAGAAACAAATATAGCAAAAACACGATGTGAAAACTATATATGGTTAAAAGATCTAATGATTTAAAACAAAATTTTTTATGTTAATTGACAAGCCAATTGATAATTTCTAAATACATAATTTTGATTGACATTATTCTGATTTTTTTTTCTTATCACAGTTCTCAAATCAAAGAAATTAAGAGTGTTTAGATTGCTTATTTGTGTGTTTTAGATTTTTTGCTAAAAATATATATTATTTTAGTGTTTTTAAATTATTTTAATATATTATTATTAAAAATAATATATTTTTTAAAATATTTTAATATATTTTCAAATAAAAATACTTTAAAGAACAACTTCAATTTGTAATAACATGAATGCTCTAAGTTTTAGAAAATTGTTTTTACCGCAAGATCAAGGATAGGACATGGGACAAGAATCATTGTGATGCCATTTTTGTACTTCAATTATTTTTTATTGACCACTTCATTTTTATGTACTTTAGGAAGTTCATTTTATAATATGGTTCAGTGCTTTAATAGATTCTAAATAATTATATACATAAAAAATAAAAAAAAGGATTGATATACAAAAAACAAATCATATTTTATTCAGGAAACCTCAAACAGCAATAACTTGTTGACTCAGCTTACTGAAAATCACATAGTAAATACGAGAAATCCTCTTACAGAAATCCCTTGTGGACTCAATTTATTGAAAATCAAATAGTAAAATAAGATAACTCTTGAAATGACAACGTATAGTTTATGCAATAACGGCCTTTTGAATTCGAATCTTGGAGCTTCAACGATGCTGTTCAACAGTTCAGCTAGCTCCTAGATTCAGCTGTTGACGACCCTACAATTTGCCCGAATCTCTCCTGTTTTACCTGTCAAAACTTCAATCTGGCCCATTTTCACCATTGCCGCAGCAAATTTTTTCTTCCACCCTGAAGAACTCATTGCATTCGATTTCACTTCTCTTGCTGTTGCTGGGTTGGTCAAGAGAGCTTGATCTGAACTGAACAAGCCTCGGTGTGCTAGAATATCTTTGTAGTAATTTACATCACTGATGGTTGGAGTACGAGCCTCCATTGGCACCTCAGCTGTGCTACCTTTGGGGCAACTCTTCCTCAAACTGGCTGCATATTTGGGATCTAAACTTGGGTCCGGGCTATTTGTGCCACTGAAGTTGTATAATCTATCAGTGAAGGACGTTGCAATGTGAAATACCGATGGTGTGTGCTCCTGTTTTGTCACAAGAATATACAGTGTTAATAACTAACACGAAGTTGTTGTGATCAATAAATCGATAATGATCTAGCTAGCTGTCTTAATTAAGGATGAATCAATGAGGTGTTAAGAGTTATATACCAGAGAGTGTAACCATTTCTTCTTGAGTCAAACCCTTTTCTGAAAATCTTTCGAGTGAGATTATAGACATTGAAGGTCGGGGGAGGTAAGTTGGAATCAGCCTCAGTGTCTCGTGAAACTCTGCCATCTCTTCTTCCTGCCAGAACATCATAGTTAAATCCCTCCGCTCTGCACAAAGAAATCAAAAAAGGTTAACGAACAAATTTAATAATTCACCGTAAAGGGAAATGGCCGAGCACAAATTAAAGTATTTTGCTTACTAAATCGAAGCTATCCCTTGCTGCAAAAGCGAGAATATCAGCACAGGAAACGACTCCTCGGCACTTGGCCTCTAGTCTAGTCTTTGCAGCGTCAATTATTTCAAAGCCACGCAGACTGTTTTTGTTTGCGGGAGACTCTTTTTCAGGTGTTTTGTTTGACGAGGTGGAGTCAAGAAGCACTGATCCCTCGCAACCCTAGAAAAGAACAATAAAAACAACAATTAGAGGCTTAATCAAGTCAATAAATAGCTTTTGAACAAGCACAAGCACATACCCTAACAAAACAATCGTGAAAGTGCAGTCTTATAAGGCCAGCAGCAGCTCCTCTGTCCCGATGGATAGCCCTTTCTAACAAACACCTCGCACAATGGTCTCAGCCCTCCTGCATGAATTTCTATAGAACCCTACTTCAAGATGCGATTGGACACTTTGGCAAAACAGGAGCACCACCCAAAAAGTTACACATAGTTGAGTCAGCTTCTTGGAACTCATCATTAATTATGCCCACAACTTTGTTCTAGCTAGTTAAATATCCTTAATTCACCACTTACTTGGAAGCTTGCATAATCATATGCTATTTATAGTCAAGGAAAGGGAACATTATTCCACATTCATTCGCGTTGATTATTCTATAAACCATCTTGTGGTGCAAGTTGAGAAGACAGGCAGCGAAAGTGATTGCGCTACGTATCCAGCTTCAAATATGATCGTACTGTTATCATAAAATACGACGTAATTAAACAAAGAGATTTAATTTGTTGTTAAATGTCGTTTTAGAAGGATGTTCTTGACTATTTGAGAGGGCCACAAATACGACGTAATTTTTATATATAGTATGAAAGCT
>CM055030.1:10567521-10728838 GCA_029204005.1 Salix udensis | reverse complement strand
CAGATCATGAAGGCAGAGGAGGAGCTTTATCTGCAATAAAAGCTTTAACGAAAAAATGAATCTTTAAATTAAATTAATAAAATATAATCGTAAGTTTATACTCGTTCTAAATTCAAAAGATCAGAAACTCCCTAGGGAATGGTATTAAAAAGTAAAATAAAACTGTTTTACTTTCGTTGTGATAAACTATTCCAGAGCCATGCATATCCAGATAGGTGTGATCATTTTGATGGTCTCAGCGACAAACAATGGTGGCATCCATAGAGCCCTCGCAGTTTGAATGAATCTCCTTCTCCAAGATAGAATTACGAAAGTACGAAGAGTTATGAGAGTATATAAAGTACCAAACTTTCATATGAACACGAGAACGATTGCTGGTTTCAAATTTCCAGCAAAATCCCAGTCCCCCAGTTTCGGAAAACCATGTGCTGGTGAGTTGTGAGCGTTCATTACATATAATAATTAACAAAAGACCGGGTTGTGGCTTCCACACTCCACCTCTATTATAATGATTTTCTTATAACTTTTCAGCAATTTAATATTATTTTTCAATGCAGAATATCTCTGTTCAAAGAATCTTGTAACGTGGGTTGATCTTATTACGTTACGATGTGAAATTATAAACTATAGAAGGAGAAGTGATTCGTTTGCTTACTATATACACACACACACACACACACACACACAAATCCTAATTAAGGTTCTGATAACTAACAAGGTTTAAGGTCTTGACAATTGTGGGAGGATCAATAACTATAAATTAATGCTTGTCTTATCAGTTAGGTATACAAACTATTGTATGCACATAAACGAATAACTCTCTATTACTATGGAGTTTCTAACAAGTATCATGATATTAGAATATAACAAACATTTGTTATTTATTAAAGTAGATGAATGTCATATCAAATATATATAATTCAATTCAATAGAATGCAAATGTATATTCAAAAACTAAGAATTTAAAAATAATATTAAAAATGAAAGGTGAGTTCAACCAACTCAATGAAAAAAATACATTTATTATATATATATATATATATATATCATGATATTAAAATATAACAAACAGTTGTTATTTATTAAAGTAGATGAATGTCATATCAAATATAATTCAATTCAATAGAATGCAAATGTATATTCAAAAACTAAGAGTTTAAGAATAATATTAATAATGAAAGGTGAGTTCAACCAACTCAATGAAAAAAAAATACATTTATTATATATATATATATCATGATATTAAAATATAACAAACATGTGTTATTTATTAAAGTAGATGAATGTCATATCAAATATAATTCAATTCAATAGAATGCAAATGTATATTCAAAAACTAAGAGTTTAAGAATAATATTAATAATGAAAGGTGAGTTCAACCAACTCAATGAAAAAAAAATACATTTATTATATATATATATATCATGATATTAAAATATAGCAAACATTTGTTATTTATTAAAGTAGATGAATGTCATATCAAAATAATATTAGGATTAAAAAAAGAGCGACAAGGTTATCTCTATCCTTTTCACCTCTAAGCTGCAATATTTATTATTATTATTGAAAGCAGAATAAAGCAAGGCAAACAATGCATCACAGCTGTGCATAAAGTCAGCTGTAATTAGAAAACAGCAAGTAGACAGTAACAAGACAAATAGGTCCGGAAAAGAACAGTCAACGGAGAATCAGGAAATCTTTTTTACGTCTATTAGAAAACTAGTTATACGTCGCCAACCAATATCGAGCTCAACAGTTAATATTATAATTCAAGTGTTCCTCCTCAAGTCTTTGACAAGCGTCTCACCGACAACTCGCTCTCTCTCCTTGAATTTTGAGACAAAAAAACGAGAGAATAAGTTTTCAAGGGGACACACCGGTGTCTGAGTAGTCACTAGCATGTAAATTTTATTTATTTATTTATTTATTTATTTTCACCGTCTCTTCTTTCTTTCTTTCTTTCCTCTTGCCTTCCTTACTGTGTGTTTTTCTCCTTCCTTAGCTTGCCCTTTCCTACAGTTTCTGGGATTGGGTGTAGTTTTTGACCTGGCTTTTACAGTGGTTCAGAGACGGCAGGTCTTTGGCTTGAGTCGACATGCGATGTATCAGGGGAGGGGTCATGCCTGGCTTTCCAGTTTTATCATTCAAATAAAAACACCATTATCGCTTATTGGAATGTTAGATTTCTTAGAACTAGTCTTAAAAGTTATTGTTTTAGCTAATTTTGATAGGTTTCTAAGATATTTGGATTTTTTAAATATTTGTTTTGGGTTTTGTTTTAATTTTCTTAATGTTATCAGGCTTTCTATCATTGCCTAATAAAGATAGGTTTTCCTATTCTACTTTGAAGTCTTGTAAACTTTTTGAGGAGGCAACCATCAAATACTTAATTTTTCAAAGAATAAATTGCAAATTAAAAGTTCAAATTTTAAACCCTTTTTGCTTATTAAATTGGAAGTGTTTTCTGTGTTGTTATTATCCATATAACTTATGCATGCATCATCTTCATAATTGATATGTCTTCTTTATAATTCTTGATGAGAGATTCTATATTTACATCCAAAGTACTACCTTTAAATCCATTTTTACACATTAGAACTAGCCTTGTTAGATCAATTTACACATTATTAATATTTTTAGGTAGTGTTTTCCTATTGGGTTTATGGAAAAACATACATGTAGTAAGAAAAATTCAAGAGTTCTTAGGATCATGCTAGATAGATCTACAATTATTCAGGGTTTATATAAAAAGTAACTAAAGATTATTTTGTTTTTGCTTTTCAAACCACAAGTTATCCGAATGTCTAGCCTCTAGTAGTAATCCACATTAACCGTTAATGAAAAATATCCTAAAATTTAATTTAGTTCTCATAGTTTAAAATCTATAAATATAAATTACTTAATGTATTTTCAATCTCATTTTAGCGCAAAAGTTTATTTTTATTATTTTTTAGTTCTTGGTTTGAGAGAGAAAAGAGAGCTCACTAGATTCTGTTATTGAAAGAAAAAAATATTGTTGGTGCTAATTTCAGCCATCAAAATTGTCGATCTTTGGGTTAAATAGTTTCATTTGATGAAGACAATTTATATTGAGTGATATTTTTCCTTTAATCACCTAGAAAAATAGATTTGAGATTGGAAAGATTTTTGATTTCAGGTGGATTTTCAGTTTTAGGTTGGTTTTTTCAGGTCATAGATATGTTTATCATGGTTTTTATGGTGTGTTTTATATCAAAAATAAGTTTTTGTATAAAAACACCTTCTGTCTTTATTTTCTGGTCAACATTGTCGCACGTCGCCGCGCGGCGTCCCGGGAGGGATCCTGGCTCTCACGATGGAGTTTGAGAAGGAGTCGCCACCTGGCTGTTGAGGGTCGCTAGGAACACCCGATTTGTACTTGGTGCGCTCGGAGATTCAAAGGTAAGGGGATCTGGTTGCGTAAAGGGAAGGTATTAGCACCCCTAAGTACGCCTTACCCGAGGTAAAGCTGCATTGTCTATTTCGATGTGATTTTGAATGCTCAATAAGTCCTATTTATTCACACAAAAGATGTTTTGATTGAAAAAGAAATTGATCAACGCTTAGAATAATCATGTGAATTTCATTGATTATTATCATTCCCGCCGAATATTTGGATATTAACCTCTTAGAATTTATTTATCCAAACATCGAAAGTGAATAATAGCATACTATTCCCGCCGAATATTTTGGATAAAATTTATTTATCCAAACACCGAACAGTGAATAATAGCATACTATTCCCCTGAATATTTTGGATTTTAACCCCTTAAGATTTAATTATCTGAATACCGCAGTGAATAATAAATTCTCAAAAAATAATATTTTTGTATTTTTGAAATATTGATCAATACCCTTTTGATTTTTACAAAGAAAACACATTTTTTATTTCATTTTATATTTCTTTTTTTTCCTTGACAAAACAACATAACATTGAATAAATAAAACACAACACACACACCCACACAATCTCTTTTTCATTCCTTTTTCATCACATTTTAAAAATAAAATATAACTCACACACACATTGTCTTTTTCATTTCCTTTTCATTACATTTCACAAATAACAAATAAAATACAATAAATTCAAATAAAAACACATAAACATAAAGAAAAACACAAAAGAAGCTCTCGGAACAGTGCCATATGCCCGGAACAGTGGGGGCAGCAGTGGAACACCGGCTGGTGGCGCGTCTGTCCACGCGCCACCGTCACTGGCGGCGCCGCTGCCGGTGAACAGTAAAACAGGGGGTGGGGGCTGCATCTGCTTCTTCTCTTCAATCTCTCGCCGGAGGTGGTCTTCCGGTGACCTGCAAAAACAACAACGAACAAACAAACAAACACAAACGGGGCAGCTGGTCCGTTTTTCTCCTCTCGGTCCCTTCTTCTTCTTCTTCTTCTTCTTCTTCTTCTGCTTTCTCTCTTCTTCTTCTCCATCTCCATGTCCATCTCACCGGCGGGGTGCTCCAAGATGACCTGCAAACAAACGAACAAAGCACAAACACACAAATACATCAAAGCAACAGTTCGATCTGTCCTTTTCCTTTTCAGATCTAAACTTCTTGGTGGCCCTCTGCTCATCTTGTGTTCTTCTTTAGGTGGCAGCTGGGCTGCCGTGGAGGCTGGGGTGATGACCAATCTATTGGCCGGTGATGGGTTCGTCGTGCGCAGTGGCTGCTGGAGAAAGGAACTGACAGGAAGGGAGGCTGGAAGCGAAAGCTGCTGTGGTGGCTGGCAAGGGAGAGGCTGGTCGGATTTGCAGGAGAAAAGAGAGTGGACGGGAAAGGGAAATGGAAAAACAAACCGGGAAGATGAAAAAAAGAGGGGCTGCAGCTGCTGCCCAGGTGGGGGCGGCGGCTGCAGCCCTTTGGAAAAGAAAGAGATGGTTTAGGGTTTTTTAGGGTTTTTGAATGGGATGTCAAATTTTTTTGGTCTTTTTTTTTTTGTCCCCCCCCTTGTTCTTGTGGCCATGCACTCTATTTATAGAGTTTTCAAAGGAAAGATTCCAAACACAGCCATCAGCTTGCGTGCTTGTTTCAATTTGATCCTTTATTTCCAATTTGTGCGATTTGACCCTGCATTGACTGTTAAATTCTCAATTTATTCAATTTTGCCCCTGTAACAAGATATTTTTGGATTTTTGTCTTTTTTCTATTTTTTTCTTTTTATTCCGAAACATAAAAATAAGTGGGTCAAAAATTGGGTAGCAACAGATGCCCCCTCTTTACAATGCTTACGACTAAAGTCTCGCAAAAGACTTTAAATAGTAAGCGTTGTAAAGAAAAATTGAATGGTGGAGATGGTCTCATCAGATGAAAGAATAGCTAGGAGGGTCTCAATGGTGACGGGTGACCTACCCGGGTCTCATTATGACGGGTGACCTACCCGGGTTAGAAGTTAGAAGGGTCTCATTTTTCTGGGTGACCTACCCTGGTTAGAAGTTAGAAAGGTCTCATTTTTCTGGGTGACCTACCCACGTTAGCAGTTAGAAGGGTCTCATTTTTCTGGGTGACCTACCCAAGTTAGCAGTTAGAAGGGTCTCACTTTTTCCGGGTGACCTACCCAAGTTAGAAGGTTAGAAGGGTCTCATTTTTCTGGGTGACCTACCCGGGTTAGGAGTTAGAAGGGTCTCATTTTTCTGGGTGACCTACCCGTGTTAGAAGTTAGACGGGTCTCATTTTTATGGGTGACCTACCCGGATGGAAGATGGAAAGGTCTCATTTTTACGGGTGACCTACCCGGTTGGAAGATGGAAGGGTCTCATTTTTACGGGTGACCTACCCGGATGGAAGATGGGGTCTCATTTTTACGGGTGACCTACCCGGATGGAAGATCGGGTCTCATTTTTATGGGTGACCTACCCGGATGGAAGATGGAAGGGTCTCATTTTTACGGGTGACCTACCCGGATGGAAGATCGGGTCTCATTTTTATGGGTGACCTACCCGGATGGAAGATGGAAGGGTCTCATTTTTATGGGTGACCTACCCGGATGGAAGATGGAGGGGTCTCATTTTTACGGGTGACCTACCCGGGTGGAAGATTGGGTCTCATTTTTACGGGTGACCTACCCGGATGGAAGATTGGGTCTTATTTTTATGGGTGACCTACCCGGCTAGCATGGTCTCATTTTTCTGGGTGACCTACCCGGCTAGCATGGTCTCATTTCTGGGTGACCTACCCGGCTAGCTTGGTCTTATTTTTCTGGGTGACCTACCCGGCTAGCGTGGTCTCATTTTTCTGGGTGACCTACCCGGCTAGCGTGGTCTCATTTTTTACGGGTGACCTACCGGCTAGCGTGGTCTCATTTTTACGGGTGACTTACCCGGCTAGCATGGTCTCATTTTTACGGGTGACCTACCCGGCTAGCATGGTCTCATTTTTACGGGTGACCTACCGATTTGGATGATGGTGAAAAATGGGGTCTCATTATTATGGGGACCTACCCGGATGAAAGATGATGAAGATGGGGGATGCAATGCATGATGATGCATGTATATTTACTCGAAAAAATATAGGTCCCCCTTCCTACGATGCTCCATTGTCGTGGGATGTCTTTGCCCAGTCTCCAAAGCTTTGTTGTCATTCATTCATCAAGTCTCAAGCGCATTGCTTCTTTTGGCGTATCTGCGATGATCTCTGCTCTCAGTGCTTATCAAGTTTAACATTGCCCCCAGGTGGTGTTGCTTAATTCCTCATGAAGGAGTGTAACAAGCCATCAACTTTCTTGGAATCTATCAATAACAGCTCTTGGGTTTGCGTGTTTTCGCTAACAATCATTGCAAAGCTTGCTAATGCCGACCTTCTTCGGTTGTCGATCAGTTAATCAATTTTCTTCATCAATTGAATCATGTTTCTCTTGCAATTTGTCATCATCAACCTTCGTGGAATTTTCAAATCATCCATAAATGCATCCAAAACTCATTGGTGCATGCTCCATGCTATCATCAATAAATTTCTCTTAGCTTGTGAGAGGAGATGTAATGCTACCATCACCCATATTCATATGATGAATCTCGCCTTGAACTGATGCAACTATTCGGCCATGCAATCCCGAAACTCCTCGTCATAGACTCAATTCCTTCTAAGCAAGTCCTTCTTGTCGGTGCAAACAATTATGATATTGTCATTAACGAAGTTTTTTTTACTGTCTCCCATATTCATGCAATGAGCCGAACCTTGAGTCGACTAGCTTCGCAACAATTATCTCATGATCAACCTTTATGGCATGTATACTCTTCAACATTTATCAAAAATGCAACCATGCAACAAAATCTTTGGAGGCAAACAAATCTGCGAGTAAGACGATATTTACTGAAATCTAAAGTTGCCCTTCAAATGCAATCTTATTCTCAATCAACTGTTGAAGCTTATCACACCATCACTCTCTATTAAGCCATGTTGCCTCGAGTTGAATTCGTTGGTACTCATTGATAAATTTCACTAAATCAATCATTTGCTTATGCTTCTACGCCCCCAAGCTGATGTGAAATTATTTGCATTCCTATCAAGATCCACATTACGGCCTCTAGCTAGCTGAGCATTCCGATGATAGCCGAGAATTGTCAATGTCAAGGATTCTTCAAATCCGGTCAATATTTTCTCTAAATCTTTCTTGTTCTAGAATTAAGTCACTGATTTCAAAGATCATGTGCTTCCAAAGTCTAATCATTGTAATAAAATCAAAGAGATGTCATTTGTTGAAAATCAAATTCATGTGGTCAAATACCCAACACACGATATTCAATAAATACAGATTTGAAATATTTTGTATTTTGCAAACAACAATTAACTCATTGTGATATTGAAATTGTCTTTTTTATGGTGGGTTTCAATTCTAATTTCAGATTTTGGGGCATGTCCTTTGATGGTACATGATGAAGTGATGATTTGTGGTTTTCAAACAATTAGAGCTGAGTAAAAACTTGAGGTTCAGTTGAAAAATTTGTCTCATCTTTCAGTACTTACCTTATTAATATGCATGACAACTTGCAACTTTTTCATGAAATTATAACCCTTATGGAAAAACTCTAACAAATTTTGAGAGCGCCACTTATCAGTTAAAATTGCTCGCTTGATCAAGAAGGACTTTTACAAGCATGTAATGAGGCTATGGTTCATGGCTATAAAAGAAAGGGATATTCATAGGCTCAAAAAGTGTTTAAGGGTTTCAAAGACCTAGGATCACCATCATCTAGTCATTAACTCCTTTGCTCTTGTTGTCTTAGTAGAAGAGAGCACATCAAAATACGTTAATTATCTCAACATGATTCTTTAACAATCAACCAATGCTCTAGGAATCTCTACAACCATGTCATTCCTTTCATTGACAAATTCAAACTTAAAAGGGAAATACTAAAACCCGAATCATCATTTGTCATCAAATGTTATTTCATCTCTTGTTGCACTCAATATAGTCTAACAAAACAATTACTGCAAGATCTTCATTTGATGGATCAATTATCTTGAAGACTTGATAATCTTAATAACATTTCTTCCCATGTGAGGTTTGACCACGGATACCAACGGACTGGTATAGTTCAATATTCTCTTTTTTTTCTTTTTTTTTCTTTTTTTTCTTTTGGAACTTGTCCTTAGCATCAACTCTTGGTTTTTTGTCATGTCCTATCTCAATTTGATAGTTCCCAATGTTGGGTTTTTCATTCTTGAGCATCCCCCCCTTACGTTGATTCTAATGTTGCCACTTTGTATCCTCAAACTACAAATCTCTTATTTGCCCCCTACTTGTATTTGCCCTCGGTGTGAGGGTGTGATCCCAATGTTGGGTTTTCATTCTTGAGCATCCCCCCTTCGAGTTGATTCTAATGTTGCCACTTTGTATCCTCAAACTACAAATCTCTTATTTGCCCCCTACTAGTAGTATTTGCCCCCCAGTGTGAGGGTGTGATCCATGTCGGGTATTTTCAAAGAAATATAATATCGAGGCTCAAATTGGGGTTAACAAGGGATACATATTTCAAGAATAGTGAAGGAAATAAACAAAGATGGCCTTTTGTCATTTCAAGCAAAGTGGTTTTAAGCGATAAATTTTTGACCTCGTCCAATGTAATGATTTGGGACGTGCAAGAGTCATGATTCTTGGGTCCATAACTACCGAATCCATTACATGTCACTATGCATACTAATAAAGCTCGGTTCTATGATGTGGTTCAAAAAACTTCGGTGTATGGGCTCAAAAAAATTGTTTGGTCACTGGGTATTGGTCATCATGTCTTTTAACAAAAGTTGGGTCAATTATGCAATCAAAATATTTTTTAATTTTCAAAAATGATAAACTTTAAATTTTGCATGTTGGAGTTTGATCAAAATATTTTGTCCAAAATAGGAATGCCAAACATCTCTTGACTTCAAAACAACAAATAAGACAAGGAAAACACATGCTTCAATGAAAATGATGATTTATCCCAAAACAAAGTGATAGCGATGAAATTCCATGAGAAAGTTACTGGCGATGCGACCCTTTTCTCGAGACTCTCCAAACAAACATTTACGCATTGCCCATTGCTCATTGATCTCGCTCATGCTCGCGATAATTTATTGCTGACACTGTCGACGATAACATCCTCCACAAAGCTTAACTTGCCTCTTGCTGATTAATCTCTACACTTGATTACTGAAATTCTTGTGATTGTTCATATCTGTCCTCTGAATTATGTCGCAAAAAGAAGACAGTTTTTTTTCTCCACCGCACTCCTCATTGGACATAAAAAATAGATCGAGCTAGGAAGCACTCTTGTCAGAACACCAAAGTGCGCAAATCATTAAAAAATTCATCATACACTGAAAAGACTCTTTTGGCAGAAATTTCGCTTCTTCGAGCAATGTAATCTTGCAGTGCACATACTTTGACTTCTCAGACACTGGATCAAATTCAACAGTATCATGTTATGTCTTCTCTCTCAAGATATTCATCTTCGCTTTAACAAACAAAATTGTGCTCAAAATGACATGGTCTTCTGTGCATGGCGGCATAAAACTTTCTGATTTGACAGTGCCGCAATAACTCCATCTGATCCGGAGAGAAATCAATTTGATACTTTAAACAGGCAGACAACTTCTTTCACTGATGCTTGCTTTCTGAAAATGGACTACTCGCACTTCCTCAAAAGAAAACCTGAATTTCCACAATCCCCATTGATGATTGCACTAACACTCTCCAAATAATATCTGGGCATATGTCCCACTTGATTTCACTAGAGAGCAGAGAACTTTGTTGTGGGCTTGCAGAAGAAACATGAATGATGACTTTGTATCGGAACCGGTTCTTCTCAGCAATATCAGATGTCCAATGACTCTAGACTCTTCGGAGGATGACAAATTGAGGGACCCCTATTTCAAAACTATGGAGACGCATGTTGAAATGCATATGCATGTTTTTTGGGTTTTTACAACCTTGTCCTTTAAAGAACGACGCGTGCTTGTAATGACTGCATGCTGAACAAAAAATGTGATGATGCATGTTGAAATGTATATGCATGTTTCTTGTTTTTTACGGGCTCGACCTCGAGGAAGGACGTGCGATCGTAATAATTACATGATAAACAAAAACAATGGGAATGCGTGCAGAAATGTACATGCATGCTGACTTTTACTCCTTCGAGAAATGACACGTGATCATAAAAATTACATGTTAAACAAAAACAATGAGAATGCGTCTTTGAAATGTATATGCATGTCGACTCTTTTTACTCCTTCGAGGAATGACATGTGATCATAAAAAATTACATAATAAACAAAAACTTGTGAGAATGCATTTTGAAAAGCATATGAATTTTTCACCCGTTTAGGAGTGAAACTTGATTGTAACAATTACATGATACACAAAAACTATGGGAATGCATGTTAAAATGCATATGCAAAAATTTTTACAAACTCGTCTATGATATACAAAAACTATGGGAATGCATATAAAAATGCATATGCAATTTTTTTGGACAAAATCGTCTTTCAAGGAGTGACACATGCTTGTGACAACTGTACGATACACAAAAACCTTAGGAATGCATATAAAAATGCATATGCAAATTTTTTTTTGTGACAAACTCGTCCTTTGAGAAGTGACACATGCTTTTAACAATGGTATGATACACAAAAAGCTGTATTTCTTCTTAAACCCAACAATGCAAATTTCCTAAGCGATGATTCTTGTGTCACTTATTGAATTTACATTGCCTCGGGGAAGAGTTTGCCTTAATGCAAAACAGAATGAAGGTAGCACACACCCTAATGATTGGTTCTAATCTTTACACAACAAATGATGAGTTTGCTACATTGGACTCTAAACAAGGTCTCTTCTTTGTCCCAGGTGATCACCTTCATAAAGACAATATGAGGTCTTAGCGAGATAATGGGATGAGTACGTATACCAATCACTACCGTCTAAGCTCTCAGTGAAGAGTTGGGGGTTTACACAACAAATGATGAGTTTGCTACTTGTAGCTCTAAACGAGGGTCTCTTGTTGTCCCAGTGATCACCTTCATAAAAGCAATATGGGGTCTTAGCGGATAATTGATGAGTACGTATACCAATCACTACCATCTAAGCTCTCAACGAAGAGTTGGGGTTTACACGACAAATGATGAGTTTGCTACTTTGGGCTCTATACGAGGGGTCTCTTCTTTGTCCCAGTGATCACCTTCGTAAAGGCAATATGGGGTCTTAGCGAGATAATGAGATGAGTACGTATACCAATCACTACCATCTAAGCTCTCAGCGAAGAGTTGGGGTTTACACAAACTTCAACCTTGACTCAAGTCATAGGTAAGCTGTTAGTCCCCCACGTAACTTATAGTTGCAAACTACAATGATATAATTGAAATAAATTAACGCATGAACATATATACATATGCACGAATTAAAAATGCAAAAGACTTGCTAAAAGTAAACACACAAAGAATTCAAACAAATTGAAACAAATAAATCACATCAAAATATTCAAAGCTTAGTCCAATATTTTTCAGAAAAAATACCGTCCCCAGTGGAGTCGCCATTCTGTCGCACGTCGCCGCGCGGCGTCCCGGGAGGGATCCTGGCTCTCACGATGGAGTTTGAGAAGGAGTCGCCACCTGGCTGTTGAGGGTCGCTAGGAACACCCGATTTGTACTGGTCTGCTCAGAGATTCAAAGGTAAGGGACTGGTTGCGTAAAGGGAAGGTATTAGCACCCCTAGTACGCCTTACCTGAGGTAAGCTGCATTGTCTATTTCGATGTGATTTTGAATGCTCAATAAGTCCTATTTATTCACACAAAAGATGTTTTGATTGAAAAAGAAATTGATCAACGCTTAGAATAATCATGTGAATTTCATTGATTATTATCATTCCCGCCGAATATTTGGATATTAACCTCTTAGAATTTATTTATCCAAACATCGAAAGTGAATAATAGCATACTATTCCCGCCGAATATTTTGGATAAAATTTATTTATCCAAACACCGAACAGTGAATAATAGCATACTATTCCCCCGAATATTTTGGATTTTAACCCCTTAAGATTTAATTATCTGAATACCGCAGTGAATAATAAATTCTCAAAAAATAATATTTTTGTATTTTTGAAATATTGATCAATACCCTTTTGATTTTTACAAAGAAAACACACTTTTTATTTCATTTTATATTTCTTTTTTTTTCCTTGACAAAACAACATAACATTGAATAAATAAAACACAACACACACACCCACACAATCTCTTTTTCATTCCTTTTTCATCACATTTTAAAAAATAAAATACAACTCACACACACATTGTCTTTTTCATTTCCTTTTCATTACATTTCACAAATAACAAATAAAATACAATAAATTCAAATAAAAACACATAAACATAAAGAAAAACACAAAAGAAGCTCTCGGAACAGTGCCATATGCCCGGAACAGTGGGGGGCAGCAGTGGAACACCGGCTGGTGGCGCGTCTGTCCACGCGCCACCGTCACTGGCGGCGCCGCTGCCGGTGAACAGTAAAACAGGGGGGGGGGGCTGCATCTGCTTCTTCTCTTCAATCTCTCGCCGGAGGTGGTCTTCCGGTGACCTGCAAAAACAACAACGAACAAACAAACAAACACAAACGGGGCAGCTGGTCCGTTTTTCTCCTCTCGGTCCCTTCTTCTTCTTCTTCTTCTTCTTCTTCTTCTGCTTTCTCTCTTCTTCTTCTCCATCTCCATGTCCATCTCACCGGCGGGGTGCTCCAAGATGACCTGCAAACAAACGAACAAAGCACAAACACACAAATACATCAAAGCAACAGTTCGATCTGTCCTTTTCCTTTTCAGATCTAAACTTCTTGGTGGCCCTCTGCTCATCTTGTGTTCTTCTTTAGGTGGCAGCTGGGCTGCCGTGGAGGCTGGGGTGATGACCAATCTATTGGCCGGTGATGGGTTCGTCGTGCGCAGTGGCTGCTGGAGAAAGGAACTGACAGGAAGGGAGGCTGGAAGCGAAAGCTGCTGTGGTGGCTGGCAAGGGAGAGGCTGGTCGGATTTGCAGGAGAAAAGAGAGTGGACGGGAAAGGGAAATGGAAAAACAAACCGGGAAGATGAAAAAAAGAGGGGCTGCAGCTGCTGCCCAGGTGGGGGCGGCGGCTGCAGCCCTTTGGAAAAGAAAGAGATGGTTTAGGGTTTTTTAGGGTTTTTGAATGGGATGTCAAATTTTTTTGGTCTTTTTTTTTTTGTCCCCCCCCTTGTTCTTGTGGCCATGCACTCTATTTATAGAGTTTTCAAAGGAAAGATTCCAAACACAGCCATCAGCTTGCGTGCTTGTTTCAATTTGATCCTTTATTTCCAATTTGTGCGATTTGACCCTGCATTGACTGTTAAATTCTCAATTTATTCAATTTTGCCCCTGTAACAAGATATTTTTGGATTTTTGTCTTTTTTCTATTTTTTTCTTTTTATTCCGAAACATAAAAATAAGTGGGTCAAAAATTGGGTAGCAACAAACATAGTGACCAATTTATAAGGAAATCAAACAATATGTCAACTATTGTTTTTTTTTAAAAAATAGAATGGATGAGTTGTTATCCATAAAAAATGGAATAAAAAAAAAAGATTTCAAGAGTGTGAATCCTAACCAATTGGTCCAAGCATTCTGGATTTGTTTGCAAGACTTAACAATGATTGATCTTTTTTTAAAAAAACTATTTTTCTTTTTCTTTTTTATAAATTACTTTTTATTTGTATTTAGATTAATAGTTTTTTCTCTGTTATTTTTTTATAAAGTCTCTTTTAAATTATTATTATTATTTTGTATGCATTTAATTTTTTGAGAGGTTTTCCCGATTCATCCGAGGAGTATAACGAGTAAAAAAAACTATAAATGTAAAGAATAAAAAAGGAATCATAACTTCATAACATTTTATTCTAGAAGCCTCTTACATCAATCCGTATTTGGCTCAACAACTACAAAATGACATAATAGATAAAATAAAGCTCATTGATAATAAAAATAAAAATAAAGCTTGAAATCAAGCCCATTTTCACCATTGCTGCAGCAAAGTTTCTCTTCCAACCTAAAGGACTTCTTGAGTTCGATCTCACTTCAGTTGCTGTTGCCGGACTGGTCAAGAGAGTTTGATCTGATGTGAACAAACCTCGGTTTACTAGGATATCTCTGTAGTAATTTACATCACTGATGGTTGGAGTCCGAGGGTCCATTGGTCGCCGGTCACGGGACGGGGAGAGGCTAGTGGCCTCTCCTTCCCATCGGTTTTTAATTTCAATTTTTATTTAGTTACACATGTTGTCGTTAACAACATGTCATAAAGAACAATTTGGTTACACACATTGTCATTTACAACAGATCATAAGCAAATAGTTACGCAAAATAACAACGTTAGTTCATAAATTGAAAATCAAAATAAATGATTCAATACATCGAGAATCATCAACAATTATACTGAGCAAAATAGCATAAAATCAAGCTCTGATACCACATGTTATACATACTTTATATAATCAAATGCTAAATACATATAGTAGCGAAACTTTAGATTATAAATATCTCCAGCTATTGTTGCTCAAGTACAGGAAAAATGAATTCCTAATTGTAGCAGTAGCAAAGCTTTTCCAAAACAACAACAACAATACAACTTTAAAATAATAAAAGTTTTACGAGAGGAACCTTCTGATCTATGCCTACTAGTAGTCGTAGATGGAGTACACAAACTATTATTTATAGGTAGATCAGGGACCCTACTCATTAATTTATTTTCCAATTTTCTCCTTCCATCAAGGAGATAATTAGTCATGATCAATTAATTGATCCTCATGATCAAACCCCATGACTTATCTCCATAATCATGGGTTTGCATGATCAAGAACATGGGTATGTCATGAGAGGCACAAAAGGTAATTTACGACAGATTTTAGATCATTTTTATGTGTAGATATAAAAAATAATTTTAAAAAATATATTATTTTGATTGATATCTAGAAGAAAAATATTTTAAAAAATAACTGCTTCTACACTCTCTAAGAATACAAGAAAATTTAGTGAATTTAAATTATATATATTTTAAATTAATTAAAATAGATTTTATGAATAATAATTGACAAAAATGAATACAATGATAAGAAAGAAACAAATATAGCAAAAACACGATGTTAAAACTATATATGGTTAAGAGATCTAATGATTTAAAACAAAATTTTTTATGTTAATTGACAAGCCAATTGATAATTTCTAAATATATAATTTTGATTGAAATTATTCTGATTTTTTTTCTTATCACAGTTCTCAAATCAAAGAAATTAAGAGTGTTTAAATTGCTTATTTGTGTGTTTTAAATTTTCTGCTAAAAAATATATTTTTTTAATGTTTTCATATCATTTTGATATATTGATATTGAAAATAATATTTTTTTTAAAAAATATTTTAATATATTTTTAAATAAAAATACTTTAAACAACAACATCAAATTGTAATAACATTAATGCTCGAAGTTTTAGAAAATTGTTTTTACCGCAAGAATCAAATCAAGGATAGGACATGGGACAAGAATCATTGTGATGTAATTTTTGTACTTCAATTATTTTTTATTGACCGCTTCATTTTTATGTACTTTATGAAGTTCATTTTATAATAGGGTTCAGTGTTTTAATAGATTCTAAATAATTATATACATAAGGAATAGAAAAAGGATTGATATCCAAAAAACAAAATTCATCATATTTTATTCAGGAAACCTCAAACAGCAATAACTTGTTGACTCAACTTACTGAAAATGACATAGTAAATAAGATAAATCCTCTTACAGCAATCCCTTGTGGACTCAACTTACTGAAAATCACAAAGTAAAATAAGATAACTCTTCAAATACAATGTATAGTTTATGCAATAACGGCCTTTTGACTTCGAATCTTGGAGCTTCAAATATGTTGTTCAACAGTTCAGCCAAATTCAGCTTTTGATGACCCTACAATTTGCCCGAATCTCTCCTGTTTTACCTGTCAAAACTTCAATCTGGCCCATTTTCACCATTGCTGCAGCAAAATTTTTCTTCCACCCTGAAGAACTCATTGCATTCGATTTCACTTCTCTTGCTGTTGCTGGGTTGGTCAAGAGAGCTTGATCTGAAGTGAACAAGCCTCGGTGTGCTAGAATATCTTTGTAGTAATTTACATCACTGATGGTTGGAGTACGAGCCTCCATTGGCACCTCCAAGTTAGGATCCGTACTACCTTTGGGGCAACTCTTCCTCAAACTGGCTGCATATTTGGGATCTAAACTTGGGTCCTGGCTATTTGTGCGGCTGAAGTTGTATAATCTATAAGTGAAGGACTTGCAATGTGAAGTACCGATGGTGTGTGCTCCTGTTTTGTCACAAGAATATACAGTGTTGATAACTAACACGAAGTTGCTGTGATCAATAAATCGATAATGATCTAGCTAGTTGTCTTAATTAAGGATGAATCAATGAGGTGTTAAGAGTTATATACCAGAGAGTGTAACCATTTCTTCTTGAGTGAAACCCTTTTCTGAAAATCTTCGAGTGAGTTGATCGACATTGAAGGTCGGGGGAGGTAAGTTGGAATAAGTCTCAGAGGCTAGTGAAACTCTGCCATCTCTTCTTCCTGCCAGAACATCATAGTTAATCCCTCCGCTCTGCACAAAGAAATCAAGAAAGGTTAACGAACAAATTTAATAATTCACCGTAAAGGGAAATGGCCGAGCACAAACTAAAGTATTTTGCTTACTAAATCGAAGCTATCCCTTGCTGCAAAAGCGAGAATATCAGCGCAGGAAACGACTCCTCGGCACTCAGCCTCTAGTCTAGCCTTTGCAGCGTCAATGATTTCAAAGCCACGCAGACTGTTGTAGTTTGCGGGAGCGTCTTTTTCTGCTTTGTTTGACGAGGTGGAGTCAAGAAGCACAGATCCCTCGCAACCCTAAAAAAGAACAATAAAAACAACAATTAGAGGCTTAATCAAGTCAATAAATAACTTTTGAAAAAACACAAGAACGTACCCTAACAAAACAATCGTGAAAGTGCAGTCTGATAAGGCCAGCAGCAGCTCCACTGTCCCGATGGATAGCACTTCTAACAACACCTCGCACAATGGACTCAGCCCTCCTGCATGAATTTCTATAGAACCCCACTTCAAGATGCGATTGGACTCCTTGGCAAAACAGGAACACCACCCAGAAAGTTACACATAGTTGAGTCAGCTTCTTGGAACTCATCATTAATTATGCCCACAATTTTGTTCTAGCTAGTTATATTCTTAATTCCCCACACTTGCTTGAAAGCTTGCATAATCATATGCTATTTATAGTCAGGGAAAGGGAACATCATTCCACATTCATCCGCGTCGATTATTATTTTAACCATTTTTGGTGCAAGTTGAGAAGCCAACAGGTCCAGCTTCAGATATGATTGTATCAAACAAAGAAATTTGGTTATTAAATGTCGTTTTAGAAGGATGTTTTTGACTATTGAGAGGGCGACAAATTTAGCTACGTACAGAGAGGGAGAACATTCTGAGTGGCGAAAGATGTTGGAAGCTTCTTTACATGTATATATAATTGTGTCTGAGTTTTCAAAATTTTGACAAGCAATTTAATCGATCCAATTACAGGCACTATTGAAATACAAAAATATATAACAAAAACATATATTTAATCTCTATTTACTTTAAACTAGGTCTGATTCATCTTATGTTTACTTGCACGGAGACCGGATAATATTAAGATTGAGAGCTGGGATATTGAAGAGTAATGCAAACTTAATTACTATGTTTTTTTTCATCGTTTAATTTTTTTATATATATAGTATAAAAGCTTGAACGACAAAATGAATCTTATGCTCCTATTCTTTAAATTAAATTAATAAAATATAATCGTAAGTTTATACTCGTTTTAAATTCAAAAGAAACTCCCTTGGGAATGGTATTAAAAAGTAAAATAAAACTAATTTACTTTCGTTCTGATAAACTATTCCAGAGCCATGCATATCCAGATAGGTGTCATTTTGATGGTCTCAGCGACAAACAATGGTGGCAGCCATAGAGCCCTCGCAGTTTGAATCAATCTCCTTCTTCAAGATAGAATGGAAAGTACGAAGAGTTATGAAAGTACATAAAGTACCAAACTTTCATATGAACACGAGAACGATTGCTGGTTTCAAATTTCCAGCAAAATCTCCGTCCCACAGTTTCTGAAAACCATGTGCTGGTGATTTGATCAAGGGTGTGAGCGTTCATTACGTATAATTATTATAAAAAGACGGGGTTGTGGCTTCCACACTCCACCTCTATTATAATGTTTTCTTGTATAACTTTTCAGCAATTTAATATTATTTTTCAATGCAGAACATCTCTGTTCAAAGAATCTTGTAACGTGGGTTGATCGATCTTACTACGTTACGATGAGAAATTATAAACTATAGAAGGAGAAGTGTTTCGTTTGCTTACTATAAATATATAAATATATATATATATACGTGATTAAAAAAAGAGCGACAAGGTTACCTTTCCTTTTCACCTCAAAGCTTCACTATTTATTATTATTATTATTATTATTGAAAGTAGAATAAAGCAAGGCAAACAATGCATCACAGCTGTGCAGGAAATCAGCTTTTATTAGAAAAATAGGACCGGAAAAGCACAGTCAACGGAGAATCGGGAAATCTTTTTTACGTGTATTAGAAAACTAGTTATACGCCAACCAATGTCGAGCTTAACAGTTAATATTATATTTTAGGGTTTCATTGAAAACTCTAAGCTTCCTACTCGAGTCTTTGACTCGCGTCTCACCGACAAACTCACTCTCCCTCTCCTTGAAAATCTTACAGTGGTTCAGAGACGGCAGGTCTTTCGCTTGAGGCTACATGAGGTGTATCAGGCGAACTGAGCTCCTTGGTTCGGTTTCTAAGAAACCTCTACGCCCATTTCCAGTAAGGAATAGACGACGCCTCGGTTTATTCATGTACTTGGGACGGCGCCTTCATTCGTGTTTCTTTTAATAGGGGTTGACTTATGGATGAAACGGCGCCGTATTTACCATCCCTCTTTAGCCCCATGGTTTTGAGCGTGCTTTCATTGAGGTCCATAGACTTATAGATTTTCAGTTTCACTCTCAATTAGACCTTTAAACTTACAATTTCACCCCTCAAAATCTCAACACCTGTTCACTCGGTCTCTGTACCTTTAATTCTTTTCATTTAGGCTTAATCACCTTCTAAACTTATTTTATTCTTAATTAGACCCTTGATTGAACTATTTAAGCTCTTTCAAGCTCTTGCCTCTTTCAATTAAGGTCCTGGCTTTCCAATTTTATCTTTTCTCTCTAAATCTTTATTTTTCTCTTCAACTAGGCTCTTAATTGACAAAATCAGTCTCCTACACATTGCAACAGTGGTCATATTGTTCCCCAATCTTCTATTTTGTGCAGGCTTGATTGGTTTTATTCCATTCTCCAGTTTTTCTTCAACAGTACTCTAAATTACCTATCTGCATTGTCAGATAAATTGGTGGTAGCATGAGAACTAGCATTGTCAGATAAATTTACACATTATTAATATATTTAGGTAGTGTTTTTCCTATTGGGTTCATGGGAACACATACATGTAGTGAAAAAAATAATTTAAAAAAAATTCAAGAGTTCTAAGGATCATGTTAGATAGATCTAGAGTTATTTAGGGTTTATATAAAAATTAACTAAAGGTAAGATTTTTGTTTTGTTTTTAATAATCTTTTCATGGTTGAGTTGTTGCACACCACAAGTTATCAAAGTGTCTAGCCTCTAGTAGTAATCCACATGAACCATAAGTGAATAATACATGGAATAATTATATCTTTGAATGCTATTTATTTTCTTTTATGTTTAGGTGTTTATGTATTATATTGTTGTATCCTCATGTATTAAAAATAAGAGGCATAACTTTCTATTCATAAGGAAACTTAAACATATTTTGGACTAAATTCAAGGGCAATTGAATCAAAATTGTTTGCCATGGATGAAATTGAAAGATATGAGAGCAAATAAAAAAAGGTGTCATGAATGGACAATGGTTTTAAAGTTCATACAAAAAGTTTAATTTAGTTCTTATACTTTAAAATCTATAAATATTAGGTACCTTAATATATTTTCAATCCAATTTTCGCACAAAAAATTTATTTTTTTTGTTCTTGATTTTAGAGAGGAGAGAGAGCTCACTAGATTTTGGTGTGTAAGGAAAAAAAAAATTGTTGGTACTAATTTCAGCTATCAAAACGATCGATCTTTGGGTTAAATAGTTCCATTTGATGAAGACAATTTATATTAAGTGATATTTTTCCTTTAATCACCTAGAAAAATAGATTTGAGCCTGGAAAGATTTTTGATTTCTGGTGGATTTTCAGTTTTAGGTTGGTTTTTCAGTTTATTTTTTTATAAAATCTCTTTTAAATAATAATAATAATAATAATAATAATAATAATAATAATAATAATAATTAGTTTGTAATCATTTAATTTTTTGAGAGGTTTTTCATTTAATTTTTTGAGAGGTTTATTTTTTGAGAGGTTTTTCAGAGGAGTATAACGAGTTACTGATATAGTCTTATTCTATGGTTAAGGGTTTTAATAGTTTCTAAAAAAAACTATATATGTCAAGAATAAAAAAGGAATCATAACATTTTATTCTGGAAGCCTCTTACAGCAATCCGTATTTGGCTCAACAACTACGAAAGGACATAATAGATAAAATAAAGCTCATTGATAATAACAATAAAAATAAAGCTTGAAATCAAGACAAAGTATGGTATATGCTATCATTAAATAGCCTACTGACTTCGAGCTCCAAATACGTTATTCAACTGTTGATGACCCTACAATTTGCCCGAATCTCTCCTGTGCTACCCGTCAAAACTTCAATCCGGCCCATTTTCACCATTGCTGCAGCAAATTTTCTCTTCCAACCTAAAGGACTTCTTGAGTTCGATCTCACTTCACTTGCTGTTGCCGGGCTGGTCAAGAGAGTTTGATCTGATGTGAACAAACCTCGGTTTACTAGGATATCTCTGTAGTAATTTACATCACTGATGGTTGGAGTACGAGGGTCCATTGGCACCTCCAAGTTAGGGTCTGTACTATCTCGTGGGCAGCTCCGCTTCAAACTGGCGGCGTATGTGGAATCTAAACTTGGGTCTTGGCTATTTGTTCCATCGAAGTTGTATAATCTATCAGTGAAGGAGCTGCAGTGTGAACGACCAATGGTGTGCGCTCCTGTACGTTTTATCACATGAATATATTGTATTAATTAGCACGATGTTGTTGTAATTAGTGAATGGATAATGATCTTGGTGTCTTAATTAAGGATGAATCGAAGTGGTAATAAGAGAAGATGATGAGGTTAATTAAGTAGTTGCTCGCTACACACCAGAGAGTGTAACCATTTCTGCTTGAGTGAAACCCTTGTCTGAAAATCTTTGAGTGAGCTGATCGACATTAAAGGTCGGGGGAGGTAAGTTGGAAAAAGTCTCCGAGGCCAGTGAAACTCTGCCATCTCTTCTTCCAGCCGGAACATCATAGCCAACCCCTCCGCTCTGCACAAGGAAATAAAAAAGGTTGGAGCATGTTTACGAATAAATTTAATAATCTCCTACAGATTTCATCAAGGAAAATGGCCGAGCACAAATTAAAGTGTTTTGCTTACTAAATCGAAGCTATCCCTTGCTGCAAAAGCGAGAATATCAGCACAGGAAACGACTCCTCGACACTCGGCCTCTAGTCTAGCCTTTGCAGCGTCAATGATTTCAAAGCCACGCAGACTAGGGTTGTTGGCAGGAGAATCCTTTTCTGCTTTGTTTGATGCGGTGGAGTCAAGAAGCACAGATCCCTCGCAACCCTAAATAATAATAATAATAGTAAGAGACTAATTAATCAAGTCTATAAAAGAGCTTTTGAACAAGCATAATCAAGCTCGTACCCTAACAAAACAGTCATGAAAGTGCAGTCTCACAAGACCGGCAGCCATTCCTCTATCCTGTCTGAGAGCATCTCTAACAACACCTCTCACAATTGACTCAGCCCTTCTGCATGAATTTCTATAAAATCCTACTTGAAGCTGAGAATGAACACTCGGACAAAACAAGGCTACCACCCAAAAAGTTATACATAGTTGAGCTAGCTTTTTGGAACTCATCATTTTATATATATGCCCGCGATTCTATATCTACTTGAAAGCCTGCATAATCATGCCTATTTATAGTTGAAGAAACGAAACATCATTCCACATTCTTACGCGTTGATTATTATTTTAAGCAATTTTTGGTGCAAGTTGAGAAGCAACTCGATCGGGTGGAGAGTGCTTGTACGTATATGGTCAGTACTCTCAAGGTTAGCAATATCTTTCTTCCGAAATTCGAAGAAAGGGCAAGTTGCAGCCATTCACAACATGCAAAAAGAATTACGGGCACCATAATATTATATATATATATATATAGTTGTGTTTGACTATTCATAACTATAAGCCTAATTAACCAAGTTCTTAAGCAATGAACTCTTAAGATCTGCTGTAATTAAAATATTTTAATCACCGACGATGGTGTTAATTCCAAAGTAAAGTTTTGTTAGATCTTATCGTTAAAGATGTTTGTTCCCTCTTAAATATGTATATCAGACCTATATATATAAAAATCCATAAACAGATATGCGCCAGTTTCTTTGATTACTTATTATTGACGTTCTAAATTAATTAGCTAGTGGATATATTAAGTTATGGTCTATATTTATTTTAACAAAAAAAAGGGTAATTAATACATTATTATATAATCCAGGATGATTATTGCAATTTATATATATTGTTTTCATGGAATGGCATGAAGGATAAATTCAACTCGCGCCGAAAATTGGATAATATCATGTTTGGGAATGTTGAATTATTAAAGAATAATATAAAATCAGTATTATACTTTATCAAAGTATAATTGCTTAAAACTTTAAATTAAAATATATTTTTAAAGTTTTAATAACAAAGTAATTAGAGATTTAAATTATACTATCCTTATTTTGTTTAATAAAATAACGATGGACTTGTACACGTGTTAAATTTAAATGAAATTTATTTAAGAATTGATACGAGATTGTTCATTGAAATTTATTTAATAAATTAAGTTTTTTATTATAAGGATGAACTATTCTTAAATCAGATGAAGGAATTCGTATAGCTGACAATTGAGGAATAATCAACGGTACTAGCCATAGAGCTCTCGATGATGGAGTTTCCCTCTTCAATTTATAAAAAGATATTATAAAATACCAGAGTTTCAAATAAATATAACAAAAGATTGAATTCTCCGGCAATAATTCTGGCCGTCGACATAATAAAAAAAATTGAATTAGACCCACAGTTTGTCAAAACCATGTACCAGTAATTAATTAATTTGATGAAGGTTGCAAGCATCTATAAAAGACATAATTCTTGTACCGTGATTGACCTTTCTGCTTGTATTATATTATGCTAGCTGAGAATATTAACTATATATTAGCAATCGAAAAAGAAAAATGTTTCATTTGCTTACTACAAAATATATATATGTGGAGGGATGTGATTTGTGTGGCAATGTTGTCTTCTCACCTTCAAAAATAATCATGAAAGTGCATTCCTACAAGACCAGAAACAACCTCGTTATCCTGGTCGATAACACCTGTAGCAGCATCTCTCACAATTGACTCGGTCCTTGTGCAAGAATTTCTATAAAGCCCTACTTGAAGGTGAGAGTAGAAACCTTGACAAAATTAGATTTTTTTTTGGTATTGCGTTTCAAAAATACATTTAATTTTATTTTTTAATGTTTTTAAATCATTTCATGTATTGATGTAAAAAATTATTACTTTTTTAAATAATTTTTTTAATGTATTTTTAAACAGAAAATACTTTTAAAAACAACTTAAATCATACAACTAAAAAGACAACTATAAAGCTTGCTCAACCATGTCTATTTATAGTTGAAGAAAGGGAACATTGTTTCACTTTCATACTCGTTGATTATTATTTTAAGCAATTATTGGAATGTAATCCAGAACATGTAAAAAGAATTACGAGGTGTAGTTAGACAAAGAAACCGACTGCTATAAATTTAGTCACAGACAGTGAGAGCATTCATCTACAGGATGGATCTGTCTGCAACCCGGCAAAGGACTGAAAGTACAGATATTCTAGTTGATGGGAGTTTGAAAAAAAAGTATATTTACAAACTTCAAACCAGTCCATAGACTTTTAATATAGTCAGAGAGCCATCGAACTCTCATTAGAGCAATCCAATGTAAATGACAATATACATGTTCTTGGAAAACAGAAAACGTAGTATTAACACACGAGGAAAATATTGAGCATCCAACTTCCAGCTTGAGGATTAATAGCCCTGCCCTGCAAGCTCTTCCTTCAAGACATGTTCCCAGTCTGAGGAACAACTATCATACCACCCAGCATGGGTTTGGTCTCCGAACCTATTGGTGAGGCGAGGTTGAGTCTCGACATCATCATTGATGAATAAACGGAACTCCTTCACAGTTGATTTGTCTTCAGTAGAGTCAGCTGGATAATTTGGGATGAGAGGTTCCATATTTACATCCAAAGTTCTGTCTTTCGATCCATCCTTACCCATCCGAGCAAGCCTTACCAGATCCATGTACCCATAATCAATACTCTCTAGCTGGTGCTCTTCCATATCCAAGAAACTTGAGTTGCCATCTCTGTGTTTCAAAATAACAGATGCTTCAACAACTTCTGCCTGGCTTGATGCACTTGACATGGGAGAATCCTGGTTGGTTACATCTGCCTTTATGCTTTCTTGTGTACCATCTGTCAATTTGCTGACCCTGTTCAGATCAGAAGAAACCTTGGAACATGACAGTTTCTCTACAGCTGATATATTCACAGAATTAGAGTTGTCATCCCGACCATTTAAAATATGAAATCTAGACATAACATCATCTGGATGGCCGCTCCTTCCTGACATGGGGGAATCCTGGATGGTATAGGACTTAATGCTATCTTTTGTATCATGTGCCAGCTTGTCAACCTGGTGCTGATCCGGAGAAACCAAAGAGCTTGCCAATACCCCCCCAGTTGATGTATTCACAGAACTAGAGTTGTCAACCCGGCATTTTAAGATACGAAATCTGTCCATAGCATTATCTGCATGACTGCTTGCTCCCCTTATAGAATCCTGGAAAGATATATTGGACTTGGAGCTATCTTTTGTGTCATGTGCCATTTTGTCAACCTTGTTCAGATCAGGAGAAACCTCAGGACTTGACAAATTCTCCACGGCTGAAGTATTCAGAGAATTAGATTCATCAAACCGGCTTCTTATGATATTAACTCTGGCCATGACATCATCTGAATGGCTGTTTCTGCTTAAGATAGATGAATCTGGAACATTGTGAGCAGGGCTAACCTCATCTTCAGCAGGCAACATGTCAGATGAAACCTTAGGCCTCGAAAGATTCTCCATGATCATAGAATTTCCTGGTACAACTGGGGCTGCAGATGAAAAATAGAAGAAGAAACACACGAGATTTTAGTGAACACATGCCTTTACATCGCATAAATTAACGTGATGATACAAAATGGGTATTAGGTTCACCTTTGACATTTTGTGAGCTGCCTTTCTCTATCTCTATCTTCAATCGATTAAAACGTGCCGTACAATTCACCAAACATAGTGAGGCTTCTGCTTCAAGCCATAGATTCTTATACAGAAGAATTTGAGACTTTGATTCTTCTTTGATCGGAAAATTCTGGGCAAGAACCTTCTTTATAGCCTGTAAATCACGTTTTGAACCAAAGAAATTTAGTTTTCTTTTCTTCTTTCTTCTCTTTTGCATCCTTACACAGAAAAAATCATTTTGAGATTGGACTTTCTATAAAACACATGATAGCAACAAAAGAATACCTGGGTCAAGTTATCATCGTTGACTGTATCTGCAGCACCCCTCATAGGAAACAAATTTGACAGTTTCTCCTTTCTTTCATCAGACACAATTTTATGCTCCTTCTCGTCCTCAAAATGCTGGAACTCAAGTTGGCCATGAAAAAAATAACAATATCAACAGTAGATACTAAAGGGAAATTTACATTTATGTCCTGAAATTATATTATCCTTGTGGTGATAAGACATTGAGACATGCATGCTCAAGACAGATTGATGAGGGACCAGGGAATAAGATTATCATATAGATAATGCCTACAGGTATAGTATTTTTTAAATGGACACCACAGATTCAACACCAGAAAGGGAAAGGTGTGGGATTGGATCATGGACTGATCTTGCTGCGACTAAATGTTTTTGCTGAACCATACATTACAAACCAATGAAAAATCAATGTCCGTGTGTGATGGGAACCGGATTTTACAAGTTTCACCATTCCAACAAGCAATGCCCCACCAAGCAGTGCCTTCAATTCATACCTTTACAAATCCATAGCTTCTTCCTGGCTATATAAAATTTAAGGTGTTATATGAAGTTAAACAGGATGATGGAATACCTTGTATGGCTCAGATAACTTTCCAGGAGATTGAGAAGTGGCTTGCCGATGAATCAATGATTCTTGTGTTGAATTCTTCCTTTCCGAATTCTTGGATATAAAAATATCAAGATTGTTGATCACATCTTTAAGATCATCAAAATCTTCATCCTTCAATTCACACGTATCATTTGAAGAATAAAATAGAAGCAATTCTGAGAGGTTGTGCATTGTATTGACAAGTGTTCGAGCATGCATCTTTGACGATGATTCCCCAACCTGTGTTTGAGTGTGCTGAGGAGGAGCACCTTCTGAGGAAGGTGGCGAACATAAGACCTGTTCTATAGCATGGAATGGCACATGAGATGAACAATCATCAGGGTCATCATTGATTTTCCTTCTACCATCTGCAACATCAGAATTTTTCTTAGATGGCCACTCACTGTCTTCAAGACTTCTCTGCTTAGTGTGGACATTTTTAAAATCAGGCAGTATACTTTCTTTCCTAGGTTCATCAAAGACATCAGAAACTTGAGCTTCATTGCAATTGCTTGATTTCCTTTGGCTGGGTCCATATTTCATAGCATCAGCAATTCCTTCTCTAAACAGCACATTAGCAACTAAAGGCCTCTTAATTGAAGAGGCTGGACGATGCTCCAGACTCTCATGATTGAAGGTCATGGAGATATTACTTTGTTTCTCAGGGCAGTATTTTACAGCATCATCATTAGTGGAAGAGGAAATCTGAGGGCCTTGCAGATTCAAGCCATTGCATGCCTCTACCTTATTCTGTGGATTCATAACCTCATAACCTTTGAATGCAGATGGAAGAGAAACTGGAGCCCCTTTCCAGCATGGTGAGTCCACAGCAGGGTTGTAATGATCTAAACTTTCCGAGATAATTTCTACAGAACCAGCAGCCTCATGACCATCCATAGCCAAATTGAAGAAATCTAGTTTTTTGCAAGGAACTCTATTTTCCATTTTTTCTCTGATAAGTTTATCCAAGAAACCAATAGAAATATTTTTGTTGCTTGGCAACTCTTCATGGTTTTTGGAGGGAATTTCTGTGAAGGAATCATCATTTTGTTTCAGATGAAAATTAATTTGGCTGGAATCATAGCAAACTTTGCCTTCAGAGCTAATAAATGGATTAGGCTCTTGCACAAAAGAGGGGTTATTGCCAGCAAAATCCTTCTCATCACCATCAGTACCAGTATTTAAAGTTTTAGATGAATATGTATCCTGCCCCAGGGGTCTAATGACAACAGCAGGTGAAGGCTTCATCATTGGCATCCTATCATTTGAACTAGCATTGCGCTTCCTTGACTTTCCATGTGAAGTGACATGCAGCATTTGAGTGTTTGGAGAATTGACTACATTTGAGGACAACACCTGAGGATAGGCTTGTGGTGCGGGGGGGAATATCAACATTGGTGGTGTTGTAGGCATTGACTTGGGTTTTTCAACAAGGAAGGCCTTATAATCCAGTTGTCCTTTGCTTGCAGATCCGGTGTGCATTTGCCTACCAACCATGTCAATTCCAAGGGGAGTTTCTTCACATTTGCTCACATGTTTGAATGCAGAAACCCCTGCAGGTAGTAGCAATTAAGGAAATGCTATATTATGGGTAACTCCCCAGACTAAAAGTGCTTCTCTTACCATCTGTTTTCCATTGGGTGCATACTTCAAAAACAGAACTTAATATGCAATTAATGCCAAAAATAAATAAATAATTTAGTTATGAATATTTATAATTGAGGATGTTTCAGTAGATGGTAAACAAGAATCTCCTTAAAGACTTCAAATGACTTAAGTAACACCATGGATACAAATCATGACAGAGTAAAAGGGAAATATTCCAAATCCTATATGTCATACATTAAAAGTAATGACTGTTATTTACATCCCCTCAGCATCAATAAGGAATGAATAAGTTACAGAGAGGCAAAAAATCAATTACTCCACAATTACAAAGAAAACAAGACAAAATGAATATTCCCTCAATTGGATATGAAACCTTTTCATATCACTTTCATCCTTCTTATACTTTGTCAATGGCATGGAGAAATTAACCAAATGGCTTGAAACAGAACAACTACTGCTCAATATAGAGTGTTTGCTGCACCAGATTCTGGGTAAAGACTTCAAAATAACACTCATTCTAAGGTGGAGATGCAACTAAGAAAAGATCAGTATCCAAGGTCTACGACATAAGGAATCATGAGCACAGTAATTTGTAAAGACAACAAATCACTAATGAGTACAAATTGACAAGAACAAAATGTCAGGCTCAAAAGAAAATAAAAAGTAATTTTACTTAATTTTATACTCACTGATACTATGAAAATGTCAGTTTTTGTTCTCAGTGATAACAAAACAGAATAATGAGACAAGGATACCTTGATTAATAAAATCCTGCTCCTCACAAAAACCTCCATCAAGTTGCAATTTTTTGCTCTGATTCCAATCAGCAACTCCCTCCCACAAGCCACTCCACTGAGTCGCATGCTCCAAACCCAATGAGCTTTGAGTATAATCATCATGAGATGATCCATTACACGTTCCAACATAAGAATTAGACAGCAATTCATAACCAGATTGGTGGGGGATTTTCAAGGGACCATCACTACCAATTGCAGGCGAGACATATGAGGATGGATAATATGGTCCAGCTTCAACAAGGCTAGGGTTACTCTGACCATACAAAACAGCATCAGTCGAAGCCAAAGCCAGAGGGTGGCTCTTAGATGGCACCTGGGGAGTAGGTGATGAGTATCCAAACACGTTTGGGGACGGTATGGAATCAAATTCCAGGTTGGGAATGGGAAAGAGATCGGTTCTAGAATTGGGAGTGTGAGAGTTACAGGAAACCCAATTGTGTATAGAGGGATTCAAGCTAACAGGATAAGCGGGCTCAGTTAAATCCAAAAGGGGTTTTGCTACAGACCTATCAACTGTGAAAGGTGGGGCTAAAGGTGATAAATTTGAAGAGGAAAATGATGATCCACCTCCATAATTATAACCGTAAGGAACCCCAGAACCCATCATCTCATCAACTCTATATCTTTATGTTGTGGTAGCAAATAACTGTATAAATGATTAAAACCCACATAAATTCAGCTCAATAAGAGTCTTTAGAGAGATAATCAAGACTAATAATCAAAAGAACTAGCTATGATGATCAAGAGCAAGGATCATGCACAACAGCAATCAATATATGATAAAAATGATGAGAATCAACAGATGGAAAACTGAAGAAGGTTAAAAAACGAAACAAAGAAAAAGAAAAGATGTTACCAGAAAAGCAGACTGGTTTCAAGATAGTCAGTGAAAGAGATATGGCAAGTGTGGTCTCCCTCTTTTTCTCTATCACGAGTCTTCAAGATGAAGATTTTCAAGGGAACTTGTGTTGGTTTATACTTGTGCTCTGTTTGGAATAATTATTTATGTCAACTACAAAGCAGTCCAGAACATATGATTAATAGAAAAATTCAATACCTAAATTATAGAATCTTGTAATTGTACCACTGACATTAGCCTAACAATCAAGCTCCCACTTATATTCAATTGAACCATCCAGCTAGGGTTCTTATGGTAGTTGGGAATAACTTTTTTATCGATCAAACTCAAAGATTTACCGGGGTTGATTGATTTTGAGTTTTCACTCTCTCTTTTTTTCAATTTTTTTTTATGCACACACGTATATAATTTGCTGATGAAGGTACTTTTCAAATCATAAAATCATTAAAGATTATTTTGCAAGTCTAAATTTGTGTTCTTACAAAGTACAAATCTTAACTTTGATTTCACAAAAAAATCTAAGTCATTACAAATCAATTTTTTTTTTTTAAAAAAACAGAATTCTTGGAGATATAAAACTTTTTCCAAGACAAACTCTTTTAAGTAAAGAAACTCTATCAAAAACTCTCTAGTATCCTTTATCTATACATCTATACTTAATGCTAGTTTGAAAATATGGTAGAGATTATTTTTAAAAGTGTTTTTTCATTTAAAAATACATCTAAATAATATTTTTTTTTAATTATTTTTTATATCAATACATGAAAAATACTCTTTCTAATTTTTTAGTTCAATTTTTTTATTTCTAATGGGTAGAATCAAAACTGTACCACAGAATTTGGAATTGAAAAATTAGGTATTTACGCATTTCAATTCTAGATTGGATAGGTGGGGCTACGGTTGAACCAAAACTGAACCATTTTTTCTCAGCATGCAGCAAACCAAAACCCGATTGCGAGCTATCTCTTCAAAGAATTATTATTGCCTTTTCATTTGTTGGCCTAGCTAACTACCCAGGCTTGATGTGTGTGTGTATGTATATTTCTAGGTGATCTTGTCGTGGTTAAATAAGACTTGGAATAAATAAATAAAGAATAGATGACGAGAAGAAAGTAACAAGGTATCGTTGAATCTTTGTGTATATCATTTTAGAATACAGTTCGATCACCCTTAATAACAAAGAATTTTATCTTGATTTATTTTTAATCCGGTTTAAGATACCCTTGTCTTCAAAATATATATATATATATATATATATATATATATATATTATATATATATATATATATATATTTATATATCATGCGTGATTTTGTTTTTTGGTTTTACATATAAAAACATCATTGGACGAGCTTCTCTATAGCAAAACTAAATATATCCTTATATATATATATATATATATATATATATATATATATATATATATATATATATATATATATATATGCATGTAAACATTTGCTAATGAGTTGGTTTATTTCTGAATTTCTTCATTTATTGATAAATGCACAACTCAGCTCTTCGTTTTCTTTCTCTTCTATTTGCTGATGTACACGCAGTACTGTTACTTGCTTTACTCATTTAACAACAAGAACCACACGAAGAAGAAACACACACACACACAAATCAATGTGCTACTCGGCGGCCATTTTCATCCAGTAATGCAGGGACGCAATAACTTTTGAGAGAGAGAGAGAGAGAGAGAGAGATAACATTGCAATCTTCTTGGCCACAATATTTTACAAAATTCAAAAAATCTTGAAGCCTCGTAAGTAGCAAAAACGAAATGAAGGAGGAAAAAGAAAAAGAATCTCGTATATCGATTAATTTGAAACAAAAGAGACAGAGAGAGATATCAATAGATAGGTAGGCATGATCAATCAGAAATAAACAATGAAAGAACATGAGCCTTGATCATGAGTGGCAGAAGAAGAAGAAGAAGGCAAACGAAGATTCCTCAGACCTTGAAAGCCATTCATGTTGTGTCTTGGTGGTAACAGCCTCTCTGTAATTCTTGACAGAGCCTTCGCATATTCTTCCAGCAGCTCCACCATGATTGCCACCGTTATCATCTTCAGTTCTTGACGGCCACCCACAATTAATTCTTGCCAAAGTAGGTACGCAGCAATTGGTTTTGGTGTTGCTAAATGTTGCTGCTTTTGTAAGCAAAATATATTTTGTCGGTAAAGCTTCTAAGCTTACAGCTAGTTGAGTTGACGAGCTTGTGTTCTAGGGTAGGCAAAACGAAGACAAATTTATAAACCGAAGGCAGTTGGATGTTTTGACTCAAATCTCTCTCTCTCTCCCTCTCTTGTTTTATTTTGGTGTTCAACTATTGCATGTGAAAATAATTTTTTTGCTGATCAACAATTTACACGTTCTATTAAAATATTTATAATAATCTTTCTTTATATAAAAAAATAATAATAACATAAACCAATGATTTATATATAGAATTGACCACATTCTCTTTGCTAATCCGTTAGATAAAAAAAGTATTACAAGAGCTCTCAAAACATAAATGATTTACACTTGTCCTCATCTTACGCGTTGAGTTTTGTTATTTTCTCTTCTAAATGATACGTTTAGAATCATAATATACAAAGCCACACGTTTCTTCCTAAATTCAGCAGCCACAACTAACAACAGGAATAGTTTCGTTTTTCATTGCCATCTGGGTATAGATTTGGATACGATTTTTTAACAAGTTATAATTTAGTCCTTGTAGTTTATTAATACAAACTAATTACTCATTTTCCATTAAAAATAGTTCAATTGATCAGCATTTATGACTCTCAATCTCGTCAAACGATTGTTTTGAGCTTGAAACTTGCATTTAAATCCACATTATTTTGTACTTGATTTTTATCAAATAGAAAAAGGGTGGTAAAATTCAAACTCGTGATCGCTGAGTCAACTTCAATAGGTGTACCATAAAGAATTTTTTATTAACAAATTATATGTCAATTGGTATTACTGTGTTTTCTGAAAGCAATGAATTTATACAGGCAACCTTATATAGAAAGTCTTCAAATTCTTATCTGGAACTGTCATGATACAAGCCATCACATTAGATTCAAGACAAGATGGTGAGGATGAGGGAGGAGATTTGTGTGATCACGTTTTTGACGTACCCTTTTCAAATGATACGCCTGAGGAAAAAGGGATCAAAGTGGGTGGACCTGCAATTGCTTCCAAGGCTGAGTTTTATGTGGCTGGGGTTTGGCACACTATACGACCTATTTTGTGCTATTAAAGAATTATCTCACTTAAAAATTTAAATTTATAGGTGAGGTTTCAGAATATAATTATATTATACTCTAACACCCCCTCAAGTGAAAGTTATTTGGGTTTGAAACTTGCACAGGCCCACATCATCTTATGCTTGGTTTTTATCAAATAGAATGGGGTGGTGAGATTCAAACTCGTGACCGCTGGGTCAACAAGGCTCTGATACTATATTAAAGAACCATCTCACCTAAAAACTTAAGTTTATAGGTGAAACCCTAGAATATGATTATATTATAGTCTAATAGAGGATAACAAATGCCATGTGATTTAATTAATTAGTAACTTAGATGAAAAGGAGGATGTCTATCAACTAAAAATTTATTTTTATGGTAAAATGTCTTTTGCTGCACAAATTATATTATGCAGTAAAGACTTTGAACTCCCCATAAGGATTCTCTTTTATCAGCACCTTTCTCCTTGTCCATTTCATGAGAAGTGTATTGAAATGTAAATTGCAAGTCGTAGTCCGGATTCAAAGAACACTTTGACGGACATGACAAGTTTAATGTTTCTGCCGAACAAAGAGGTGAAAAACGTGGCACCATCTTCAATTTCTTGCATTAAAAAAAGCAAAAGGAGCCGGAATTCTTGAACAAGCTAGCATAATTAATTAATTTACAAGCAATAATTAAGATAATAGCTAGCTAACTAGCTAGATTGTCAAATATATTACACTCGTAAATTATTCTAGCCACAAGCCTACGGCAACCTAAATGCATGCTTTCGTTTCTTTAGAATGAATACGTCCTCGTGAAAACCTTTTTCCATACTTTCCAGCTTAAGGAACGGGTTAGAGAACGGGTCTTCATTAGGGTCAAAGAAGGAATAGGGTTGGAGTCTTTTGGTGGTGGTGGTGGTGATGATGGTGGTGGTCGTCGTGAGTCTTCATCTTCTTCCATTTGAACGTTGTCTTGGGGATTCCAAAAGCGAGCTTCCTTTCTTTTGCTCTTTATGGTTTCCAATACATCGTATTTGTTGCATATCCCCCACACTGTCACCTTTTGTTGATAATAATCCACATTTACAGAGTAAATTCCTGCCATTTCCATATAAAATAACATAAACTTACAATTTCTCTCTCTCTCATAATCACCTTGAAATTGAAATGGCCAATGGGTTAGTTTTCTCAAAGCTCATTCATGATTCGATCGCTTATATATCTAAATGGTAAGAACACAAGGAATTTTTTTTCTTCTAAATTAAAGGAATAAAAAAAGAGAGAAGTTGAAGCCCACGAGCAATACTGAAGTGAATACTTTTGTGGCTTGCTAGTCTCTCGATTGAATGAAAATTGGACCAGCTTGTAAACATAATTGGATGCAAAGTTAATCCAGCAGCCCATCCCATACATATCAATCTTGCACCCTGGACACTATATATCAGCTAAATTATATTTTCTTTTGATTAACTATAGTGAAATTATAATACTGTCTTTGCTAATCAATGAAAACATTGTAATTAAATTATAAGGACATCATTCTTCAAAAAAAGAAGAAGAAGGATGTTTGAGCATCAACTCGGTACTATGTATACATGTCCTAGCAAGCTAAAATTAAGCTATAATAAGTTTGTGTTACCTTTGAGATGGGATATTAAGGTCTTCTTCACTTTCCTCTCACATCCATGGGAATAAAGAGGGACCAACATCTCCACGTACTGTGCCTCGACATTCTTGCAATTGGAAGCCTGAACAATCTGCATGTCAATCGCCATTTGAAGGATAACCTCAAGAACATCCAAAAACTAAATGATCTGTTCAACTTCTTACTTCTGAGCGACTGGTTTAAGCAAATGTACATATATAGCAAGGATTTTGGATAAAGAATGAAGGTCTAGGATATATAATATTCCCTGGATTCCCTGGAAAAAGAAAGAAAGAAAGTGGGCCCTGTCTTTTCTACCTTTTCTTTCTCCCTTCCGATGCCATATTTTGCTGAAGTCGGATGCCCATGTTTATGAGGTACTGTTCATGGCGGCCTGATCAGCCTGGAGCTAGGTTTATCATTATGTGCATGGTTTGATTTGGTGGCTTTCATGACATGGATGAGTGCCAAGAGGTGTCATCTGCTAGATCAAAAGTGTATCTTTTTTGTTTTCTTCTCGTGGAAGATGACTCAGGCATGGGGGCTGTCCCCCAGTTTTGGTTCCCATGTGGGTTGCTTTCCTTAATAAAGAAGAATTGGCTTTTCGATCTATAAAAAATTAATTGAGATCACCATGGATTTTGTTTTGCTGATGCTAACTTTAGTTCAATGTTTTCTTCCTCTTCAATTTCAACTGGCATCAGAACAAGGAGCCGACACGTTGCATGCCATTTTTTTCTCCATGGAACAGTCTCTCCAAGTTATCCTCAACCTCTGAGAGGTCTATTTTGGGATTTATAAGATTTTTTTTTAATTTTTTCCTGCTATGATTTTTTGTTTAATTACAATGTTGTGTGACTATTTGTAATTATACTGATGCATGGATAAATTAGTAAAATAGATAGGTGTGTATTTGCATTTCCTTACATGTTTTTGAATGTTTAAAATAAAAAATACTTTAATTGAATTATATGACCAAGTCTCTCTCTCTCCCTATATAAATAATATCTTTTAGTATTTCCATACAAAAACTCAGAAACATATATTTGTATGTATTTTAGAATTTGATAACTAGTTTACTGAATTCATATAAATTTGATCAATATTTCAGTAATTCAAAATCTTAATTCATAAAATTAATTATGGTATAAATATTGAATCTACAAGTAGGCTGATGTTTAAATATTCAAATTAAGAAGTTTTTTAATTTCGATATAATGATTTATAAATATTCAAAAATCTAATGATTTTTTTAAAGCTTTTTAAGGAAGAAGTTTTTTGGACTTCGATACAATAGCACGCAAGTGCATCTATTTTTATAGAAAAACTAATAATTTGGTCATGGCTATGATGGAATTCGTGTATAAAAACAAAAAGACATGTTAACTGGTAGTGTGATGGCATCACCACTGCCAGATTAGTTAGTTTGTAGCCCATTAATGTCAATTCTCTTGGCTTATTCGCGATGACTCGGTTGACCCACCATGTGAAAACCCTAACCCCACCTCATCCAAGGAATCTAAAACATAAATCATTTGTTTATGGTATTGATCTTTGACATGTGATTCCCACAAACATATTTTGTTCGGCAGCCTACTACCAACTTTTGGCGTGACCTTTCTTTTTGTGAACAGGTAGTTGAATGACTTCCTTGATGGAGAACGACGCCGTAACATTATCAAGATGGCTGTTTATTTGGATAAACAGATAGGGATATGTTGTAAGAGTGTAAAGGTCAATTGATTTCTGTTCTAGCTGGAGAAGAAATGAACACGTATTGTATACTCATTGGTATGTATTTATCGGGCGAAATACAAATCATACCATATGAAAAAAAGAAAAAGAAAAAAAGGGATCCAAAATATGGTAAAACAAAACAGCAAAATGATAATTATATTGGTGAAAGCAGATCCCATATTAATCAATCAACTTTCCCACAACATATACCGATCGAGTCGTCTCCAAATTAATTTCCCCCGCGAGTGGTGGTGGTGAAAAGATGGTGCAAGCTCTAAACAATACCATAGCCACTTGCTTACTATATAGAGTTTAATTATTAATGTTATTAGAAGATCATGAAATGCAGCATGCATTGGGATTCTCATCGCTGAATAATTGAGGAGGAGGTATTCTCTCTATCACATAAACTGGCTGATAATAATGCATCATTCTCTTCATGTTTTCCTCATCTGTGTTGATGATGTCTGCATTTTCCACTCCTTCCTTCTTCCCTTCATCTTCTTTCTTCTCATTTTTTTCAGGGTTGTCACCACCACCACCACCTTCTTCCGCTGGTTTTTCCTCTTCTTTCTTCTCTTCCTTTGTCGCTTCAGCTGGTTTAGCTTCTTCTGCTGGTTTCTCTTCTTCCTTTGCTGTTTCAGGTTCAGGCTCAGGTTGTGGCACTATCCTGGCCTGCTTTTTGGTGCGTCTATAAATATATTCCACTAGTTTGCTTGCCTCCATTGTCCCAGTCACTGTGACTTTGCTGCTGCTTAAATCTGTCGCTGCTGTTTGCACTCCTGTAATCAGTAGAAATCAAACACTTGCAATTAAGGAAATCATAGTAATTCTAAGTACGATCCTGTGTGTACCCTGTCCATGCCGAAATTCATACAAGGAAAAGTTTCTTATCAGTGGAGACTCCACAAAGAGTCATATACTCACGCAACAGTGTCTGGATACTTTTATCATTTGTTTTTCTTTCAATTTTCTACTGTGTTGGCCTGCCCTAGGAAACATGTTTACACAGTCAGATTCTCTTAGCACATATGTTTACAGCAGGTTATGGATTCGAGGTCCCAAAATCCTCCAACCATACCCAATTTTCATGATCTTTAATGCAGTAGATTGCTCGGTATCTTACTCATTTCAAGAAAGATCGAGAATGTAAGGACCATATAATTAATACTGCAAGATACGAAGAAAGTTAATTCATTACTCAATTGAAAGAGTTTCTGCAAAAAAGAAAAAAGAAAACAGAGATGTGGAGCCCAGCTAGAGAACAAATCAAGTAGTTAACTAATTAATTTAATTACCTCTCATTTTGAGAATCTTTTTCTTAAGTTGCTCTGCACATGCCTCGCAGTGCATGTTTATATCAAGCTCCACAGTTGTTAATCCACTCACCTGAAATCATCAACATAACAACATAATTTCAATTTTTCATAACCAACAACAATGCCTAATTATTATTTAATCACTCGATTATTATTATTTATTATTATTATCATTATCATTGGAGTATAAAATTAAAATTAGCTAGATGCTGCCAAGACCTGTGAAGTAATAACTTGGGGCATTTGTTCACCCTCATTTTCAGGCAATGGAGACAAAACTTTAGCTTTTCTTTTGGTTTTCTTCATGATTTTATTACACACAGCTTGAGGTTCCACTATTCCTTTTATAGTCACTTGGTTCTGTGCCATATCTATCGCAACTCCCTCCACACCTGCAGTTAAAGAAAATGTGTAAGAACTCATTAATTTCTATTCTCTTAGTATAATTTTCTGTTTTTTGTTCCTTAATTTCCTAGTTCAAGTCTGAGAGAGATGTAGAGACGACCTCTAATCTTCATGATGGACCTCTCAATCTTCTTGGCACATCCCACGCAATGCAAGTCCACAAACAAGACGAATGGAGATGGTGGCTTTGGTTCTTCCTTCTTTTCTTCCTCTGTTGGTTTCTCTTCTTTCTTCGCCTCTGCATTTTCTTCCTTCTTCTCCTCTGGCTTAGCCTCTGCCTTGGCTTGTTCCTATCAATAATTAATCAAGCATCATCACAATGAACAAAATGCAAGCCCAAAAGCTTGCCAAAAACCATGCAAGCAAAACCATTCAATGATTACTTACCTGCTTAGCCTCTTCACCCATTATCACTAACAAGTAAAGTAAGCTTATTGACTTTGCTGAGAATGATGTGATGGACCAGAAGTAAACTAGAAAACGGGAGGGAGAGAGATAGAGTGGGAGGCCTAGATAATAAAGACAGGTTATTTACTTATAGGAGTGAGTGGGGATGTTAATGGACGGTGCGGGTTTAATAACACAAAGTATAGAAATGTGGTTCCAAGGCACATGGAATGCCACTACATGTATTCACAAATACACTAAAGCTTGATTATAATATGGTTTCTTTCTGAAATCTTTTCAACCTCCAACGTAATCATGAGGAAGAAGGAGGGGGCGTAGGGTCAATTTAATAGAGAAATTAAGGGGATATGAACTGGTTAGGCCAAGGGAGAGAGAGAGAGAGAGGTGGATAAGAGAGCTAAGCAAGACATTGAAAAGGATGACGCAGACTTCCAATACCGCATACTGATGTGACAAGTCAGCACTGTAGCGTTCATGACAAAGTGATGATGTGTCATCTGTATGTACAATGTTGTGAGAGCAACCTGGATTCCTTGTTCATTGCATCGTGAGAAACAATTCATGAATCTAGGTAAAATTGTACTAGATGAGATAAAGACCGATGAAAATTGGAGATCTCCAGTGTTTGGTTGATATTTTACAACATTGGGTTTAAGCAAAGTGTTTTTTTCTTCCCATTCTCATATAATGTGGAGATGGATGAAACATGGGCGTGCAAAAATATTAACAAATATAAAGGGAATTCACTAAAGTTGTTATATCACATGGACATGGTCTACTTGCCGCCCTTAAACACTGATAACCCTTTTCTCCTTTTCCCTATTTCTTTTCTTTGCTTGTTGTTTTAAGCCCTAAAAAGTAAAGCTTTTATGTTTTCTTACCAATGTCGTTTCTGATCTTACACCAATTGATGGGGGCAATGGTTTCCACAAACATGAACGTTAGTCTCCTTGCCAAAGTGGGATTGATTTGGCATCTTTTACCTTTCCATCAAAACCAGAGCCAACCAGCCTTTCGGTTCGACAGAAAAAAAAGATGGAAATTTTACACGAATTCAGAAAGAAGTGGCTCAACTTACTTTGGGTGATACGTCGTGTACATGACTTGGCATGGGACACCAAATTCAAGTCCCTACATTGAAATGTTTTTAAAAATAGGTCCATCTCAACCACTAAAACCTCATAGAGAAACGAATTTCACCAACCAGCAAGCTATCGATCTGATGCATAGTTTGAGAGTCCAGCCAAAAAGAAGACTAAAATTGATTACTCTAATGTTTTTAATAGTAAAGGTAGAGATTATGTTCATGGCTGACAATTATTTGCTGTTCAAAGAGAGGCTGTGATTTGATTAATTAACACTACTTTAAGAAGAAAGAAAGTGATTATATAGGAGAAGATCATAATCATTCAGAACTTTATCATGAAGATTATATACTTTAAGATGTTCTAATTTAGGGGTCGGTTCCAGCTGCTGTTAGGATGAGTGGTTAATAGAATCAAGATTATTATTGCTTGGCTTAAGGAATCATACACTCAACTGCTCATTACCTTTGTTGCTAAGTACCTAATTTCACAAGATTATGGTATTCATAATTGCATTTATATCTTTATGTAAATGCACTTGTTGAGACAGCTATGTGTGAGTAGCAGGAAATATCTTAACTGTTCTTTCAATTGCTTTGAAAAGCATGCCAAATAAGACATAATCCAAATCAGACATAATCAGGAAGTCGTCTTCATAGAAGAGCAACAGCAGGAGGTAAACCAGAGCCAGTTTGAGCGACAATCCCAGTTTTGGAAAGGGGGTATGTGTAAGAAATACCAAGTTTATCAAGTTCATTTCTAATAAGAGCACAGGTTTGAGCTCCTCAAATCTGAGTTCTGGATTCTCATGAATTTGTCTTTTAATGGTTATTAACCAGTCTTTGTCTTGCTGGGCTGAGCTTAGAAACTGTTCTCTATAAGTTTGCGGATGGAAAGTAGCCTGAGATGAGTCAAAACAGATAAGTAATGAAAGAGGGACTTGGAATAGAGTGAAATCCAGAAAAGTTCCCATCTTTATTGCTAGTTCTACTGTAGTTCAATTCTCAAAGTGATAAAACAACGTCTAAGATTAATGAACAACAAGAGGATTCAAGCGAAACAAATGAAACTTTGGAATTTGTCGGCAAAAGACCATGAAAATCGTAAATGACAACCTATGCAGACCATGAGATAGCAACAAGTCTTTCAATCTCGTACATAGTAGTATTTAAAATATAAGTCCCGAAAAGGAAACACAATGGGGTGGTGGCGCAGTTGGCTAGCGCGTAGGTCTCATAGCTTTAGAGTGATCCTGAGGTCGAGAGTTCGAGCCTCTCTCACCCCATCAAGTTTTTTTGTTCCGACATTCTGGTCGTCACCTGACATTGTTGCCCCTATTTTTGGCACTGCATCACAAGTAATTTGCTTTCCATAATAAATAATTCCATAGATATTCAAGTACCAAAATATTTTTATACAGAAATATGTCAATACACATGAAATTAAGCCTCTATAAACAGATAGAATTCAGTCTGAACATATAGTAAGATAATATACATCAATAGTGACCTACAAAATCTATCCCATAAGCTTCATTAGTAAACCCACATGGGGGTTAGAAGGAAAAACTAAACCGGGAAAACTGAACAGAGAAAAGGTCCCTATGCAGTATCGAGAAAAAAGTATGTACAACATCTTCTCACTAAGACTGCAAACAAAACTGCCAGAACAGCTACCCTAAACATGGTAATCGGCCAGGTGGAATTACAAGCAGAAGAAGCCTTCGAGAACATAAATGAAACCTTGCTGAACATAGAACGATTATTCTTCACGGCAGTTCCATTGTTAGGTATCGGTTCTTCAGAAAATTTATTGGTTTCACTAACTTTGACAAGGGTAGGTTTCAGCCGTTCATCCATGGCATTAGTATAACTGCCTTCATCCATGGCATTGGTTTCACTAACTTTGTTCTCCTGCACGTGGCAATTCAACTATACTCAATTACATAATTAGGTAAACATTAGGCTTTTTACTCAGCATCATTGCACAGACTTCTCACCTTTGTCACAATACACTCAGATTCAAGTTCTCCTTCTCCAAAGCTAAAATCTTCTGACTTTGTGCTGAACTGAACTGGTTGAACTTGGAGCTTACGCTGCAGATGCAATCTTCTTGGTGCATCGCCTTGTGTATTTAAATTCCTACCAAATCGTTGATTTTGTGGATTGTGAACCCTGATCCTTATTCCATCCCAATCTATGTCACCACCACCACCTTCATTCTTATCGTTGCTTGGGTTGTTGAGATTATTGAGCTGGTCCATGGTAGAAGTTGATGCTAAACTTTGCCGTGTGTAAGATCCATTTTGTAAGCCCCCCCGATAGATCGGCTGCTGATGCGCGTTACTATCATAAAGCAGAGTTGAAGACAGCATCTCGTCTATGTTCCCCTCAGGAAATGCAGCACCCTGAAACCCTTGCTCAATCTGTAATGAGATGGAAGTGCATGATTAAATTTCTGAAGGGCGCAATTTATTTGTAATACAACATAATGGGATTTAAATGAGTCCCAGAATGTGCAAGAAAATGTGACATGCAGAAGAAGTGTGGCAGTTTCCACTCACCCTAATTGGTTCCAGATCAAAATCCGAGCCACTGTAAGATTCAGTGTCATTAACAACATTCAGCAAGCTGCCACTAAAAAGGCTCTCACTTGGAAATGATGAGATGTCCTGAACGCTAGGCACCTCATATAAGTGTTCATCTGGCTGCTTAAGTATGGAATTAATGAATTCAGTAGTATCGGCATCTGTTTCATTTCCACCATTATGAGATTGCATCCCTCTGTTACTGCTGCTCAATTCATTGTTGCCATGATAAAACATGGAGGAAGATCCCAGTGCTTCTTGGACCTGCTCATGGACTGGTGGAAAAAGTTCGTAATGAGCCTTTGGTGGGGAGTCAAATAACCAATTCAAGGCATCTTCCAGGTTCAGTTCCTCCTACAAAATGCATTAAGAAAAAAAATTAATTACTTGCAGATTGCACTTCTCTTACACTGAAAAGGTCATGCTGTACACACTAATAATTGCCTTCCATCTCACCTCAGGTGAAGCTGGCAAATCAACAGTTTGATCTCCTCCATCAGAAACACCAACGCTGCAGCTTGGAAATTCAACTGGCGCTACAACCCCAGAGATTGTTGCATTTTGCGGAGATGCCTCAGTCAGTAGTTGATCAGATTGTGTAACTTCTGGAGACGAAAGAGCTGTGGTAGGAGATGAAACAGTAGCTTCAGCTTCATCAGAGTTCGGTCTCTCAATGCTCTCATCTTGTTTCTTAAACAAACGACAAAGAACAAAGGCACTCTGCATTGCGTAACATTGTCCAAAGTTATCAAAATCGAACTAATAATAGTTATATAGATACCAAGAAAGCAAAAAGGGTTTAGAACATCTTATGTAATGAGCATCATTTGCAAACAGACCAAAAATAAAGTGCCATACCATTTATTTCTAAATATTTAAGTACCCAATGGCGTCAATCAATCATGGATGCAAAGGTCTATGCAGCGCAAGAAATCAATCAATTAAAAAAAAAAACAAAGCACCCAAATTGCATGAAAACTATACAAGACAACTGTCCCAAGTAATAAATATCCACCTAGAGATGGAGCACCCATAATAATAATAAAATAAATGTGTGTTTGTGTGTGTTTTTGTCCATAACAACCATTATTTCCCAAATTGAACAAGCACACAAGCTGTCGAACCTACAAACATATAAGCAACAAATGAGACAATTCAATAAATGGAAAACCTCAAAGCTCTAAACATTACAACAAAAACATAAAACCAGTAACCAAAAACTGATTTTACCTGGCCAGGCTTAGTTCCATCAAGCTCCTCTTCAGTAGCACGATACTCATGCATAACCCAGTTAGTCCTCTTCCCCTTAGGAGCACGTCCAGTATAAAAAACAAGAGTCTTCTTCATTCCAATCAAACTCTGTCCAGACTTTATCTTCCTATCCTTGCCAGTCGCCTTCCAATACCCAGCACTGGTTGCTCTATTTTGCCTCGATCCATTTGGATACTTCCTGTCTAATGGACAGAAAAAAAACCACTCCGGATCCTCGTTTTCTATTATCGACAAGCCTACAACAACAGCAGCACAAAACAAACAATTTTTCAATATTGAATTCAAAAGACAGAAAGAGGAAGGATTTTTCACCTTCTATTTAGTATTTATGATTGCATTTATGTACCTGGCAAGTCCCAAGGTTCCCATTTGCAGACATCAATTTCACGAATGACTTTAACTTTATCATCTCTTCCATTGATTTTGTATTTTAAGTAGTAATTAACTAGTTCAGCATCTGATGGTCTGAATCTAAAGCCTAAGGGCAGTGAATTCAAGTTCAAAGACAAAACAGCCATGGTTTTCAAAGAAAAATGAACCCTAAAACCAATTTACGAAGAGAAAACGAATAGAGGATTAAAGACTCAGTCTTGGAGAGATTTTAAGGGCTCCATTCATGACATTTGAAGGAATCTACGGAGGAAGTGAAGGCCTTTTGTAACCCAGCCCCACGCGCTTAAATAAATAATAAAAATAAAAATAAAAACCCGACACCCTCGGATATTCCGCGTATGGGATTTTAACAAATGCTTTGCCCTTGGCAGCTTCCTTTGTTTACCGTGAATACCAGGGGAGTGAGGGGGTGTTAGTGGGGGTAGAATAGGGAACTGCGAGTTGGAGGTGGTCTTGAGATTAAAGAGGGGGATGGATTATGCTGTCCGGCTAATGATGATCAGACACGTGTAATGCGTCGTAAGCATGTACGGCGGGTCCACGCGTCTGACGTGTAAAAATGGAAAGAGAGAGAGAGACTGTTAGAAGGAGACAATAGAAAAGGAGGAAGAAGAAGGTGGCATGAAATATCCTCCCTAACTTCCCACAGGGTGTTTGTTTTTTCTTTTTCTTTTTTTTTTACTTGAAAGTGTTTTCCAAGTCAATTTGATGGAATATTAAAAAAAATAGTGAATTAATTAGGATTTAATTGGTAAAAGGAAAACCTTTTCAACCCATAGTTTCAGAGAATATCTATCATCTATATACATATAAGGTTTCATGTTTTTCCGTTTGATCTATCATTTGAGTTTAATATTAAAAGAAATCTCAAAAAGAAAAGGCCATATGAGTTTCATGGGATTCAAAGCGAACTAAATAATTAATTACTACTTTGAAAGCCTAATTAAGATTATCATTTGTAAAGGCATCTTAAGATATGGGAGTCATATATAATAATGTTCACCATAATCAAGGTGCATCTAGCTGGTATTTTACATTTTATTCTAACTATACACATACATACATATATATATACATACACATACATACATATACATATACATACACATACATACATATATGACAAGTATTGATAATGGCTATAAACAGGAGAGCAATCATGCTCCACCGGCCAACACAAGAATGAAATGTCCATGGAAGGTATCCTAGGATTTCCCAGCCTTTTCCTTTTTCCTTTTCCTTTTGCTTTTCTTTTTTGTTGTGTATATATTAAATTATTTTCCTTATTTTTTTAGGGTTTAATTTATAGTCTTAACTGTACCGAAGGAGCAGACAACGTGGGGAGGTGTAGTGGGTTTCTCAAAAGAGGATAGTGATAGATGTTTGACCGTTGATGATGAGTGAACTTGAGAATTTTCCAAAAATTTAAAAATCAAATCCATTTATAGTCTTCACAAAGTGTTAATCCTCGCATTCTTGTGAAATCTCCGAATATATCTCAACAACGAACGTACTCTCAAGAATATTGCCACCATATAATTGGTTTTTCCTGATCCAAGATTTCGTTTTCCTTGCTTCTCTCTTCCCCAACATCCTCCATTAATTATTCCAGCAGGGAGCTTGGACCCCAAGAAATTTGTGTGAAAGCTTGGACTTCATCGTGTTTGATATAATACAAATGGTGATACTGAATCATAAAGAGACCAGAATGCTTTAGAAAAAGAGACTGCATTTGGGATAGGAACACTTGCTGGGACCTCTCTCTAGCTAGTACTAGATCTACAGCTGCTTTTGCTTTGTAAAATCTAAAAGCCTCGAATCAAAGTAAACTAATCCATCACTCCAAACATTTATGAAGATACAAATGCCAAGTCTCTCACGCAATCAGCATTAGCAAATATAAAATCTCCATCCAAGACAAGAGTGAAATGCCCAGTTCTTTCTGTTGCAGAATATTGTAAGGGTGTATGTATGTATTGGCACTCATTTTGCTGTTCTTTTTGGTGGGATAATTAGATGCTTTAGGTTTCTTTTTCTCTCGTAATTGAAAGTGATGATCTCTAGCTAGGATTAGGGCTTTGCAAATCCATGATTCTTCCTTGATAAAAAAAAGCTGATGAGGTGGTGGAATTCTAAAAGTATACCTTTCCCTGTGCTCTTTCTAACTTTTGCATGCCCCTACGTGGATATACCCTTTTTCTTTATTTTTCATAATCAAAACAGAAGAAGAAAGGGAAAGGTAAGACGTGACCTGCATTCGGCTTGGAACCCTAAAATAATACTTCTGCTCACCATGACAACTTAATTTTGGGGGCTGGAAATTGTGCCAAAAGTTAAGGATAGTTTCAGGCAGGAGCAACACTGAGAGAATTCAAGGGGGTCACTCCTTTTTTAGCAGTCTCTTCTACATAATTATGTGTCATTCAAGCCGTGAAATCTTTCCATCTTATCTTATTATTTTTGTACGGAACTTTTCAAAAGGCAATTATATTCTGTGATTCATGAAGCGGCCACAAGAGTCAAAAAGTTTGGTCGTAGGCTTTATACAAATGTTAATCAATCTTGTCTTTGGAAAAATGTTGAATTATGGTTACAAGTATATATGTATATATGTGTGTAAAGAAATGAATGATAACGAGAAAACAAATCCCATGGAAGGGGCATATATCCACTAAAAACCATCTTGATATAAAGTAACTATGGATTTGTCGAATGTTAAATATGACGATCATGTTTTGATTTTATTGCGATCATTACCTTTATCTTATAATTACTTTGTTAACCTAAGAGGTCCTAGCGTGAGTGGTAAGGACGTTCTCGTCCCTTAAAAAAGGTCAGGGGTTCAATCCCATCTCTTGTATAGAGCTAACCATTTGGGGAGCACTTTCACCTCTTCAGGGTCCACCCGATATAAACGTGGATTAGTCTGGACCAGTATCTAGAACAACGCGTGGTTTATACAAAAAAAAAAGTGTGACTTGTTAGCTTGGGATGTTCAAGAGTGACATCCCATCGTATAATACAGTAAACGGCGATTGTCCCACCATACGTGGCCACGTATACTAGTGGGTTCCATTGGGACGTGAAGGCAAGTAGGGTCCATGTGGTGAAGTAGCGGCAGACACATCTATCCATTAACGTGACATTTCAAGCTTTTTCTATTGCTCCATTGAATCTCTCTGAATAATCTAGAGATGCTCTGCTTCTAAATAACAGATCGACAAGATCAGGGAATCTAATGTTTCTTGACTCTCTCAACCTTAACAGCAAGCAGATGATCAGAGTTCCAACACTCGAGTCTCTGCATTTAGTACAGGCCAAACCTAGCCGTGAATCCCAATTGAGGTTACACAAACTTAAGAATGCTTTTTTTAAGGTAAACAGATAAAAATATGGATTAGTTTTTCCTGTACAATTTGATTAATCACTACCACTGCTTGTATTTATAGTAACATATTACAGAGTCATGGCAAAACTCTATTACAAGAAGATTCTTTTATGCCTGCATCCTAAATATGGCCAAAATGCAAGAAGCACTCTTCTGTTGCCCTCGCCAAAAGCTACAAAAGGTGATGCCTCCTGCCTACTTCTATCCACAAGAGTAGATTTCCCCCGCTGCTCTCTTTCGTTTATTCTCACCTTGTTATTATTTCATTGTCAATGAGCAAACAATTGAAGCAGAACCTGCAATCCAGTCCATCAGTGCCCAACCGGAGTCCTTGAATGTTGAGAGTTTTCTGCAACATGTCACCCTCTCAGCTTCGACACTTTGGAGAAAAAATCATTTTGCAATTTGATCCATCTGAAAGAGAATTCAAAGACTCTCACTAGATAATTCTTGTGCCTGTTTTAGCACCCCTCTCATGCTGTGCTCGTTCATTCTGTTCTAAAACCTTGTGCCTAGTTTGCTTTCAAGGACTGTCATGATATCAGTTGGGAACATGGCATCCTTATTGGTGAGAACACCACCGTCAGTCGAGCATGATCTGAAAGAGAGTAATTCTCAGGCCACATTCCTTTCTCCACTTCAGGAGGGAAGAGAACAGCATTCTCCACGCTGAAACCAATTGTTTGCTCTTCTCTACCCTTTGGACTATCGTCTTGGATTACATCATCTTTCTGCTCTGACCATGTAGGATTCCAAATTCTCTGCTGCAGTTCCAAAATCCCACCATGTGAACATCTTAGTTTATAACACTTTTCAACAGGTATTAACATATGTCGAATTGCTTTCTTTTCTGAAACCAATATGGTAAAACAGATATGACAGCAAACCCTATAGCAGATATACACATTTTGACTTAAAGATCAGCAAATACAAGGAAGCCATTCATCAGGTTCCGGATAAAAACATAAACAAATGTAGGCAAAAGTACAACTGATTTGTGGATCCTGGTGCTAATCCTGGTGCTACCACAGCTTGCTAGAAAGGAAGTTACATTGTGAAAAATTGGTGCGATAATCAGAGTATCCTAACGCTTTCGTAAATTACAACTAATGCAACATTCACATTTTAGTTGGTTACCTGAAATTCTTTATAATCAAGAACGCCATTCCCATCAATGTCTGCCTGCACCCACAAATCCTTTGTTTCTTCGTCACTGAGTCCATTACAATGGCCGGTTAAGTTAAGCTGCAATATTTAGAACATTGTTATGTCTGAGTTGTCAAGGAAATGAATACAAACATCTTACTAAGCAACCGCTTTGATAGGAGATAATATAGCTTCCACTTATCTTACTTGTTGAAGAGCTTCACAGAAACCTGAGTAGGTAATGCAGTCACAATCACTATCAGCCTTTAGAAAGGCAAAGGCATCTTCTTCTGTCAGGGAAGCTCTCCGTAGCAGATACTGTAATGGGAAATTCTATTTCAGAGATAGAAACTCAAGAATTGTTCTCCCAAGGGTGAAAAAATTCTATATTTAAATTCCACATCCCTGACATTACAAAACCACCGCAAAACACAAAAAATATACGAATTCACTCCAAAGCAACCAGCTTAGCAACAGTTTCTATGGGACTTTAAGAAGTAACTGGAAGTTGCAAAAAAGATGAGAAATTACAAAATCTGACCTTGAACATGCCAAATACTGCTTCACTCCAACTTGTTTTTAGTAGCTTGCGGTATCTATTGGGATTAAGAAGCCATATAAAATCCACGCCACAAATATTTCCTCGATGATTAAGGTGGCTAACCCACTGAGTACACCACATGAAAGGAATGAGAAATTTATGCGTAGCCAACAATGTGGTTTCTATCGAAGAAAAAAATCATTACTAGTTTGAACATGAAAAAAGGACCTTGTGAGCATCCGCATCAGTGTACTGATGAGCAGTATCATATGATGAAACAAAGCCTTGTGACCTGAGGAACTTGTAAACATGCCCACGTTTGCTCCCATTCCAGTCACTGCAGAAAGCACAAGTAAAGGTTAAAAAATACAACGAGAGTGATTGTGTGAAGGGCATAGAATCTACCAAGTGGGAATAGTTTCTTTATGATATCTAGCATATGATCCTGTAATTACCCGCAAAGCATAATCGGCGTTGGGCTGAGCTTGTTTTCTTTCTGATAGGATTCCACATACTGCAGGATTTTGTAGACCTGTTATTGCAATCATACAGCACAGGTCAAAACCAAGGATAGTAAGAAGGTACCTGTGAAGAAGATAGAAAAGAGAAAAACAGAGGGTTGAAAATGTACTTACCTGATTCAATCTTACAAGAGACAAACTTGAATCATGAGGAAATAACAGGTGGGTATTGACAATGAGGATTTCTTGGCGAGTGTCATTGTTCCGGCATGGTGAACAGGGAGGAGCTAATTCAACATGCAACAACTGAGCAACTCGATCCCCACAATCATTGAACAGCAATTCCCTATGGTTAATAACTCTGAAATAGTCCTTGCGCACAGCGATCAATAGGCCTGAGATATCATACAATGACACAGTATGTTCAAGAGGATTCAGCAGAAGAAAATTTTGCTCATTGTTTCTTCTGCAATTTAATTGTATCTAAGACCATTTATTCCTATTTTTGAAAACATGGAAGAATTTTCCTAAAGATAGTCAAAGAGAAAAGTAAGCAAAGGAATTGGTCAAATTTGGAAGATTTCTTCCCTATTTTGTCCAGTTTTGAGACATTAAACCATTCGGCAATAGTTACGGGACAATTGATGAATCAAGAAACATCAAATGCAAATGGAATTAGCAAACTCCTGGAACACGGCCTATAATGTCTGATTACACCTCGATCCAGAAATTGTATTAAAGTCTCGATCTTTGCACAAAATGGTAAGCTATGAAATAGCAGAATTCATTAAAAAGAAAAATCAGATTTTAAATGTATAAACAAAAGGGATTCCAGAGAAAATTCCAAGATGAGAAATGAAGAAGAGAGGTACCAACCATCACCACGGTTGTTGGTTCGTGCAAGCTTGAAATTGAGATAGCCTGCATCACCTAATCTCTTCTCATACATGTTAACCAACTCTTCATTTCCCAACCAAAATTCCTACACCAATTTGAAACAATCAACAAACAAAATAATCATCGAAACCATAAAGAGACAGAGACAAAGACCGGGGCAGAGAGAGAGAAGAACCTGAAGACAAATTATGGAAGATCTTTCACGCAACAAAGAATCCAAAATCCTCTGGTTTCTGCCAAGCCAATAGGCCCTGTAATCGCTTTCACGTGAATTCTGATCTTGATCATTGTTAATGTTAAGACGTTTATAGATAGGTGCGAGAATATTAAACGTTGTACAAGTTATACAAGGTTGTTGCCGATGATCTCTCATTGACATTGATGATGATATTGCATAACTTCCTATTCTTGATCTCCTTTCCTTTCTCATTTCTTTCTCTTTCTCTATTACCTTTCTTACACTCAAATTTCAAAACAAATGATCAAATTCTGAGGCACCACAGCGGAAAAAAGAAGAAGAAGATATGACAAGTGGGATGGTGGCAGGGGAGGAGGGAAGGCTAGTTTTGACGGAAAAGGTTGCGGTGGCAGCAGTAGAAGCCGTTTTGAAGCAGCCAATCAAAGGAGGAAGGAAGCAGAAAAACCACCACAACCACCACCAACAACAAGAAGAAGAAGATTAGCAAGAATATTGTGAAAATGGTGGTGCGGTGCGACTAAAGAAAGGCAACTCATTCCCTTGAGTCTTCATTCTTGTGCGATGTCTATGCTTTATATACTCTATGCAAAGCAATATGGTTATGACTTGATTTAATTAACCGTGGCCTAAAAAGGTTTATTGCAAACAATATGCCTATTATAGCTTCAGAGTTTTTTTTATATGTAAGCTTGTTTTTATTTTTCTTATTTGATAATGAAATATATTTTCAAATGATTTTAATTGTGCATTCCTCTTATAAGTCTTGAATATTTATTTAATAAAAAATTATAAATTTACTTGTACAATATTCTAAAAAATTAAATCCAAAAAGTCAAAAATAAATAAATAAATAAACATATATTTCCTTAATCACTAGAATAACCTCTTAGATTTATTATTATGATATGGAATTTGGGTTCATGACTTTCAAGTGCGAGTCGGTCGAATATCAAACAAGAGCACAATCAACTCGATGTGTATACATATAGGAATCGAGGGTATTTTGTCGTATTGTGAAAAAACTAGCTTGGGAAATTCCAATTTTGATTCCTATTGACTCTCATCTTACCGATTTGCAATTTCTATAAATATTATATGAACTCCATATATATAAATTGGTAGATGTATTAACAAAAAGATGCCATGAGTTCGATCAATAAAAACAATGATGCTATAGAGCCTGTTTGGCACTGCGGCCAAACCGGTGTTTGGCCAAAATTCAATTATATTTTTTGGTGTTTTTAGATTATTTTGATGTGATGATGTTAAAAATAATTTTTAAAAAATAAAAAAAATATCATTTTGATGTATTTCTAAACAAAAAGTACTTTCAAAAGCAACCGCCCTCCCAATCATGCATATATTGTTTGCATATATTAACCAAAGGCCAGATTTTCTAGAGCAGCTCGATAATATAATCGTTCGTCAATACCAAGGAATGATGGTATAACGTCTGCATGTTTTTTTCTTATTATTATTTTTATTCCCTTTAGCTTTTGATTTTATAAATTGTCTATTCTTGTTATCGTGTCTGACATTAATTAACTCTGCCGTTCCTTCTCCCTGGTGCACATAAAATATCATAGAAATGTTCCAAATTAAAACATTTTTGAGGTGAACAAGGCAAGTTGTTGAATGAATTTAAGACAGGGGGGCCTGGATTTACAAGGGACATGCGGGTATAATTATGAAGAAAGCACATCCCCAAGATTTGTATGGACCCCCACAGAATTTGTAGCCTCGGCCACAGAGTGAACAAATAATGCTCATCCACAAGATTCAAAAATGATGTGATTCTAGGGCTTGCTGGAGTTGGACGAAGAATATGTAGCTGCACCAAATTCGTTTTAAGCCACGGCATCAAAGTATATGCTTTATACGATGAAGACAATTATATACTTCACCAATTAGTATATTTTAGAAAGTCAATCAGTATGAAGACACTTTAAAATAAATTAATAATAAAAGAAATTAACGTTTGAAGAACACGTAAGGTTAATGGGGAAGCAGTAGAAGTGAAGAGAGGATTAATAATTAATTTAATTAATAGTTATGTGTTCGAAGAAGACGTGCAGCAAGCATTTCCATGCTAGCTTTCGGGCCATGCGTGATGTAATTGGAGGTCGTTGTTGTTGACTTTTGAGATGCACGTAAAGCCGATGGCCGGTTTTTGTTCATCTCCCCTTGACCCCTTCTTCCTACAAGTTGTAATTCCTGGACTCTAGATCCTCAGGAACTTGAGCAGGGTGAAGTTAGTGTGCTTTTTAAGGCTCATCCTTTTTTTCAACCACTTGTCTGATGATAATTGTCTCCCTAATTGAGTTTTCATTGGTTATTTATTTGTTGAATTGCCATTTTCTTCATCAACTCTTTTTGAATATAAACTTGAGATAATATATAATGTGCATGGCAAACACACCTATCCTTACTGCTGCTGATGATGATGATGAAAAAATTATATGAAAATATATTAAAATTATAAGAAAAAATTATCAATTTAATATTAAATATATTTTTAATATAATCTCAAACATAAAAATTAACTATCTCTTAGTAAAATTGGATCTTCAAGAACTAAATCTATATAAACTTTTATGTGGTAACACAATTTTTTTCATTTTTTTTAATGAAATTGATTATTTTTTGTTTCATCATTTAACATTAAATCATCGATACTTAAGCTTTGTAATTTTCATTTTATATTAAGTTATCTAGAGTGTTGGTTAATCAAGCGAACCCAGGTTAACTTGTGTTTTCCTAGTTTTTTCTAACTTCTATTTTTTTGCCATGTTTTTTATTTTTTAAAATCTATTTTTTTATCCTGATATCATATCATGAATGATGAATTAGTCAAGTTAACTTGTGTTTACTCAAGTTTTTTGTTTGACATTACTTTATTTTAGATTTTGTTTTTCAGTTTCATCATTGGAAAATAGTTTTGTAGGCCTTGTGTTTCATGATTTACTTTTTGTAAGAAGTTATCTTGATTTCATATCCTTAATTATTTTGTTAGTCAAATTAACCCTGAATTGACTCAGATTATCCAGAAGAATGCAAAAGGAAGTCAGTGAAGAAAAACATTTCTTGCAGGATTAGCCTTTCGGCTAGCCTACCTGAGGGTGTTTGTGGTGGTTACTCAGGTGGTACTATCTGCGCTGTTAAGCTCTCTATGGATCCATTTCCAGACATGAGGGCATCCAAAATGTGGGCGTTCATGATTGGGATGTGATGGAAGAGTTGGTCTATTGTTACTTTGCTGTGATCAACTCTCATGAACTTCATATAACATCATTGCGAATGCATTTCCTTAATTAGTTTATTATGCTGTCATTTATTTCTATCCGTATATGCTTCTTTACAAACTTGTGTTACCTAGCTTCTTTTGAGAATTACAACACTTGATTCATAATGTCGCACTCTACGCGAGAGCGCAGCGTCGCAGCGATCCTCCCCAGGAGCGGGGATTCGTTTCAGGGTTTTTTCTTGTTTTGAAAAAGAGAGTCGCCATTTAGTGTTATGGTCACTATGAAACCTAACTAGTTTTTTAGAGATTCTAAGGCAACGGACTAGTTGCGTAAAGGAAATGTCTTAATACCCCTAGTACGCCCTACCTAAAGTAAGCTGCTTGGTGATTTTGGTTTGTCTTATGATTGTTATGGTGTTGGTGTTATCTTATCAATTTTCCTAGAATAGGTTTGCTATGATGAATAAAATTGAGTTCAAAGTCTAAAAGAAAGTACCCTTGGCCAAATGGATCAACCTTTAGATATATCTATAGAGTGCCAAGGAGAATCGATGTTGATCTCTTGAAATTTGTGTTTGATTTAAAATAAATTTACCACCTATTAATTAAGAGACAACTAGTGTCGCACCCCAAAAATGGTGGTATGCGGCGTCGTGGCAACTTGTCCCCGTGAGCGGGGAGGTTAAATGTTAAAAGGATTATCTATTTTCGTAAAAAAGGAGTCGCCACCTAGTATTATGGTTACTAGGAAACCTAGTACTGGTCTTTCAGAGATTCTAGGGTAAGGGACTGGTTGCGTAAAGGGAAGGTTTTAGCACCCCTAGTACGCCCTACCTAAGGTAAGTCGCTTGACGTTTTTTGTTTGTCTTATGATTGCTAGGATACGGATATATATAATATATATTTAAATGTTGATGATATATTATCCCCTGCCGAATATTTTGGATATCAACCCTTTAGGATTTATCTATCCAAACACCGAAAGTGAATAAGAGCATATTATTCCCGCCGAATATTTTTGGATAGAATTTATCCAAACATCGAACTATGAATAATAGCATGTTATTCCCGCGGAATATTTTTGAATAGCAACCCTTTAGGATTTATCCACTCAAGCACCGATCGTGAATAATAGCATATTATTCTCGCCGAATATTTTGGATAGAATTTATCCAAACGCCCGAACCATGAATAATAGCATATTATTCCAACCGAATATTTTGAATAGAATTTGTTTATCCAAACTCCGAACCATGAATAATATGAATCACCGAAAAGTTTTTTTTATATTTTTTTTGAATATTGGCCAATACCCTTTGGATTTTACAAACATGTTGTAAAAATCTCAAAATGCAAGAAATGATTTTTCTTTGCAAAATCCATGCTAAAACTCATTTTCTCTTCAAAACCCATGATAATATATTTTTTTCAAAAGAACCACAACTTTTAAAAATATGCTAGTGTATTGGCCTTATGCAAGAAAAACAACACATTTTTTAGATTTTTGTATATATAAAAAAAAAATTATTTTTATTTTTTATATTTTATTATTATTATATTATTATTATATTATTATTATTATATTATTATTTACGGGTGGGCTGGGCTTGCCAGCCCACCCCTTGGAAATCTGGGCTGCCAGCCCAGACTGTCTCGGGCTGGGCTGTCAGCCCAGAGGAAATGGGAATCTGGGCTGCCAGCCCAGCCTGTCTCGGGCTGGACTGTCAGCCCGGTAGCACCTGGACCGGGCCACGGCCTAAACAGGCCCGAACCCATCTCCTCTCGATTCGGGCTTCCAGCTCAGTGGGCTGGAAGCCCATTTCTAGAAGCAGGCCGGGCGTAAAGCCCGGCCCGAACGGCCCAGCGAGAGTGAATGAATTCACTCTCGCTGGTGCATGCAGGGATGACAGGGACGATGCGCAGTAAATTTTGGAGTGTGATGAATGGTATACCTGTTAACACCTTTGGGTAGAGGACGTCGAGGTGATTCTTCCAGATCGTGGTTTCAGTCGGAAATGGTCGCCCTGTGGTGGCCGGAATGGGCGTCTCGAAGGTGACTGGGGCTGTGTGGCTGCGACGGGGCTGTTCTTCGTTGCCTTCGCCTGAGTTGCTGGTGGGATGTCTGGCGTGGAGTGGAGGTTGCTGGCGATGGAAGGGTGGTGCTCGGTGGTCTGAGGCGGTGGTTAGGGTTGAACCGAGATGGAGAGAGAGAGAAAGAGCTTCGGGTCTGTTATTTTTTTAGAGAGAGAAGAGAAAAACGAAAGCCAGAGAGATGGGAAAATCACGTTATTTCGTCTGTTCTTCTTGTTGTTTTTTTTTACTTGTTCCTTATTTGCTAAGAATCTCCGAAATTTTCAAAACTGAACTCTTCCCCCTCTGTTTTTCTCCTCGTCGTTTTTATAGACAGCTCAATAGTTACCGTTGCACAATGGTGGGCTGCTTTCGGCTTGCCGGTGGCTTCAGGCAGGTGGCTGTCGGTGGCTTCAGGCAGGTGGCTGGTCGGCGACTGGGGCAGGAAACTTGTCGGCGGCGAGCGCAGGTAGCTGTCGGCGGCTGCTGCAGGCGTGCGTGGTCTGTTGGTGCAGGCGAAGGGGGCTGCTTTTAAGGGCAAAAATGCAATTTGGTCCTTTGACTTGTATTTGCCCTTATTACACCTCCAATTAGATTTAAATTTATGATTTTGCGCAATTGCACCCCTTTCCGCATTTCAACATTTACCTTAATTTTGCGCGCCTCTTTCCTTTTGGTCCCTGATTTTTGATTCATGCGATTTAACCTCCAATTAACCATTAAACTCTCAATTTATTCAATTTTGCCCATGTAACAAGATATTTTTGGATTTTTTTGTTTTTTTCTATTTTTTTCTTTTTTTCTTCCGAAACACAAAAATAAGTAGGTCAAAATTTGGGTAGCAACAGATGCCCCCTCTTTACAATGCTTACGACTAAAGTCTTGTAAAAGACTTTAAATAGTAAGTGTTGTAAAGAAAAATAGAATGATGGATATGGGTCTCATTATTCTGGGTGACCTACCCAAGTTAGATATGGGTCTCATTGTTCTGGGTGACCTACCCAAGTTAGAAGGGTCTCATTTTTCTGGGTGACCTACCCGGTTAGCGTGGTCTCATTTTTCTGGGTGACCTACCCAAGTTAATATGGTCTCATTTTTCTGGGTGACCTACCCGGTTAGCGTGGTCTCATTTTTCTGGGTGACCTACCCGGTTAGAATGGTCTCATTTTTCTGGGTGACCTACCCAAGTTAGAATGGTCTCATTTTTCTAGGTGACCTACCCTGTTAGAATGGTCTCATTTTTCGGGGTGACCTACCCTGTTAGCATGGTCTCATTTTTGTGGGTGACCTACCCGGTTAGAATGGTCTCATTTTTCTGGGTGACCTACCCAAGTCAGGATGGTCTCATTTTTCTGGGTGACCTACCCAGTTAGCATGGTCTCATTTTCTGGGTGACCTACCCGGTTAGCATGGTCTCATTTTTATGGGTGACCGACCCGGCTATCATGGTCTCATTTTTATGGGTGACCGACCCGGATAGCATGGTCTCATTTTTATTGGTCTCATTTTTATGGGTGACCGACCCGGCTATCATGGTCTCATTTTTATGGGTGACCGACCCGGATAGCATGGTCTCATTTTTATGGGTGACCGACCCGGCTAGCATGGTCTCATTTTCATGGGTGACCGACCCGGATAGCATGGTCTCATTTTTATGGGTGACCGACCCGGCTATCATGGTCTCATTTTTATGGGTGACCGACCCGGATAGCATGGTCTCATTTTTATGGGTGACCGACCCGGCTAGCATGGTCTCATTTTTATGGGTGACCGACCCGGCTCGAGGAACGAAACAGCATCGATTCTCAATTCATCTTCCGTGGTTTTGTCGACCTAAGATTCTGTTTCTCCATATCTTTCATGACTTGCAATTACATTAGCTTTCGCCACACCTTTCCTGTCAGGTTAGTATTATGACAATAATATGCATGTTTTGTTACCTCTTTAGAAACATAGGTCCCCCCCTCTTCGCGGTAGCCTTCCTTCATAGGATGTGTTCCCCATGCCATATCTTTACACTTGGTGACGAGACTTTTTGTTCCACATAGGACCCTTTCTAGCTCCATTGTAGTTTTTTTTACTCATGTCCAAAAACTCAAAACGATATATACTTGAAAGAATTTCAAAACATGGTTTTGTTTGCCAATTGACACTTTTAAAGCAAATCGTTATTTTATGATTTTGCCCCCAGTGTGGTGCACAAAATATATCAAAAATAAATGATAGAACGTAAATAAATATTATAAGATCCTGTGCTTTGAAAAAAAATTTCTTGCACGAGAATTCATGGCCGAATTTTGAGGAAGATTACAACATATCAGGCATAATATTTCTTTACAGAGTCAGAATTCACAGGCCTAGCTAGATCTTCTCCATCCATTCTAGATAATAGCAAAGCTCCTCCTGAGAATGACTTCTTCACTACATAAGGACCTTCATAGTTCGGGGCCCATTTACTCTGATCTTGCCCTGGTACAAACAATATCTTCTTTAATACCAAATCGCCTTCTTGAAATTTTCGAGGTCGAACTTTCTTATCATATGATTTGGCCATCCTTCTTTGGTATAGTTGATGATGACAGATTGCGGCTAACCTCTTTTCACTGATCAAATTCAACTGCTCATATCTGACCTTTGCCCATTCCGCTTCATCTAGTTTGGAGTCTATCAATACTCTCAATGATGGGATTTCTACTTCTAAAGGCATTACTGCCTCCATCCCATACACCAACATGTACGGAGTGGCTCCTGTTGAGGTCCGAACTGCGGTACGGTATGCATGAAGAGCAAATGGCAACATTTCGTGCCAATCCTTATAGGTGACTACCATTTTCTGAACAATCTTCTTGACGTTCTTGTTAGCAGCTTCCACAGCACCATTCATCTTGGGCCTATAAGGAGAGGAATTTGAATGTTTGATCTTCCATTTAGCACGTGAGTTACGTTATCATCTTCCCATTGAAGTTTTGTGCATTATCAGTTATAATCTTTTCTGGTGGCCCGTACCGACATATCAAATCTCTCTCAACAAACTTCTTTACCACCTTTTGTGTTACATGAGCAAATGACCCGGCTTCTACCCATTTTGTAAAGTAGTCGATTGCCACGAGAATGAACCTATGACCATTGCTGGCTTTTGGGTTGATAGGTCCAATCACATCGATTCCCCACATCGTGAAAGGCCATGGGGATAACAAATTAAATAGAGGGGTCGGAGGGGCATTCATTTTGTCCCCGTAGATCTGACACTTATGACATTTGCGGACATAGTCAATGCAATCCTTCTCTAATGTCATCCAAAAGTAACCAACTCTTTGTATTTTCCTAGCCATCATATGTCCACTAGCATGGGTCGAGCAGATCCCTTCATGAACTTCTCGCAATGCGTTTCTAGCTTCAACTCCATCTAGGCATCTCAAAGCAAAGTCCCATCGGATGACCTCTTATACAAAAACTTCTCCATCAAGGTAAAAATCCATTGCCCAGACCCTTCTCAAGGTCTTCTTTTCGATGTTGGATGCCCCCCATGGGATAAGTCCGATTTTTGGATGAAGTTCTTGATATCGTAGTACCAAGGGTTTCCGTCTATCTCTCCTTCCACTGAGCAACAATGAGACGGGTTATTTCTGATGTCGATGTGTATCGGCTGTAAGTTTTGCCCGAAGTCTATTCTAGCCATAGAAGCTAGTGTAGCCAAGGCATCTGCAAACTGATTTCCTTCCCTTCCTAAGTGTGTGAACTCTATTTCCTCAAACTCTTCAGCCAGTTTAGATAGGTACTCTTGGTAGGGTATTAGCTTTTCTTCTTTGGTTTGCCATTCCCCTTTTACCTGACAAATAATTAGCATCGAATCTCCATATACATCTATCTTTTTTACGTTCAACTCCAACGCAGTCTCTAAACCAAGAATACAGGCCTCATACTCAGCCGTGTTATTAGTGCATCCGAATTGCAACTTAGTTGAAACTGGGTATTGTTTCTTGTCAGGAGATATTATCACCGCCCCGGCTCCGTTACCACATACATTCACAGCACCATCAAAGTACATAGTCCACCATCCTAGTTTTTCTTCTTCAACTGAAAACACATCTTCATCAGGAAAATCAAAGTCTAACGGCTCATAATCCTCCATAGCATGGTTTGCCAGGTGATCAGCAATAACACTCCCTTTTACCGCTTTTCTTGTCATGTACACTATATCATACTCAGATAGCAGCACTTGCCACCTAGCAATTCGGCTAGATAAATAGGGCTTTTCACAAATGTACTTCAACGGGTCTAATTTAGAAATTAGCCATGTGGTATGATATAACATATACTGTCGCAACCTTTTTGCAGCCCATGCTAACGCGCAACACAACTTCTCAATCATAGTATACCTAGACTCACACTCCATGAACTTCTTGCTTAAATAATAAATGGCCTTTTCCTTCTTCCCAGACTCATCCTGTTGCCCAAGCACACATCCCATCGCTGTTTCAGTCACTGTTAAGTATAAAATCAATGGCCTTTTTGGTACAGGGGGGACCAGTAGAGGTGGTTTTAGCAAGTACTGCTTGATTTTCTCAAAAGCTTCTTCACATTCTGCATTCCAAATGCCAGGATTCTTCTTTCTTAACAAACGAAAAATAGGGTCGCAGGTTGTGGTTAATTGGGATATGAATCGAGCAATGTAATTTAACCTTCCTAAGAATCCTCTTACTTCCTTCTCAGTCTTCGGAGCTGGCATGTCCTGAATAGCCTTTACTTTTTCAGGATCCACTTCTATTCCTTTGTCACTCACCACAAATCCTAACAACTTCCCAGATTTCACCCCAAATGAACACTTTGCAGGGTTAAGCCTCAACTTATATTTCCTTAACCTTTCAAATAATTTCTTCAATATTTGGACATGATTCTCTCCTTTTCCAGATTTAGCGATCATGTCATCCACGTATACTTCAATCTCCTTGTGCATCATGTCATGAAATAAAGTCACCATAGCCCTTTGGTAAGTGGCACCAGCGTTCTTTAACCCAAATGGCATGACTTTATAGCAGAAAGTTCCCCATGGTGTAACAAATGTCGTCTTCTCCTTATCTTCCCTGTGCCATTTTTTATTTGATTATAGCCTGAGAAACCATCCATAAAGGAATACATGGAGCTACGAGCTGCATTATCAACTAACATATCTATATGCGGTAGAGGAAAATTATCTTTAGGGCTAGCACGATTTAAATCCCTAAAGTCCACACAGACTCGAATCTTGCCCTCCTTTTTGGGTACCACTACTATGTTGGACACCCATTGTGGATATTTAACCACCTCTAAGAAACCCGCGTTCCATTGTTTTTCAATCTCTGCCTTTACTTTGATCAAAACTTCCGGGTGCGTTCTTCTTAGCTTTTGCTTAATCGGTCTGCATCCCTCCTCCAATGGTAACCTATGGACTACGATATTTGTATCTAGTCCGGGCATATCCTCATAAGACCAAGCAAAAACATCCGTATAATCTCGAAGTAGTGCAATCAAGTCTTCCCTTTCCTTTTGCGTGATCAAAGTTCCTACCTTGAGTTCTCTTTGGCTTTCTTCCGTGCCCACATTTATGGTTTCAAGTTCCTCTTTAGCGGGCTTCCAAACTTGTTCATGTTGCTCTAATAATTTTGCGAATTCCTTAATGTTATTTTCATTCTCGTCTTCCTCTTCTACAGCTATTATGTGTTCTTTATAATTCGGCCATTCGTTCTCAGTGTAAAGTGCAAGTGGTGCTGTGGAAGTTCCGCTTTCAGGGTTCCTGAAAGCGGAAAATGAGTGTAAATGCACCAAATAAAAATAAGAAAAGAGATGAACAAAAATGCATGATCTTCATAAAAATTCAGTTAACAACAAACAAAGATAAAATCCGATTGGCCTATTAGGCCTTAAAACAAAACAAACCAAAACACATGTAGAAAACATTGTTCATTACATTCTGAAAACCAATGGAGCTTCTTGGGTTTCCCAATTCTGGAACTTCTCTCCCTTGGCTAACTTCCGAATGCATGCATGGGCAGTGACTTCCTCAACGGCATAGATGGTCAACTGTGGTAGCTCTTCATCCCTTTTCCCTGACTGAGTCTTCTTAACGATGCTCTGAACTTCCTCTTTTTCCACAATATTTATGCTCATAGATGACATCTTCTGAAGAAAGCTCTCGTGTCCTGGATCAGGTTGTATGACATACGCTGCCTTTGGGAATGAGACTCTGATCGGAGGAATGACTAAATCCTCTTCTTCAGGCTTCCTTCCCTCGATCCTCGCCATTCTTTTCTCTCTTCTTGCCATAGCAGCCCGCTGATAGTCCTCCTTTTTAGGTTTATATCCCAACCCAAATCTTTGTTCTGCAGCCTTTAGCTTCGTTACCCCAACCCATTCGAGTTTCTTTTTGCTGCTCCAAATCGGGCAGGAACCTTGTTCTTTAAGAGGCTTTTAGCGGCCATTTTAGTGGCCCTTGAGATCCTGGCTTTCCTTCTTGCGGTATTCTCCGGCACCCACTCGGTATTCACAACCTCAAATGCGTGCAGGTTTCCATCCGTACAATCTTCAGCTTCAATAAATGGGACCGCCACATTTTTCATCACGGATATAGCTTCTTCGGCCTTGACGGTAACGAGGACACCATTGGCGATGTACTTCAAACGTTGATGCAACGAAGAAGTAACAGCTCCGGCAGCATGTATCCATGGTCTTCCCAACAACATGCTATAGGAAGGGTGGATGTCCATCACCTGAAGGGTTACCAAGAAGGCTTGGGGACCTATGGCTAGCTCAACTTCGATTGCCCCCAACACCTGCCTCGGTGCACCATCATATGCTCTCGCCGTAATCCCACTTGGATGCATGTGAGAAGGATCTACTGGCATCTCTTCCAGCATGTGTCTTGGCAACACATTTAGGGCGGAGCCATTATCAATAAGAACTTTCCCAATTAGACAATCCTTACATCGGACTGTGATGTACAGAGGTTTGTTGTGTCCTGTTCCTTCGGCGTCGAGTTCATCTTCGGTGAAATATAAGTAATTTGAAGCATGAATTCTCCCAACCAGATGCTCCATAGTTTTTTGTTCGATATCCTGAGGTACATAAGCCTCATTCAGTACCTTCTGTAAGGCATTACGATGGGGCTCAGAACTAAGTATCAAAGACATAATGGAAATCTTGGCAGGGGTCTTTTTTAATTGGTCCACCACACAATATTCGCTATGCTTCATCAACTTCAAGAACTCGTTCGCCTCTTCTTCTGTCACAGGTTTGCTTAATTCTTTTTCAAAGCCTACTACTTCTTTACCCTTATTCTTCATTTGATTTCCCAACTCCTCGGGCGTGAAGCAACGACCGCTTCGAGTCAAACCACCGATCTCAGCCTGGAAGGAAGGAGCTTCATCATTTGAAGTGACAACATAATTTCCTGGTGTTGCCTTATAGTCTACCTTCTTCTCATATGAGGGTTTATACAAAACCAACCTCGATAGCCCACTAGCTGTTGCTTGAACTCTACATTTCTCCATTCCTGCTACCTCTCCACTACTTTCCATACTCTCTATCCTCAACTCCCCCAAAGTCAACATCCTGGCGACTTTTTGATGGAATTCGGTACACTCATCAATGTGATGCCCTTTTTCATTATGAAATGGGCAAAAGTCATTTTCGTCGAAGTCGTGCTTGGTCGATCCCATCAACTGTCCAGATTGCACCAACATGCTGTATAATCTAGACATAGTCACCTTGAGAGCCCTTACTTTGTTATCAGTTTCTATTGCATTCACCCCACTACTTCCCGTAGCATGTTTGGGCAAAGGATTCAGATTAACATTGGGTGGATCCTCAATGGTGATCCATCCGATCTTGATTAATTGCAATACTTTTCTCTTAAACGCGGCACAGGTCTCAATGCTATGACCTGAATTACCAGCATGGTATTCGCAAGTCAGATTAGGGTTGTGCCAGGCAGGGAAAGGTGGCTTCAAAGGGGGTAGTGGTAGGGGAGCAATATGTCCGATGTTTAACAGTTGCGCGTATAACTCTTTTAAAGTCATGGGCAAAGGTGGTAGTTGTTCCTCTGGTTGTTGGTACTCTCTCCTTTGGAAGTTACCTTGATTATGCGTGGGGAATTTTGGGTAAAAAGGTGGGTTTGGAGTGGTGGGTTTGGAAAAGTTGATGTTGGCGGTTTGGGGTGTGGGTGTTTGGTAGCTTTTGTAACTTTTCTCTTTTCCTTTGTACCTTTCTTCGAGATTATTCACATCGACTTCTTTTCTTTTCCCAATGAAACCTCTCTTCTCTACAGGTTCCACAATTCTTCCACTCCGGATTCCTTGCTCAATCCTCTCAGCAATCCGTACCGCATCAAAAAAGTGTTGGGCTGAGCTTCCCATCAGATGTTCATAATAGGGGGCTCTAAAGGTATTTGGCAAATAGATTCACCATTTCCGTTTCTATCAACGGTGGCTGTACATTAACCGCCTGGTCCCGCCACCTCTGTGCATAAGCCCTTACAGATTCCTGGGCCCCCTTTTCCATGGTAGACAAACTGGTCCTATCAGGAGCAATCTCCATATTAAACTTGTACTGTTTTAAAAAAGCGTCCGCCAAGTCTGCCCACTTTCTAATCCTGATGTTATCTAACCTCATGTACCAGCTAAGGGCCGACCCTGTCAAGCTGTCCTGGAAAAAGTAGATTAACAATTTATCATCGTGTATTACTTCCGCCATCTTGTTATAGTAAGAACGAAGATGGGTTTTGGGGCATTCTGTCCCACTATACTTAATAAACTCCGGGACCCTGAACTTCCGTGGTATCACGATGTTTGGTACCAAACATGCTTCAGCTGCCCTAATTGGGTCGGATAGATCGTTCCCTTCAATTGCTCTTAATCTTTCCTCTAATACGGACCATTTGTCATATCCTGCATGGCTAAACAATCTAGAATCTTGTGGTTCCTCATCCGTCAAATCCAATGTAATGGGGATTGGGACGGGCCGAGTGGGTTCGGTTTGTTTCTTTGGTGATCTTGAGCCTAGCATATGAGGTGCCTCCGGGTATTGAACTGCCGGTGGTGCTTCATCTGTCTGAGCTGACGTCCCCTCTCCATCTTTTGTTTTCAATACCTTTTCAAGCATGCTGGTCAAACGCGCCACATCATTTCGGACAGCTTCGAGCTCCTTCTGGTACGGAGATTCAGGCTCGATCCTTTCTTCATTTTCCATTCTCCTTCTTAACCGGGTGTTGTGGACCTTCGCAGGGGGACCTATGTTTCGTGGTTGAGCTGTTTACATGAATGCATAAGCAAATGGAAAATATATGTAGTATGATGAATATGCTTGTATGGATGTATATGAGATGCAATGGGTTTCTCTTGTGAACAATTAATGGCCAAACACTTCATAGAACAGGGGTTTCTTATCACATTGCCGTTAGGAGTACTGCATTTCGAGTTATTTGCTTAAGTCATATTCACCAAAAGACAGAATTTGCATCAGAGACAAGTAACGCCCTTTTTCATTGAATAGATAAGCTTGCTACATTTTTGAAAAACACAAAAAAAAGGACAAACAAATTAAAACTCTTCTTCGGTCACATCTTTCCCCAAAGGTAGGAAAGCGAATCCGCGGTTCTCAATTGACTCCAAGAAAGCATCGGTTTCAGCTAGACTTTGTCGATAACGGATGATGTCTCTCCCCACATTTCTAGCATTGGTCCTAATGACCCGAGCGTGCGCAGCAGCTTCATCCATTTGTTTGTCCATCTTGGACAGTTTTTCAACAAGCAGCAAGTTGGTCCTGTTTAATGAAGTATTATTAGCATCAATCTGATCCTTGTGTTTTTCTATCAATGCTAATTTTTTCTCCCACGATGTTTTATCTTTACCCTCTCTTTGTCAAGCTTCATTTTCAGAGTTCTTATCTCGTCTTCTTTATTCACCAACTCTGCTTCACCAACTTCATTCTTCACAAGCTCCGCCGAACGACTCTCCGACATTACGTATTTCTTATACAATTCTTCATATTTTTCAATTCCGTCCATCAACTCGCACTGAACCTCTGCAAACTTCTCTTGGTAATATTCTATACTTTCTTGGCATTCATTATGTTCAGTCTTCAATGCGCTGAGCTCAGAGCAACTTTGCACCCATTTATGATTCATCTCCGCTAATTCTTTTTCAATTCCCAATCTAGCATTTTCTTCCTCGACTATCTTCAACTCGAGTTTGGCTAATCTCGCATCCCTAGACTGTAGTTGTTCATCTAGAAATGCTCTCCTTTTGTCACCTTCGAACACCATTTCTTCCATCATCATCTTGTCCTTTCTGGTCTTGTTCAATTCCATCTGAAGTTTGTCAATTTGTCTCCTCAATTCTTCTTCACTGTCAACCCTTTTCCTTTTAACAGACTTTTCTTTAATTTGTGGCGACGTCACTTCTCCATTGGCCGAGGCTGAGGTAGCTGAATCTCTCCATTTTGTATACCCTTCGCTTGTACTAGGATTCTCCAAACCTTTTATTTCTACCAAAACCAGATGCTTCCAGTCTTGTTTGATGGCTCTCATGACTTCTTGCGCCACAGGATCTTTAAACAAATCGAAAAACTGAGCAACCCCTTTGGTCCTTGGAACGAACTGCTTGCCCCCATGTTGCCTTACCACGAGAGCAGGAGCATAACTTACATAACCGGTGATCCCTACCAATGGAACCCAACATCGCTGCCCACAGCTCATTAGAACATCCATTGCCTTGATCCATGGAGCCCTCCATTTGAAACCACCCCTTGGTAAGATTTCTAGTTTTTCTAACCAACCTTGGTTATCTAGATTTCCCCATTCGTCTTTTACAACTATTTCCAAAGGTTTTTGGCTAAACCACCAAAAATTATTGAAAATTGGCTTTTTTGTCTCAATATGGCTGACCATCCAGATATACAATAGCTGTGTGCAACACCTCATTGCCCCTTTTCCGGTTTTTCGACAATGATTAAGCGTGATGATGGTCTCGGCTAGAATAGCGGCTACTGGATTGATCCGAGTATTCTCGTATTCCACATAAGCAGCAGCAGCTTCCAAACTTATTATGCCTATTTGGCTTGGAAATAGTACAAGGCCAAATATGCCCAAGGCAATCAGTCTCTCTCTTTCTAGACCGGACTTCGCTTCTAGTTCACACTCTAGCATCTTCCATTTCAAACCCACGGCATTTCTCTCAAAAAACCTTTCCAAACCAGAGATTCTGAGCAGTTTCGACAATTCAGGTACAATATTGTCACATCTTAAAGGAAAATAAGTTCTATACAAGTTATTTGGAAATTCAGTCAGCAACCCATACTCTTCCATTGTAGGACATAGATCTATATTCCCAAAAGAAAATCGGCGATAATCTGGATCCCAGAAATGAACTAAAGCTCGTATTGCTGGGCTTAAAACCTCTACTTTTGCAATCTCCATTAAACGTCCGTACTTTCCAAAGAACGCCTCTTTGTCCACGTTATGAAAATGAGTCATTAGCTTGCTCACCTCATTCAGGGTGCAATTCAGGTTCTTGATTGGTGGTAGAACCTCAGCACTACTCTTAATACAGTCTCCTTCGGTCAATTGTGATGACTCAGAAATTTTCCCATATTCCATGATAGAAAGTCTAGTGGTGGTGGCCATTTTGTTCACAAGTCCTGTAAAGCGAAAATGTTCTTTAGATTTATGTCATGTGAAATATATTACGGAGCGTACACCCTAACGATAGGTTCTAGTTCTTTTATGTGAGACATGGGGGTAGGCTTACTATTTGGGCTCTAAAAAAGGGTCTCTCGCTGTCCCAGTGATCACCTTCGTAAAGGCAATATGGGGTCTTAGCAGATAATGGGATGGTACGTATACCAATCACTATCATCTAAGCTCTCAGCAAAGAGTTGGGGTTTACACAAACTTCAACCTTGACTCAAGTCATAGGTAAGCTGCTAGTCCCCCACCTAACTTAAGGTTTAGTGTGTGCTCTCAAAATAATAAAAAGTGATGCATGACGAGACATATTATGATGACAGAATGAAAAGATGCATGCTAAAGCTTTTAAACAAATAAATAATTCATGGTAACGTGAGAGTAAATGAATAAATGAACACACAAAAATAATTAACATATCACAAACAAAATTATCAAGCTTAGTCCAATAGTCCCCAGTGGAGTCGCCATTCTGTCGCACCCCAAAAATGGTGGTATGCGGCGTCGTGGCAACTTGTCCCCGTGAGCGGGGAGGTTAAATGTTAAAAGGATTATCTATTTTCGTAAAAAAGGAGTCGCCACCTAGTATTATGGTTACTAGGAAACCTAGTACTGGTCTTTCAGAGATTCTAGGGTAAGGGACTGGTTGCGTAAAGGGAAGGTTTTAGCACCCCTAGTACGCCCTACCTAAGGTAAGCTGCTTGACGTTTTTGTTTGTCTTATGATTGCTAGGATACAGATATATATAATATATATTTAAATGTTGATGATATATTATCCCTGCCGAATATTTTGGATATCAACCCTTTAGGATTTATCTATCCAAACACCGAAAGTGAATAAGAGCATATTATTCCCGCCGAATATTTTGGATAGAATTTATCCAAACATCGAACTATGAATAATAGCATGTTATTCCCGCGGAATATTTTGAATAGCAACCCTTTAGGATTTATCCACTCAAGCACCGATCGTGAATAATAGCATATTATTCCCGCCGAATATTTTGGATAGAATTTATCCAAACGCCGAACCATGAATAATAGCATATTATTCCAACCGAATATTTTGAATAGAATTTGTTTATCCAAACTCCGAACCATGAATAATATGAATCACCGAAAAGTTTTTTTATATTTTTTTGAATATTGGCCAATACCCTTTGGATTTTACAAACATGTTGTAAAATCTCAAAATGCAAGAAATGATTTTTCTTTGCAAAATCCATGCTAAAACTCATTTTCTCTTCAAAACCCATGATAATATATTTTTTTCAAAAGAACCACAACTTTTAAAAAATATGCTAGTGTATTGGCCTTATGCAAGAAAAAACAACACATTTTTTAGATTTTTTGTATATATAAAAAAAAAATTATTTTTATTTTTTATATTTTATTATTATTATATTATTATTATATTATTATTATTATATTATTATTTACGGGTGGGCTGGGCTTGCCAGCCCACCCCTTGGAAATCTGGGCTGCCACCCCGATCGGTATCTCGGGCTGGGGTCTGTCGGCCCCAGAGGAAATGGGAATCTGGGCTGCCAGCCCAGCCTGTCTCGGGCTGGATTGTCAGCCCGGTAGCACCTGGACCGGGCCACGGCCTAAACAGGCCCGAACCCATCTCCTCTCGATTCGGGCTTCCAGCTCAGTGGGCTGGAAGCCCATTTCTAGAAGCAGGCCGGGCGTAAAGCCCGGCCCGAACGGCCCAGCGAGAGTGAATGAATTCACTCTCGCTGGTGCATGCAGGGATGACAGGGACGATGCGCAGTAAATTTTGGAGTGTGATGAATGGTATACCTGTTAACACCTTTGGGTAGAGGACGTCGAGGTGATTCTTCCAGTCGTGGTTTCGTCGGAAATGGTCGCCTGTGGTGGCCGGAATGGGCGTCTGAAGGTGACGGGGCTGTGTGGCTGCGACGGGGCTGTTCTTCGTTGCCTTCGCCTGAGTTGCTGGTGGGATGTCTGGCGTGGAGTGGAGGTTGCTGGCGATGGAAGGGTGGTGCTCGGTGGTCTGAGGCGGTGGTTAGGGTTGAACCGAGATGGAGAGAGAGAGAAAGAGCTTCGGGTCTGTTATTTTTTTAGAGAGAGAAGAGAAAAACGAAAGCCAGAGAGATGGGAAAATCACGTTATTTCGTCTGTTCTTCTTGTTGTTTTTTTTTACTTGTTCCTTATTTGCTAAGAATCTCCGAAATTTTCAAAACTGAACTCTTCCCCTTCTGTTTTTCTCCTCGTCGTTTTTATAGACAGCTCAATAGTTACCGTTGCACAATGGTGGGGTCAGCTTTCGGCTTGCTTCGGTGGCTTCGAGCGGTGGGCGTCGGTGGCTTCGAGCGGTGGTTGGTCGGCGGCTCAGGGGCGGGGAAACTTGTCGGCGGCGAGCGCAGGTAGCTGTCGGCGGCTGCTGCAGGCGTGCGTGGTCTGTTGGTGCAGGCGAAGGGGGCTGCTTTTAAGGGCAAAAATGCAATTTGGTCCTTTGACTTGTATTTGCCCTTATTACACCTCCAATTAGATTTAAATTTATGATTTTGCGCAATTGCACCCCTTTCCGCATTTCAACATTTACCTTAATTTTGCGCGCCTCTTTCCTTTTGGTCCCTGATTTTTGATTCATGCGATTTAACCTCCAATTAACCATTAAACTCTCAATTTATTCAATTTTGCCCATGTAACAAGATATTTTTGGATTTTTTTGTTTTTTTCTATTTTTTTCTTTTTTTCTTCCGAAACACAAAAATAAGTAGGTCAAAATTTGGGTAGCAACAACTAGGATAGAAATCTAAGGAGATTTAATGTGCTTAAAAGCTCATTTTCCCTTTAGTATTTCAACTGTTCGCGACTCATAAGTCGCAAGGAAGAGAAACAAAAATTAGAAATCTAAGAAAAGTCAGAGAATTTTAAAAGCCTATTTTTGCCTTAGTATTTCATACATTCATGACTTGTGAGCAATGAAGTCAAAAATTGAAATGTCCCCAATTATAATCAGGGCTTCATTCAAAGATGTGCGATAATAATGACATATTATTCCTAGAAAAATATTTTGGATATTTACCACTTAAGGTTTCTTTACCCAAATATTGACAGTGAATAATAACGAATTATCCCCAATAATATTTTGGATACTAACCCCTTTGAAATTTCTTTACCCAAATATTAACAATGAATAATATATGAATTCTACAAAAATAAGATTTTTGTATTTTTAGAATATTGCCAACACCCTTTGAAATTTACAAACATGTTGTAATATCCAAAAATGCAAGAAAATAATTTTTGTGTTTACGAACGAAGTCCATGCTAAAACATATTTTCTTTTAAACTTGAATATTTATTTTTTTTAGAAAAAAGGGAATGTTCAAGACATGTTAAGGTATTGGTCGTATGCATGAAAATATTTTTTGACATATATGTATATTTTCCACATTGGACCAAAAAACAGGTATTTTAAATACAAGATTGGTATTTTCTTTTAACAATATAAATAATTACAGAATTTAAAATAAATATGCCAAAAAATCATAAATCTCTTCCTTTTTCTTTATATTTTTTAGATGAAAAAAAGAAGAGAGAGAGCCGGGTCACTAGCCCAAACCAGTGACCCGATTGGGCATGCATGCCTTCTTAGTTACTGTTCAAGTGAATTATAATTTACTTACAGTAAAACAAAGGCATGCACAATGCCTATGTAATTAAAATGAAGAGTGAAGAAGAATGCATGGGGACTTACTTGTCAACTGATGGATAAAGGCGATACTGCTGGAACTCTTGTGTAACCGGTGATCGCTGCTTCTGGGGACAATGGCAAACACTTGCTAATCTGGTGGTGGCTGATGGGAAGAAAGTCTAATCAAGAGAGAGGTTATTGGTATTTGGCCGAGAGGGAGAGGCCGCGGGGAAAGAGGCGAAGGTGGTTGGAAGGAGGTACTTCCTCTTTGTGTTTTAGTTCTGTTGGCTGCCTCTCTCTCTCTCGTCCTATTGCCCTCTTTTCTTTCCTATTTTCTTCTCTCTTATTTTCTAGGTCGGCAGGGAAGGTATATATATAGCCTATACATAGCTCTATTTAGGGAAGATTCAGTGCATTTAATCTAGAAGCAAAATCATATTTTTTTCCTGCAATTAGATAAAACAAAATAGGCAAACAAATATTCTGGTTGACAATATGGCAGAAAACATGGAAAACATGTGAAATTGCAGAGAAAAAAGAAAAGAATTCGTGACAATGGCAAAATCATTTTTTAGTGTGAATTCTGAGGGATTATCCAACCTTAAACCTATGACAAGATTTTCTCCTTTTACGCTAGACATTCAAACAAGAATATCTTGAGCTTTCGATATCAAGATTAGTAGATTCAAAAATCCAAAGTCATCTATATGTACAGGTCTACAACTCTCATGAAGGATCAGATGTGACAAAATTGTTTTTTGAAGAATAAAATCCGCACGCAATCTGCTTGGTTAAAAACTAAGCAAGACTAGACATTCAAACAAGAATATCTTGAGCTTCTGAGATTGAAATTTGGCGATTCAAAAATCAAAGTCATCTATACGTATAGGACTACAACTTTCATAAAAAATCATTTTGAAGAACAGAATCTGCCTGCAATCTGCTTGGTTAAAAACCAAGCAGGACTAGACATTCAAACAGGAATATTCCAACTTCCTCTTTATTTTCAAAGTCATGAACCAAATTGGTTCCTAGCATTCCAATTCGGTGCCTAACATTTCTTTAAGTCAACATTTTAAGTAGATATATAGCTTTGTTTAAATAACATAGCACTCAATTCTTAAGAAAACCTAGGCAAGTTCTCACTCGGTTCTTACATCCTTATGGCCATTACCATCATTACGAAGTTAGAGTCAAGTTTCTATGCCTTTGCTTCTTAAGGTAAGGCACAAAATTCACTGTTCTAGATCACTTTGCAATAAATAAAATGTTCAAGCAAAAGTAAACGGTTGTGATGAATGCAGTCAATTACACGAGAATTTACTCTTAGGAATTATGAGTGATCATCCATCAGGCTTGCACCAGAAAGAATATAAAAGGAGATCACAAGATGATCAAGATGATAGAATTTTCAAAAGGAACTTCACAAATTATCAGCTCGTGCTGCTAAAATTGTTCACTTCACCATCAATATCACTTAGTTTTGTAAGCAAAAATTGTGTGCAGAACAAAGTAGGAAGGATAAAATCTCCCAAACACTATATGATTAAAGAAGATATTGATACATCATCATTATTAAATATTCATAAAACTACAGCTAATGGTTCCAAACATCTTCTACATGATAGTTAGTTATATGAAGTCTAACAACATGATGAATTCAAAGGGTTCAATTCCAAAAGTCTTACTTATTTAAAGGTTGTTCACCGATTTACAATCACAAAAGTTTTTATGGGTTAAAAGATGTGAGCAATACTTCGAGAAAGAGAAGAGAAAAAGAGTAGGACTGCAAGTTAAAAAGGCAAACTGTTAATGTTGATTCATTTTTGTAAAACTAATACAAAGAATATAAACAAAACAGATAAACTTGAGTCGTGCATTGACACTATCCTTAAGGATACTTTTTATACAACAGGGTATCCCTCAGGAACTAACAAGCTCTTTTTAACGAAAGAGGACAGCGAAAACAGCTAGAACAACACTAAAAGAATAAACACTACATGAATAAGTGCATATGAAAAATAAGTACATGATATTTATAGATAGTCATTATGTAATAGATAATTTAAAATTATTATGAAATTAATGGGCTGTTACAAAGCTAATAAAATATAGTTGTTGGGAAATTAAACGATTGTAGCTATTATAACTGTCAAGAGTTTTAAAAATAAAAGAAGAGTTTTACTCCATCTGCATGAGTAAGAAAACCAGGTCATGACACAGTCAGGCATGGTAAATATATTGCACTTTCAAAGACTTCAAGCTTTTCAAGGGCAAACCAGGAATCAAATCAAGAACCTAGTTATAAATCACATGTATGAGAGTTCAAGGGCAACGATTGTTTCAGAATGTAGAAACTTCTTGTTTCATTTCTTGAGTTAGAGTTGTTCATGGGCTTTTCTGGTTTGCTAAAATTAAAACGCTCTCTCTTTCTCTCAAATTATTATGGGTTTTGGTTTCTGTTCTTCAGTTTTTTTACTAGCAGTCATATCTGGGGATTTTGTTCTCCCATAACAAGCCGAGTGTGTCAGCTTGGCCCTGTGAATAACGTATTCATGCTCGTTCTTATTTCAAGATGTTGTTGGATGTTTCCCATTCCTCATTTCTCCCATAACAAATCCACTAGCTGTAGTTGTGATAGTTCTTTCTTTTTGTCTGCTCACTGATCTTTAAAGATTCAAATAGACAAAGTAAACAGCTGGAGGAACTTGCTGGGAGGATGAAGGAGTGTAAACGCTATATATGTCCATATTGGCCTTGAATTCTTGAAATTCTATACCTGAATTGTAGTGCGGGGGACTCTTGAACCATTATTTTTCCTGCCAGATGCCGTACTCTTGAAAGATAAATAAAACGTGTATACAACGTGTACATGTGAAAACCCGTTGGTCTAAAAAACTCTCTCTTTTTTAAAGTAGTTGGTTCAGTGATACAAGCTTCTGACTAAAAAAATTGTTCTTTTTATAATTTTATATTCGAGTCTTATGGTTATTAATATAATTATCACTAAAAATTTATATACTAGTTAACTTCAAGACCTGTAAAATTAATTGAATTCATTCGAACATCACATTAATAATTTTTTTTATAAATAACTAGGCATAAAGTAGATGTCCACCAGCACAGTTCCCATCAAACGAGCTACACGAGAAGTTGAATCGATTAGCACGTCACATGTGATTTCGGACATTTATAAAGCCCTGTTTCAAGCACTTCTCTCCTTTATCAAATACCAAAGACTTGGAGGTCAAGGAGAAAAAGAAAGACCAAATCATGACTTTTGGATCGTGCAAAGTCATTAGCTCACATGTGATTTCAGAGCACAAACTGTATCCATTAACACAGTTCACATGTGATTTCGGACATTTATAAAGCCGTGTTTCAAACAAGCACAGTTCTCATTTATCAATTGCGTGGAAATACTTGCATTTCCGTGTTCAGACTTGGAGGTCAAGGAGGAAAAAGAAAGACCAAATGATGACTGATTTTATTAAAAGCAGTCATTACTGCAAAGACTATTGCCATGTTTTCCATAAATTATTTAATTATAAACGTAAAATTTATGAGAGCAGAAATTGAGTTGAAGAGCGCCATCTGATAATGGTTTGTCTATAAATACTCCTAATGCCTTCAGTTTATTTCTCATCTAAGCCGACTGCCATGGGGTTATCAGCGCTCTCCCTCTCTTTCTTTCTGATCCTCTTCCATTTCCACTCCACCCTTTCATCTTCTCCTCCTCCTCCTTTGTGTGCTCATCACCAATCTCTTTCACTCCTTCAATTCAAACAATCCTTTTCCATTCAAACAACCCCTTTTCCATTCAAACAATACCCCAAAACAGAGTCATGGAAAGAGGGTACGGACTGCTGCCTCTGGGATGGGGTCACTTGTGACTTGCAAACCGGGCTAGTCACTGGACTGGACCTCTCTTCCAGCATGCTTCAAGGCACCCTCCATTCCAATAATTCTCTCTTCTCTCTTCATCATCTTCGGAAGCTCGACCTCTCTAACAATAATTTCACCACCTCCCATATTTCTTCTCGATTTGGCCAGTTCTCCAATCTCACACATCTTAACCTATCTTTGTCCAGTTTTGAAGGCCAAGTTCCGTCAGAAATTTCTCACCTCTCCAAATTGGTTTCGCTTGATCTCTCTCGGAACGGCTTTCCAATTATCCAAAAGCTCCAATTTGAACCACTTTCTTTTGACAAGATTGTTCGGAACCTAACCAAGCTTAGAGAACTCGATTTGAGTTGGGTAGACATGTCATTGGCTGTTCCCGATCCCTTGATGAATCTGTCTTCTTCTCTGTCATGGCTCAAACTCCGTTTCTGTGGATTGCAAGGAAAAATCCCATCCTCAATGGGGAAACTTAAGCACCTCCGGTACTTGAATCTTGCATTTAACTATCTTACTGGTTCGATTCCATATGATTTTGCGCAACTCACTGAGTTGGATTCGCTTGATCTCTCTTGGAGCTTACTAAGTGCAGAACCAGTTTCTTTTTACAAGATTTTTCAAAACCTAACCAAGCTAAGAAAGCTCGATTTGGATTCTGTAGATATGTCTTTGGTAGCACCTAATTCATTGACGAATCTGTCCTCTTCTTTTTCATTTCTTTCCCTTTATAATTGTGGATTGCAAGGGAAATTCCCAGGTAACATCTTTCTCCTCCCAAACCTTGAAACACTCTCTCTGTCAGACAACAAAGGCCTCACTGGCTCTTTTCCTTCGTCCAATTTGAGCAATGTCCTCTCCGAGTTGGGCCTTTCTAATACGAGAATTTCACTTTATTTAGAAAACGACTTGATAAGTAATCTAAAGTCGTTACGAAATTTGCTTCTTTCTAATAGTATCATTATAAGGTCAGATTTAGACCTGCTTGGTAATCTCACACATCTCATCGAATTAGATCTCTCAAATAATAATTTTAGTGGTCAGATCCCATCATCACTTGAAAACCTTGTACAACTCAACAGTTTAGGTCTCTCGAATAATAATTTTAGTGGTCAGATCCCATCATCACTTGAAAACCTTGTACAACTTAGCAGTTTAGACCTCTCAAATAATATTCTTAGTGGTAACATACCATCCTCTTTGTTTGCACTTCCTTCTTTAGAACATCTTGACCTTCATAGCAATAATCTCAGAGGTAATATAAGTGAATTCCAACACGATTCATTGACATACCTTGATTTGAGCAATAACAACTTGCACGGTACAATCCCAAGTTCAATTTTCAAACAAGAGCACTTGGGATTCCTTATTCTTGCGTCCAACAGTAAATTGACAGGTGAAATTTCCTCTTCTATTTGCAAGTTGCGATCCCTTCAAGTCCTGGACTTGTCCAACAACAACTTGAGTGGTTCTACGCCACTATGTCTGGGGAACTTCAGCAACTCGCTCTCAGTATTGCATCTAGGCATGAACAGTCTTCAAGGCACTATGCCTTCAACATTTTCAAAGGATAATAGCTTGCAATATCTCAACCTCGGTGGAAATGAAGTGGAAGGGAATATACCACCGTCTATCATCAACTGCACAATGTTGGAAGTTCTTGATCTTGGCAACAATAAGATTGAGGATACATTTCCCTCTTTTCTAGAAGCGCTTTCAGAGCTGAAAATTCTCGTTCTAAAATCCAATAAACTCCAAGGTTTTGTGAATGGTCCAGCTGCAAATGATTCTGCCTTCTCTAAATTACGGATTTTTGACATCTTTGACAATAAGTTTAGTGGGCCATTGCCAACAGGGTATATCAATAGTCTTGAAGCAATGATGGCCTCGGATCATAAGATGAATTACATGAGCACAGCGGTTTCCACTAACTATGTCTACTCCATACAAATTACATGGAAAGGTGTAGAAATTGAGTTTGCAAAGATCCAAAGTAACATCAGAGTACTCGATTTGTCAGATAACAGTTTCACCGGAGAGATTCCAAAGGTGATCGGAAAGCTTAAAGCACTCCAACAACTCAACCTCTCTCGTAATTCCCTTACCGGTCACATCCAGTCATCGTTAGGGAACTTGACCAATTTGGAATCACTAGATCTATCTTCAAATTCGCTTACCGGAAGGATTCCAACGAAGCTGGGGGGTTTAACATTTCTTGGAACCCTAAACCTTTCACATAACCAGCTTGAGGGGCCCATACCCAGTGGAGTGCAGTTCAGCACCTTTAATGCAACCTCATTTGAAGGAAACTTGCGTCTATGTGGATTTCCAGTGCTAAAAGAATGCTACCGTGATGGTGATCAGGAACAGTCACTGCCACCATCAAGCTATAATGAAGGAGATGATTCGACATTGTTTGGAGATGGATTTGGATGGAAAGCTGTGGCAATGGGGTATGGATGCGGGTTCGTGCTTGGAGTTGCAATGGGATACATCGTGTTCAGAACAAAAAAACCTGCATGGTTTCATAGGATGGTTGAAGATACATGGAAACTCAACAAGAGAAAAACAAGGAAGAAAGTCAGCAGGAGAAACTAAATAATGCAATTGTTATTTGGAAGTAAGTTTTTCAAGCATTTGAGTTTTAAGATTTTATGTTCAGTAAGTTTTTTATTTGATCAGTGTTACCTTTCCAATTTTGCAGTACAAACAAGATATGAAGTGGATTTTACATTGAAACAACTGGAGCTGCAGATTCTTAGTTTTTTTTTTTTTTTTTTTGTAGTTTGCATAATTCAAGGTTACTTCGATGAAGATGAAACCATATATGTAATAGTTTGTGTTAACAATAAAATCCAGCTTCAAATCATTTATATTTTTATGTGACCATTTCCTTATTCTTGACTTTTTTGATGCAAAAGAACGAAAGGTCAAGCACAATCAAATGACGTTTGGACTGTGCCTGCTTATTCCCTTTCGCCAGGTGATTCTCTTGACCCATTTAATAATATTCTTTCATATATATAAATTATTTAATGGAATTAATTAGAAACTCTATGATTTGAAATAACTTTTTATTTTTTTTCTAAATTAATAGAATATTTTTTTTCTAAATTAATAGAATATTTTTTGTCATTTTCGCAGGTATAATAAATGTTTGCATCCAATTAAATAAAAAATGATAGAATACTTTCTTCTTCTTTTTTACAAGGAATAATAAAAATAATTTGAAATAAAAAACTGATAGTTTTTTTAACAAATAAAAATAAATAGACGCTGGATATAACATGGATGGCATAAATTCCAAGTGCTGTGAAAAGAATCATATTCATGTCTCTCCAAAATATGCTTTGAGGAACGCATGGTTTACACGCAACAAAGCTTAGCTGACTTTGACATGTTTTGGCCACACGCCTTGCTATGCTTGTCTTGTTTGATCCTTCCACTATAAATCGTCTCTTCTCTTTCTCTTTTCCAAACTGCTTTCTGTTAAAAATGTTCTCTTTCTCTTTTCCAAACTGCTTTCTGTTAAAAATAATTAAGTACTCATGTATTTTATATTCATTGTTGCAATCTCATACTTGGTTTAACAAAGCAAGAGATTGAGGGGGATATTAGAGTATATAAATAGTGGTTCTTGTAACCTCTGTTTTCTCTCTAATTATTCTTCATCAATTCCACACTTAGAAGTATGATAAGCTCTCTATGGATCCATTTCCAGTACCCCAGGAAGATGGAGTGTTGTATCTGTAGCTATTAATTTTCTCCCATCCATCGCAAACACCATGAGCTAATTTTCAGCTATCTCTGCAAATCCGAAATATAATAGAGAAGCTGCTATTGAAAGGTTTTTGCTCTATTTATTTCTGTCCATGACGAAGCAATTAGGACCTTTATATCGCAATGCATACTCAAGTTGGATGACTTGTTCGTGGACACTGTTTGAGAGGAAGAAACCATGGATTCAGATTCTGTAGGCTCGAAGTCTGCATGCTTATAATTTCTGAATTTAATTTGAAGCATTGGGGTGGGGGGATCTGATAAGAACAGAGCAACCCTCATTTTCCCGGCTCTGAAGATTCGGCATCACAGAGCGAATAGCCTGAATTACTACATTGCTACTTTTCCCTAGTAAGAGAAAGATGGGGAGAGCCATTGTTGTAGGAATAGGGAAGCGTGCACTATTTGAATATATCATCACTACTGTAGCCATTGTATCATTTTAATTTTTCCGTTGTTATTTTTTTGTTCATTAGCTGTCTGCTTGAATGGCTCTCTTCGGATCTGATTTTTCAGTAACCTTAACTTTAGCTCGATCTGCGGAACTGGGTTTTAGAGATGGAGTGCTGCCAATCCTGTAATGATGTCTTTTTTTCAGCCTAACAAAACCGGTGGCAGATTGATAGTTATCCAGAAACAAACCACTCGAATTTATTTGTTATTGCTTGGTTTGGGATTTGAATTCTAATTATTAATGGAGGATGAAATTTACGAGTTCAACACTATATATTTAAATAATAATAATAATAATAATAATATTGTTAGTTCAATAAGGTGTTCGGCAAATCTTTTGCTAATCACAATACTTGCTCTTCTTTAATTCTCAAATCAATTATATAAATGACAATGCAGTAAGTGACACATGGAAAAAGAGAGTTCTTTAAGCATTTTAATTAAGATAATAGGGTAATTATAATGTTTGTAAAACTAGGTACAATGTATTGTTTGAATTCCATGTATGAGGAATATTCTGAGGAAATTATGATTCAAGGACGGTCGTGAACAAATTTATAAAAATTATAATATTAAGGAGGAAAAAAAAAGATAAAGAAAGAAAATAAGGGGCGACGGCTTAGGATATATACGGCAGACATTGAGAAGAAAAAAATAGTAGGAGGACGATATAATTTATGCAACACAAAAATTAGTATGAAGACACTTTAAAATAAATTAATAATAAAAGAAATTAACATTTGAAGAACACGTTAGGATAATGGGGAAGCAGTAGAAGTGAAGAGGAGATTAATAATTAATTTAATTAATAATTATGTGTTCGAACAAGACGTGCAGCAACCATTTCCATGCTAGCTTTCGGACCATGCGTGATGTAACTGGAGGTCGTTGTTGTTGACTTTTGAGCTGCACGTAACGCAGTGAAGGAAACTTCCTTCCAAAAGCACCTCAACAACGTGGTTCGAACAGGGTGGTTTGACTTTTCATGTGGTTTGGGCCACCTAGATTCAAAGAGCTGTGACATTTTTTCAGCTCTATGCTCTGGTGAAAGAGTAGGCACATCATCTATATATCTTGAGTGGAGATTTGTAGCCCTTACACAGTAGGGGATTCATCCAAAGCCAAAAGCACTTGGATATTATAGAAGCCGTAGCAAAGCCAGTCACATTGGATTTTCCCAGAAGAGTTTCGTGTAATTTGGTGCTCTCATGCATTACTGATTCATAATGCCTGGTTACAGTAATCCCAGTCGATCCTCTAATGGCAACGGAAAAAAGAACAGTTGATAATTAACGTGAAAGCTATTGCAGAAACTATGTCATCAAATAACAAGTTGTGTTCCAGAGTTGCCAATCGAATGATCCCTGATGACATAGACAAACTAACGAGGACGAAATTTGCAACCCAATAAATTCGAAGAGATAGTGGATGAGTGACTGCCTGAAACCTCTTTTCATGGATTATCACGATTGCAATCACTAGGTGAGTTATTGCATGAACTAACCAAAACACTCCATCAAGCACCTTCCAATGTGGCAACTGAGATTTTTGACTGAAAACTAGAACGGAGACGACAATGTAACACAAAGCTAACAGGACTGGTACAATCGAAGAGAGCTTGAACCAAATAGAAGTTATGATATGAGCTCTGCTGTTTCCATTGCCATTAAGGGGTTTGTTGATGTCAGAGCCCGAGTGTCCACTGGAAGTGAATCTAGAATGCAGCTTTTGAGCTGCCAATCCGAGGAGGACAAGCAAAAACAAAAGGTCAACTGAAGCTAACAGAGCTCGTTGAGGACATGGGGAGAGGAAAATGAATCTTAACCATTGAAATATCAATGGAATAGATGTGTCCCCTGAAGACTGAACTGTTGAAGTATGAACACAATGGTGTGAAACCTGCACAATGGTATGAAACTTATCTCCCCACCATTGTTGAAAATGGTAAAGCTGCTATTTCTTGGTGGCCAACTATTGACTTATGAAGAAGATTGTCTCCCCACTCTTGCTATAAATAGAGGGGCTTCTTAGAGCTTGTAGTGACAGAGAAGAAAAACACGAGTGACTGTGTTGTGCAGAGAGAGCTAGAGAGAGTTAAGTTGAGTTGAGTTTTTACTCCTCCTTTGTATTTGTATTATTGTTTGCTTAATACAAACCAGTAGCTCCGTGGAGTAGGCAAGTTGCCGAACCACGTAAATATTGTGTGTTACACTGCTGCCATCTCTAACAACTGGTATCAGAGCATCTGGTGTAGGCGTTTGAATTTTTACAGAAAAATCAAAGTGCTCAAAAACGTGTTTTGAGCTTCTAAACTTGTAGAGGAGTTCACCAGGATTCCAACGGTGTATAGTTCACTTAATTTGGAGTTCAAACGAAGGAGTTATTGCCGGTCAAAGTTTTGACTGGAAAAGTCAACGTCACCGGAATAAACTACCATCGCCGGAGAAGACGACCGGAAAACTAGACCGGTAAGGCCACGTCATCGACACGTCACCAGTCCAGTCACCAGCCACGTCATCAACACGTCACCAGCCACATCATCCTTAGAGCAGTGTGTCCATCCACGTGTCTGACACGTCACCGTCCAGTCAGCAGTGCCACGTCATTGGTGGGAGTTGATCTGGTGTAGCAGCGTCCACGTAAAACCTGGATACGTGGATTGATCTGAGCTGTCCGTTAGTTCAGATTTTGATTGATCAGATCTGAGCCATCCAAAGTCTGATTTTGATCGTTCTGGAGTCATTTTCAGATAATTTGACCTTTCCGGACGCATTCGTGGTGTCTGATTCATCAAATTCAGACTCAAAGTTAGTAGAGAAGCTATGGACTCAGACGAGATAAAAGGAACCGGGATAGAAAAATTTAATGGGCGAGATTTCGGATATTGGAAAATGCAAATTGAAGATTATTTGTATGGGAAGAAACTTCATCTTCCTTTATTGGGACAGAAACCAGAGGCGATGAAAGATGAAGAATGGATCTCTCTTGACAGACAAGTGTTAGGTCTGATCCGACTAACACTTACAAGGAAGGTCGCTCACAATGTCATCAAAGAAAGGACTACAGCAGGATTAATGTCAGTCTTGTCTGGTATGTATGAAAAACCATCTGCCAATAATAAGGTGTACTTGATGAAGAAGTTGTTCAATCTGAAAATGGCAGAAGGAATGCCTGTCACACAGCATCTGAATAATTTCAACACTATCACAAATCAATTGTCATCAGTTGAAATTGATTTTGATGATGAGATACGAGCATTGATCCTATTGGCTTCATTGCCAAATAGCTGGGAGGCAATGAGAACGGCGATCAGCAACTCGGCTGGAAAATCCAAGTTGAACTATGATGACATCCGAGACTTGATACTTGGAGAAGAAGTCCGTAGAAGAGATGCTGGTGAAAGTTCAACTTCAGGTTCTGCCTTGAATGTTGAGACTAGAGGTAGAAGATTTGATAAATACTCAAATCGTGGCAGATCAAAATCCAGGCCAAGACCTCGTCAAGATCGAAGCAAGTCAAGATCCAGAAAACCACTTGAATGTTGGCATTGTGGCAAACCAGGTCACATTCAGGCAAATTGTTATAAGATGAAGAAGGAGGATGATGATAAATCTGCCAATACAGTGGCAGAGGAAGGGCATGAAGCATTGTTACTCTCAGTCAGCAGTCCACTTGATTCTTGGGTGTTAGACTCGGGGGCCTCATTCCACACTACTCCACATCAGAATATCTTGCAGAATTATGTTGCCGGTGACTATGGTGAGGTATATCTAGCAGATGGAGAGCCATTAAGAATTATTGGTATAGGAGATGTCGAGATAAAACTACCCAATAATTCTACATGGAGGCTACAGCAGGTAAGACATGTACCTGAGCTGAAGAAGAACCTGATCTCGGTAGGGCAACTTGATGAAAGCGGTCATTCCATAAATTTTGGGGGAGGCATGTGGAAAGTCTCGAAAGGAGCAATGATTTTGGCACGGGGTAAGAAAACTAGCACCTTGTACATGACCCCCAGACCTCGAAGATATCATTGCTACCACTGAAGCTGAAAATCAGGCTGATTTATGGCACTACAGACTTGGCCATATGAGTGAGAAAGGAATGAAGTTGCTTTTCTCAAAAGGAAAGCTACCAGGCTTGAAATCAACAGAGTTTGATTTGTGTGAAGGGTGCATCTTCGGAAAACAGAAAAAGGTGAGTTTTCTGAAAACTGGAAGAGCTCCAAGACCTAAGAAATTGGAGTTAGTACACTCAGATGTGTGGGGGCCATCTCCAGTTGCATCACTTGGAGGTTCAAAGTATTATGTAACTTTCATCGATGACTCAAGTAGAAAGGTATGGGTTTATTTTCTGAAAAATAAATCTGATGTGTCTGAAACCTTTAAGAAGTGGAAAGCTATGGTGGAGACTGAAACAGGATTGAAGCTAAAATGTCTGAGGTCAGACAATGGAGGAGAATACACTGATGGAGATCTCAAGGAGTACTGTGCTACTAATGGTATCCGGATGGAGAAGACCATTCCAGGCACACCGCAACAGAATGGTGTGGCAGAGCGTATGAATAGAACCATCAATGAAAGAGCTAGGAGCATGAGGTTGCATGCTGGATTACCTCCAACATTCTGGTCTGAAGCTGTCAATACTGCAGTCTACTTAATCAACCGAGGACCTTCTGTTCCTTTGAATTTCAGAATTCCTGAAGAGGTCTGGACAGGAAAGGAGGTAAATCTTTCACATTTGAAAGTATTTGGATGTGTTTCTTATGTGCACATAGATTCTGAAGCAAGAAGTAAGCTTGATGCAAAGTCTAGAAAATGCATCTTTGTCGGCTATGGTTCTGATGAGTTTGGATACCGATTTTGGGATGAAGAAAATCGGAAAATTATCAGAAGCAAAAATGTCATATTTAATGAGAAGATGACATACAAGAACAAAGAGGCGACAAATTCTGACAAAGCTGAGACATCTGATGTAATAGATGTAGATGATATTGCTAAAAGTATTGTACAGGGCAATATCATTGATAAAGAAAACACTGATCCGCAGGAAGAGCCATGTACACCAGCAGCAATTGTCAGAAGATCTTCCAGGACGATCAGACCTCCACATCGGTTCTCACCGTCATTGAACTATATTCTATTGACAGATAATGGTGAGCCTGAAAGTCTTGAAGAAGCTACAAGAGCTGAAGAATCAAGCAAGTGGGAGCTAGCCATGAAAGATGAGATGGATTCCTTGTCAAGAAACCAGACATGGGAATTGACTTCACTACCTAAAGGGAAGACAGCCTTGCATAATAAATGGGTGTACAGGATTAAAGAAGAGCATGATGGAAGCAAACGATTCAAGGCAAGACTTGTTGTGAAGGGATTTCAACAAAAGGAAGGTATCGATTATACAGATATCTTCTCTCCAGTGGTAAAGATGACTACAATCAGATTGGTATTGTCAATTGTAGCTGCAGAAGATCTACATCTCGAGCAGTTAGATGTGAAGACTGCTTTTCTACATGGAGATCTAGAAGAAGATATCTACATGAAGCAACCAGAGGGTTTCTCGGAAAAGGGAAAAGAGAACATGGTTTGCAGGTTGAAAAGGAGTTTATATGGTTTGAAGCAAGCTCCAAGGCAATGGTACAAGAAGTTCGACAACTTTATGTGCAACAATGGGTTCACACGATTGCAAGCAGACCATTGTTGTTATGTGAAGAATTTTGGGTCATCATATATCATCTTATTGATATATGTAGACGATATGCTCGTTGCAGGATCTAGCATCGGGGAGATTAACAAGCTGAAACAACAATTGTCAAAGCAGTTTGAAATGAAGGATTTGGGAGATGCAAAACAAATCCTTGGCATGAGAATCATCAGGGACAGAGATAAAGGTACTCTGAAGCTTTCACAAGAAGAGTATGTGAAGAAAGTGCTCCATAGGTTCAAGATGGATGGAGCAAAGCCAATAAGCACACCTTTGACTAAACATTTCAAACTTACTAAGGAGCAGTCACCTAAAACTGAAGAAGAAAGGAACTATATGAATGCAGTTCCTTACGCGTCAGCAATCGGAAGTCTCATGTATGCTATGGTCTGTACAAGACCAGACATTGCACATGCAGTGGGAGTTGTGAGCAGATACATGAGCAATCCTGGCAAACAACATTGGGAAGCAGTCAAGTGGATTATGAGGTATCTGAAAGGTACTTCAAATACATCCTTGTGCTTCACAAAGTCAGACTTGAAGCTTCAAGGATATGTAGACGCTGATTTGGCCGGTGATATCGACACAAGGAAAAGTACAACAGGGTTTGTGTATACTCTGGGTAATACAGCTGTATGTTGGGCTTCGAAGCTACAGAAGATTGTTGCTTTGTCTACAACAGAAGCTGAATATGTAGCAGTTACAGAAGCTGGAAAGGAGATGGTTTGGTTACAAAGCTTCTTGGATGAATTAGGCAAGAAACAACATAAAGGCATTCTGTACAGTGACAGTCAGAGTGCTATTTTTCTTGCGAAGAATCCAGCCTTCCATTCCAGGACAAAACACATACAGTTGAGATATCATTTTATTCGATCTCTTCTTGATGATGGACAATTGATACTTGAGAAGATTCGAGGTTCGGAGAATCCTGGTGACATGCTGACAAAGGAAGTACCTATCGAAAAATTGAAGCTGTGCAAAGCTTCAGTTGGACTTCAAGACTAAAAGGGATTGACACCATTGTGTCCAAGTGGGAGATTGTTGAAGTATGAACACAATGGTGTGAAACCTGCACAATGGTATGAAACTTATCTCCCCACCATTGTTGAAAATGGTAAAGCTGCTATTTCTTGGTGGCCAACTATTGACTTATGAAGAAGATTGTCTCCCCACTCTTGCTATAAATAGAGGGGCTTCTTAGAGCTTGTAGTGACAGAGAAGAAAAACACGAGTGACTGTGTTGTGCAGAGAGAGCTAGAGAGAGTTAAGTTGAGTTGAGTTTTTACTCCTCCTTTGTATTTGTATTATTGTTTGCTTAATACAAACCAGTAGCTCCGTGGAGTAGGCAAGTTGCCGAACCACGTAAATATTGTGTGTTACACTGCTGCCATCTCTAACATGAACCACAGGGCTTGAGCATGAGAGATTGTTGATCCCTGTTGAAGAACTCATGCTTCCCAAACTTCAAGTGAATAAAATAAAATCACAGAAAAACCACTTGACGCTGACCAATCTCCTCCCTCCTGCTCCCTGCATAATTTACAGAAAACTATAATGGTAAGTGAGGACTAAAAAGATATGACCCGCGAAAAAGGAATTTCAAACTAGAATCGTGGAATTATGGTTCCAACAAGTTGTAATTCTTGGACTCTAGATCCTCAGGAACTTGTGTTGGAAGATAAGCTGCTGAGCTGGAATGCTGAGATGGAATGATGAGCTGGAATACTAGAGGATTGAAGACAATGTAATAGTTAGTTAGCTAAATGATCTCGTATACAACTGTAACTAACTCGAATGAACATGCATCGAGTGTCTTGAACTACTTGTAACTAACAAAACAAGTAGAGAAGTTGTAATTGAGCTCTCGTAATGAGTTCCAAGCCTAAGAGTATATAAAGGCATAAACTCAAACAAGTTGTAAGCAAGAAAAATAGATACAAGCTTACCTACGTTTCGGAAATCCTCTCCGCCTCAAACTCTCTCAAATCCTTCTCTCCCAAATCAACAAGCAACCCGCAAATTATCAAACAAACAACAACGAACTCAAATCAAGAAAATCAACATGGTATCGAGCACTAAACCGATTCAAGTAGGGGCGTAAATCGTGAACAATTTTTCAAGCACCAAAGCAGCAAAATCATAGCGAGTTCACAGACAAAATCATAGCGATTCAAACGAAGAAAGACATGAGCTGGATCATCGGACCTTCGAACACCACAATTTAATGGTGAGAACTATGATTTTTGGTCGGTTAAAATGAAAACTATTTTCGAGCTTATGATCTACGGGATGTGGTTGTATGTGGTGATACATCACCACAAGAATCTAGTGAAAGTAGCAGTGGAGAATCTTCCGGTTCGAAAGACAAGAAAGGCCGAGTCGGGGAGACTGGCTGGCGAGGTTAAGGAGAGGAAAATCAAAGATGCCAAAGCTCTAAGCATCATTCAAGGAGCCTTGACAGATGATATATTTCCTAGAATTAGGAATGAAGAAACAGCAAGAGGAGCCTGGGATCTATTGAGAAGAGAGTACAGAGGAGATGAAAAAGTGAGAGAGGTAAAGTTGCAGGCAGTCAGAGCAGAATTTGAGTATTTGAGGATGCAAGATGGAGAGAGCTTAGATCATTATTTGACTAAGTTTTTTGAAGTAATCAATGACTTAAAGTCTCTTGGGGAAGAGATAACTGAAAGAAGAATTGTGCAGAAGATTCTGATGAGTCTTAGCAGGAAGTATAAATCCATAGTCTCGATAATTGAAGAAACAAGAGATTTGAAGACAATTAGAAGTGAAGAAGTTATTGCCTCTGTAAAGGTGTTTGATAAGAGAGAGGACTTACATGATGAAAGAGAAAGAATGACTAGTACTGAGAGAGCCTTCAGCAGCTTTAAGGTTGGTTATAACCAAGAACCTGCTGCTGCAAACAGATTTTCACAGGGGAGGTTTAATCCTAAATGGCAAAGACAAGATCAAAGCCATTCAACCTGGAATCAAGGGAGAAATCTGATGAATAATCACAACATGAACTGGAATCAAAGAGCTGAAGCAAGCCATGGCAATACATTCAGTTCACAGTATAGAAATATGAACAACAATCAGCTGAATACCAAACCACAATGCAGCACTTGTCAGAAATTTCATCATGGTGCTTGCAGGTATAAAGGTCAGCCTAAATGTGGAAGATGCAATCTGTTTGGGCATAATACAAATGATTGCAAAGATTACGAGCAAATGGCAAATTGTGCAAAGGAGAAGGAAGAAGTGTTCATTGCAAATGCATTCTACGCATGTCATGCAGCAAGTGTACAAGAAGAGAATGATGAGGTCAAGAAGGAAAATGATGATTATGATGATGAAGATGATGGTGACTCCTTAGATGATACTGATGAAGAGCGAGGCGGCTCGGAGATTGCAATATCGAAGTCACGGGAAAGTGCTTCTAAAGCAAGGTTGGGCTGCTGCTCATGAACAAATGAGGTCGACTGAAGAAGATGCAGCTGAGTGGAAACGGAAGTATGACATTGTCTGTAAGAGAGACAAAAAGCTCGCTTTAGAGAAGGTTGCGGCTTCTTCTTTTGAGAAGGATTTTCAAGAAATGCAAGAAATGCTACAGCAGTTGAAGCTTGAGAAAGAGAAGACCGAGGTGTTGTTGAAAGAGAAAGATGAGATGTTGAAGGCTAAAGATGATGAGATTGAAATGAAGGGTAAGGAACATGAGAAAATGAAGAGTGAGTTTCGACTGAAATTGAAAGATTAGCCCAAATTGAGAGGGCTCGAGAGGCATGTTGAAAGTTTGTACTCGACCGGGATCTTCTCCCACCAAAGACAATCAAGGATCCCGAGGCCAAGAAACCGGAAGGTTGGGATGACAAGGAGTATATTCCCGATCCTCGAAGACAAAAAACCCGGAAGACTGGGATGATGAGGAAGATGGTGAGTGGACTGCCCCAACCATTTCTAATCCTGAGTACAAGTGCCCATGGAAGCCAAAGAAATTTAAGAACCCCAACTACCAGGGCAAATGGAAGGCACCAATTGTTGACAACCTAGATTATGGTTGAATCTTGGAGTTAAATCGGCCAGCGACTTAGGAGAGGCCGTTGGAAGATAAGTCTGTCGAGTCGGGAATGCTTTCGAGATGGAATGATGAGTCGGAATACTAGAGGATTGAAGACAATGTAATAGTTAGTTAGCTAAATGATCCGTGTACAAACTGTAACTAACCGAATGAACATGCATCAGGGTGTCTTTGAACTACTTGTAACTAACAAAACAAGTAGAGAAGTTGTAATTGAGCTCTCGTAATGAGTTCCAAGCCTAAGAGTATATAAAGGCATAAACTCAAACAAGTTGTAAGCAAGAAAAAATAGATACAAGCTTACCTCTGTTCTGGAAATCCCTCTGCCTCAAACTCTCTCAAATCCTTCTCTCCCAAATCAACAAGCAACCTGCAAATTATCAAACAAACAACAACGAACTCAAATCAAGAAAATCAACAACTTGAGCAGGGTTAAGTTAGTGTGCTTTTTAAGGTTCATCCTTTTTTTTAACCACTTGTCTCATGATAATTGTCTCCCTAATTGAGATTTCATTGGTTATTTATTTCTTGAATTTCCATTTTCTTCATCAACTCTTCTTGAATATAAACTTGAGATAATATATAATGTGCATGGCAAACACACCTATCTTTACTGATGATGATGATGATGGGAAAGTAAAAGATTTTATGTGTTTAGTATTTTAGTATACAATATTTTTTTAAAAAAGAATAGTTTTTATTTGAAAATATGTTATAATATATTTTTTTTAACTATCAACATATTAAAATTATATGAAAAATATTAAAATAATTATCAATTTAATATTAAACATATTTTAAAATAATCTCAAACATAAAAATAAACTATCTCTTAGTAAAATTGGATCTTCAAGAACTAAATCTATATAAACTTTTATGTGGTAACACAATTTTTTCATTTTTTTTTAATGAAATTGGTTATTTTTTGTTTCATCATTTAACATTAAATCATCGATCCTTAAGCTTTGTAAATTTCACTTTATATTAAGTTATCTAGAGTGTTGGTTAGTCAAGCTAACCCAGGTTAACTTGTGTTTTCTTAGTTTTTTCTTACTTTTATTTTTTTGCCATGTTTTTTATTTTTTAAAATCTATTTTTTAATCCTGATATCTTATCATGAATGATGAATTAGTCAAGTTAACTTGTGTTTACTCAAGTTTTTTCTTTGACATTACTTTATTTTAGATTTTGTTTTTCAGTTTCATCATTGGAAATAACTTTTTTAGGCCTTGTGTTTCATGATTTATCCTTAATTATTTTGTTAGTCAAATTAACCCGGAATTGACTCAGATAATCCAGAAGAATGCTAAAGGAAGTCAGTGAAGAAAAACATTTCTTGCAGGATTAGCCTTTCGGCTAGCTAGCTTACCTGAGGGTGTTTGTGGTGGTTACTCAGGTGGTACTATCTGCGCTGTTAAGCTCTCTATGGATCCATTTCCAGACATGAGGGCATCCAAAATGTGGGCGTTCATGATTGGGATGTGATGGAAGAGTTGGCCTATTGTTACTTTGCTGTGATCAACTCTCATGAACTTCATATAACATCGATCATTGCGAATGCATTTTCTTAATTAGTTTATTATGCTGTCATTTTTCCTAGCTCATGTATTCATTTAAGAACCTGTGCTCAAGTTCTTTTTCGGTGGCAAAACTCCTAAAAAGGGCACATCTAGTCTACTTTTTAGCTATTAATTTTCTCCCATCCATCACGAACACCATGATACAAGCTTTCAGCTATCTCTGCAAATCCGAATAATAATAGAGAAGCTGCTATTGAAAGGTTTTTGTTCTATTTATTTCTGTCCACCTGCTAAACTAACTAAGAGCACCATGCCAATCTAATTAAGAATAAACGACTCCTGCAAATTTACTTTTGCGCATTGAAACTCTATTTCTCTAATTTTCTACAACCTCAGAAGAGCTTCAAGAGATGTAGCATGGATTTATTCATGGACTTTGTCATGTCTATCTTATCTAAAAACATATCTACAATACACTACAACAGGCTAACTCAGATCCATATTTTTTTAGTGTGGCTCAGATAAGTTTTAGATCTATAGATGCATAAATAACTTCCATGATTGTCAGTTGAAACTAGATCTATAGGTCCGGCTAATTGTCCACAAGAACAGGGAAGAAGTTATTGCTCATTTGTAGGAAACGTGGCATAATTCATCGTCTCGCAAGTTCTTATCCCACCTTTCAACCAATAAGCTACCTTTATGAGTTAGTCAATCATTTATATCAGTAGTACATTATCGATTTGTCCCCGAGCAATGAATTAATTAATTACAGACATAATTTTTTTTTATAGCAACAGTAAGCAAATCGGTCAATAAGCTAAGTAGACGATGGTAACTAATTGTATTCCATTTGTAATGATGAATTCATGAGTTCATGTAAATCTACTTGATCTTGGAGTGCGAATATTGCCTCCCGAATAAAATCCATGGAGTTGTTTCCAAATTTGTAATCAAAAGACTTATTCTGAAATTTGGATCCCATTGAAAAGGAAAGATATACATTGTGTTCACTCTTCAAGGATTTAATTACAAAATCCTTTATAAAACCATTGAGTTGTTTCCAAATTTGTAATCAAAGGATTTATTCTCAAATATATATCCCAGCGAAAATGCAGAGATGTACGTACATTGTGTTCACTTTTCAAGGATTTACAACATCCTTGACTGAACGAGATTCAATATCTTCATTAGCGAGTGCATTGGCTGAATCTTCGTAGATTCTACTGTCGTGGCAGCTTCTATGCTTGACTTGGGCATGTTTGTCATCTCCTTGGTTTTTCCCAACAAAAAGGAGTACAAACCAGTTATTATCAAAACCATGCCCAGCAATTTGCAATCATAATAATCTCCATCTAATCAGAATAAAACGAGAGGGTAGATTCTGGAAACAATAAATTATTTGTTAAAAAAGAAAGAAAGGAAAGAACATACGTGCCAACAGTGATTTCAGCACCAAGTACGAGAGCTTCCAAAACTGCCCAAATATTAGTGTCAATGGGTTGAACATAGGAGGATAGGAAGGGCCTCTTCTAACAACTGCCCAGCTAATCAAGCAAAATGTTGCAGCTGAGGCTAAGGATCCCTGCAAAAATTAAATCCCATATACTAACTTGTGAGAAAGATGATTGGCGATACAATTCCATATCCATTTTATGATTGCTAGTAAATTGACTTACAGAGTAGATGATTGTAAGTAGCTGCAGATTCCACTCTAGCTTCCCAGCAGCGCTACTTCGATCCATGCATAGACCTATTACTGCAGATTGGATGGAAGCCAAGAAACAAGTGATCATGGTTGTATGATATTTGAATGGGAACACCTTGAGCAATCTGGCCTCTCAAAGACACAAACAATTCGTTGAAGAGTGGCTACTTAGGAATAGATATTGAAAGTGGTAATACATCGATACGAACCTGCAATATATACCATAAAGAATAAGAGAAGCAACTGCCGATGAGCATGATTGTACCTAGGGTAAGTGTTATGGTTTCACTAGGCTTCTATCATTAATAAAATTATTATTTTTGTCCATCATGTATATATATGTGTATGTGTGTGTGTGTAAACACACACACACACACACATGTTTTTATATTTATAGATTTGGATGATCAAAACAATTATCGACAAAACTGCTGAACTAGTAAGTTGGTCCAAAGATTGGATAAATAACTTGGGTTTAATTTAGAGTACTAGGTTTGTAATTTGATCAGTCAGAACATATGACTCAATCAAAACTTAAGTACTAACCTATTTTTCTTATACTTATTTGCGATTCTTCAACTTTGAACTAAATAAACTCTAAGAAAATCTTTTATATTTTTTTCAACGTTGGATAAAGAGTTTTGGGTTTCATAAAATTATGCCAAAAATGGGTTTTTGAGATGAATTTTTTATTTACTTATGATTTGTTTTGACCATTTTAATGTTCCATGTTAAAGAACTTTAGTTAAAGAATAATTTCCAATAAAATTTTAGCTCTAAAAGTTAGTAGAATTTATTTTTAATTTCATATTAAATGTACCCATTAACAATATTATTTCTTTTAAAAAAATCCCTAATATCCATGATGTCATTGAGGTATTAATTAAGACTTGTATTATAGACAAGAGGAAAATAACTCAAAGATGCTAGAGGAAAATTATTGATGGGCCAGAAGGCCCAAAACCTATTAAAAAAATAGCCCAACATATTTGTTGGGCCACGACCTAAATAGACAAAGATCGAATAGCTTGTTGTCCGGTAAAAAAGTTAGGTCAAAGGCCTAACTACACTTTAATAATAATAAAAAAGATTGTCAATAGTTGTTCGTACTAGCTATAGTACAATGAAAAAATTACGAAAATAACTTGAACAACATAAACATAAGGTAGAAAAAAAGAAAAAAAGACTTGCTCGCTAATTAAAAGATGAGAGAAAAAAAATGAAATGAAGGAAAAGTCATCAAAATGTCACCTTAGGTTTTTTGTTTACATGCATCTCATTAAGAGAAAGATTTTGTTGAAACAAATCCATAGACACCAAGAAAGATCATCATTAGAGGCAGGAAGAAAACATATAATTTGGCTAAATATGACATGTCTCGTAAAAAATAGATTTTCTTGTTTTGAAAAAGGGAGTCGCCACCTAGTGTTGTTGTCATTATGAAACCTAACTGGTCTTTTAGAGATTCTAAGCCAAGGGACTGGTTGCGTAAAGAAAATATTTTAGCACCCCTAGTATGCCCTACCTAAGGTAAGTTGCTTGGTATTTTTGGTTTGCTTTATGATTGCTATGGTGTTGGTGTTGGTGTTATCTTATCAATTTTCCTCGAATAGGTTTGCTATAATGAATACACTTGGGTTCAAAGTCTAAAAGAAAGTACTCTTTGCCAAATGGATCATACCTTTAGATATGTCTATACAGTGCCAAGGAGAATCGATGCAGATGTCTTGAAAATTGTGTTTGATTGAAAATAAATTGATAACCTATTAATTAAGAGACAACTAGGATAGAAATCTAAGGAGATCCGATGTGCTTAAAAGCTCATTTTTCCCTTTTGTATTTCAAGTGTTCGCGACTCATAAATCACAAGGAAGATGAACAAAAATTAGAAATCTAAGAAAATTCAGAACGTTTTAAAAATATATTTTTGCCTTAGTATTTCATACATTCACGGCTTGTAAACCGTTGAGTCAAAAATTGAAACGTCACCAATTATAATCAGGACTTCTTTCAAAGATGTGCGATAATAATGACTTATTATCCTACAAAAGTATTTTGGATATTTACCACTTAGGGTTTCTTTACCCAATATCTATCTCCAATAATATTTTGGATATTAACCCATTTGAAAAAAAATTACCCAATTATAAACAGTTAATAATATATGACTTTCCCCAAAATAAGATTTTTGTATTTTTGGAACATTGGCCAACACCCTTTAGAGTTTACAAACATGTTGTGAAATCCAAAAAAAAATAAGAAAATAATTTTATGTTTACGAAATCCATGCTAAAACACATTTTATTTTAAACTTCAAATATTTGTTTTTTTTTTTAAAAAAAAAGGGAATATTCAAGATATATTAGGGTATAGCCTGTATGCTTGAAAATTACATATATGTATATTTGTCGCATTCCGTCGAAAACCAGGTATTTTAAATACGAGATTGGTATTTTCTTTTAACAGTATAAAAAATTACAGACTTAAAATAAATATGCCAAAAACTCATAAATCTCTTCTTTCTTTATATTTTCTCAGATGAAAAAAGAAAGGTCGGATCACTGGCCCAAGCCAATGACCCGACTGGGCAAATGAGAGGCATGCCTCCTTAGCTACTGTTCAAGTGAATTATAATTCACTTGAATAGTAAAACAATGGCATGCACAGTGCCTATGTAATTAAAATGCAAAGTGAAGAAGAATGCATGGGGACTTACCTGTCAATTGAATATTGTTGGAACTCCTGCGCAACCGGTGATCACTGCTTCTATGGACAATAGAAAACGCTTGTAAAGTTGGTGGTGCTTGACGAAAGAAAGTCTCATTGGGAGAGGGGTTACTAGGAATTGTTGGCTAAGAGGGAGAGGCTGTGGGGAAGGGGGGGAAGCTGCTTGGAAGGAGGTTCTCTTTGTGTTTTTTAGTTATATTAGCTGCCTCTCTCTCGTCCTCTTGCCCTCTTTTCTTTCCTTCTTTTCTCTCGTATTTTCTTCTCTCTTTTTTTCTAGGTCGACAGGGGAGGTATATATATATATAGCCTATACATAGCTCTATTTAGGGAAGATTAAGTGTATTTCATCTAGATGCAAAATCATGTTTTTTCTGCAATTAGATAAAACAAAATAGGGAAAACAAATATTCTGGTTGACATTCTAATAATTCTAAGGCAGAAAAAACATGATTTGCAGCTCAAAAATCAAGTGAGAGAATCATGGAAATCAATGGGAAATTGCAGAGAAAAAAGCAAAGAATTTGTAGGCGGGGGGTTGCTTTTAAAATGACGATGAACAATACCTATCGCGACAGGATTTTCAGCTTTTACACTAAACAGTCAAACGAGAATACTTGCTATTCAGACAATTCAAAGACCTAAATTCATCTATACGTACAAGATTGAAACTTTCATGAAGGGTCAAAAGTGAGAAATAATCGCTTTGATGAATAGAATCTGCCTACAATCTACTTGGTAAAAAACTATATCGAAGAATAGAATTCGCAACAGAGATAAAATCTTTTTTTTAGTGAAAATTATGAGGGATTTATCCATCCTTAAACCTATGGTAAAAAAATGGCATCACTGGTTTTGCAAAAAGAAACAAAATATCATCTTACGCGACAGTCAATTAAGAAAAATTATTGTGACGTTTTCTAAACAAGCCTCCTCTATTTTTCCAACGAGACTAATTAACTTTCCCAAATTTAAAATTGGTCTTTGATTATCCCGATAAATCCTTGAAACATTAAATTGGGTCTCTCAAATATGACCTTCAATATCAGGTCAGAATAATTCTCATGGCAGGATTTTCTCCTTTTACGCTAGACATTCAAACGGGAATATCTTAAGCTTTCGATATTGAAATCAATTCATTCAAAAATCCAAAGACATCTATACTGTCATAACCCAATTTTGGGTCATTCCCAAATCTACCCGAAAATAACAAAAAAATAAAATAAAAGAGGCCAGTGTTGGTAGGAGAATCAAGGTGGAAATTTTGGACGTTTTCGAGAGCTCGATCGTACCTCTTTTGTGCCCAGAAATGAAGGAAAGCGCAAATTCAAGGCTAAAGTAATTTATTATCGGATAAATCTGCGTTAAAATTAAGTCGAAAGATATAATTATATTTTATTGGCTAATTTGATTTAATTGTTGGCCAATTTAAAAGTGTAATTATGCTGGAAAATTAATTTAGGGTCTAATCGAAGGGTTTAATCAAGCGCAAGGACTCGATTATACTTTAAATTAGTCAAATTAATTTTATTAAGGGTTTAATTGATGAAAAATCAAGTTCTTAAATTTAATTCAGGTTCAATTGATGAGATTTGAATTTTCGGAGACCAATTTGAATTTTCCAAGCAAAATTTGTGAAATCGGGGGTCAAATTGAATTAAATCGAGAGTTTAATGGTTGATTGAGGGTTAAATTGCGCAAATCAGAAATCAAGGACCAAAATATAAGAGGCGCGAGAAGTCAAGGCTGGTGTTGAAAGTATGACGGTAGGTATAATTGCACAAAATCATAAGTTTAAATTCAATTGAGGGTGCAATTAGAGCAATTATAAATCGAGGGACCAGATGCATTTACACCCCAAAGTAACAAACCACGCATGCCTGCACCACTGACAAGCCGCTGCACCTGCCGCCGACAAACCACCTGCACCCGCCGCCGACAGACCACTGCACATCGCTGCCGGCCGACCTACTATCGTAGGAGATAGGCCACCGTTTGCTTGCAACGGTAACTCCTGCACTCCCTATATAAAAATGAACGAACAGGATGAAAGGGGGAAGGAGGAGGAAACAGAGAAAAAATCCCGTAAGAACACACAAAAAAGCAGAGATTATTGAGGAAAATTTACGTAAAAAAAAACAAGCAATCTTCTTCACCAGCCCCGACAACCAGTTCCCTCTCTCTCACGATTTGCAGTCCCTTTCTCCCTCTAAAACCACTCAAGCTCTCTCTCTCTCTCTCTCTCTCTCCCTCTTGGTCAGCAACTCCAGTCACCGTCTCTGACCACCGTGCATCACCCCGTCATCGCCAGAAGCTCCCCCTCCACACCAGAAGCCCAGCCGTGGTCTCAGGCAAAGGCAACAGCAGCAGCACCCATTGCAGCGACGTGACCCGCGCATTTTCTGATGCCCACTCCGGCCACCACAGGCCACCATTTTCGACGCCACCACGACCAGGAGAACCCTCTCGACCTTCTCTACCTAACGGTGTTAACAGGTGTGCCGTTTGTTACACTCCAAAATTTGTCATAATACTGTTCATCTTCCCATTTTTTGCATGCGCGGGGAGTGAATTAATTCACTCCCCGCAGGGTCAGTTGGGCCGGGCTTTGTGCCCGGCCTGACCATCGAAGAGGACGGGCTTCCAGCCCGAGACTAGTGGGCCGAGAGCCCGGCCCGACAATAAATGGATTGAAAGCCTAGTCCAAGATTAAGTGGGCCTCAAGCCCAGTAGGAAACAATTTGGGCCGCGAGCCCAGCCCAATGTGGAGGTGGGCTGTCAGTCTTGCCCAGTGAGTGAGCGGGCTGGCAGCCCAGCCCAGGGAGTGGGCTGACAGCCGGCTGGGCAGCCAGCCTACCCATGAATAAAAAATAATACAAAATACAAAATACAAAAAATAATTTTTTTTAAAAAAAAAATAAAAAAAAAATGTGTTGTTTTTGTGCATACGGCCAATACACTAGCATATTTTCAAAATTCTTTTTCTTTCAAAAAATATATTATCTCGGAGTTTGAAGAAAAAAATGTGTTTAGCATGGATTTCGCAAAGAAAAATCATTTCTTGCATTTTTGGATTTTACAACATGTTTGTAAAATCCAAAGGGTATTGGCCAATATTCCAAAAATATCAAAACCTTATTTTTGGTGATTCATATTATTCACTGTTGGTATTTGGATAAATAAATCCTAAAAGGGTCAATATCCAAAATATTGGCAGGGATAATTCGTTATTATTCACCATTGATATTTGGATAAATAAATCCTAAAATGGTCAATATCCAAAATATTGGCGGGGATAATTCGTTATTATTCACCGTTGGTATGTGGATAAATAAATCCTAAAAGGGTTAATATCCAAAATATTTTACGGGAATAATACACCATCATCGTTTAACCATTATATTTTTGAAAAACCAACACCATAGCAAATTGTAGGCAAACCAAAACACCAAGCAGCTTACCTCAGGTAGGCGTACTAGGGGTGCTAAAACCTTCCCTTTACGCAACCAGTCCCTTACCCTAGAATCTCTAAAAGACTAGTTTAGGTTTCTTAGTAACCATAATACTAGGTGGCGAATCCCTTTTTCACGAAAATAAAGATAAAACCCTGACATTAAATTCTCCTGCTCACGGGTAGAGTCGTCACGATGCTGCGCTCTCGCGGAGGGTGCAAAATATACGTACAAGAATTAAACTTTCATGAAGGATCAGACACGAGAAAAAATCTTTTCAAGAACAAAATATGCCCGTAATCTGCTTGGTTAAAACCTAAGTAGGAGTAGACATTCAAACAGGAATATCTTAAGCTTATGATATCAAAATTAGACGATTCAAAAATACAAAGTGATTTGTCTGTATAGTACTACAGCTTTCATGAAGTATCTAAGGTGAGAAAAAATCATTTTTGAAGGATATTTTTTCTACAATAGAGTATCCCTCAGGATCCAACAAGCTTTTTTTTTAATGAAAGAGGACAGCGGAAACAACTAGAACAAAAGTAAAAGAAAAGACACCACATGAATAAGTGCACATGAAAAATAAGTTTGGGTTATGTCTTTGATAGAAAAAGTATATGGTATTTATAGGTAGTCTTTATTTAATAGACAGTTTAAAATTATTATGGAATTAATTGGTTGTTACAAAGCTAATAAATTATAGTTGTTGGGAAATTAAACAATTGTAGCTACTATGACTGTCAAGAGTTTTAAAAATAAAATAAGAGTTGTTAATTTTGTGACTCTTAGATTTTAATTTTTAAATATTTAAAATATTATGATTTCAGTTTAAGGGTTATGAAAAACAAATTAAAACTTAGACATAGAACCAACTAACTTTAGATAATTGACATGTTCAACTGCATGAGTAATGCCAGCAAAAAATCTAGGTCATGACACAGTCAGGCATGGTGAATATTGCACTTTCAATGACTTCAAGCTTTTCAAGGCCAAACCAGGAATGAAATCAAGAACCTAGTTATAAATCACATGTAAGAGAGTTCAAGGGCAACGATTGTTTCAGAATGTAGAAACTTCTTCTCACCCAAAAACTCACAACAATATATTTACTACTTGGCTCGAATCCCTGCGTTTCAGAAATTTTTTATACCTTTAATAGAATCAAGAAAACATTTGAGGCGCAGGCATAAATTCTTCAAACTGGAACAACCAAAAATGGGCAGTAGCAACCAAGTATTTACTAAGATATCAAAATTTACAAGAACCAATAATAAGAAAGGTCAGCATTGTGAAACTAGAAACAAAAGATTCAGGCAAAGCAAAAAATGGAAGACAAGATAGTTCAATGATTTATCTCTAAATGTGAGGAACTAACCAAAAGTTCAGGGTTTGGTAGAAAAGCTGAAGAGAATTGGGGCATTTAAAAAGGTTGCGGTGATGATTGGCGGACTGACGGTACATTGCAGAGAAATTCAGATAAATATGAAAAGTATGTGAAATCTTGATGGGTGGCTACCATCCATTGAAGTTGTTACTACCCAATTTTTGACCCACTTATTTTTATGTTTCGGAAAAAAAAATAAAAAAAAAACATATCAAAAAAGACAAAAATCCAAAATATCTTGGTATAGGGGAAAATTGAACAAATTGAGAGTTTAACGGTCAATTGAGGGTCAAATCGCACAAATCGAAAATCAAGGATCAAATTAAACAAGACGCGCAAACTTAAGGCTGTTTTTGAAATTTTGACTATGAAAAACTCTATAAATAGAGCTGACATCAACAAGAAAAGGGTACAAAAAAAATACATACACCAAAAACCCTAAACACCAAAACAAAAACCCTAAAAAAATCTCTTTCTCTCCAAGGGGCTGCAGCCGCCAGGCCCCTGGCGGGCAGCTGCAGCCCCCCTCCTCCCACACTCTCTCTTCCTTCTTCCATTGCCTTCAACCCCTCTCTCTGGCGACCTCCATCCCCATTCCCCCTACTCTCTTTCTCCTTCTCCCAGCCAGCCACCATAACAGCCACCCTCACGGTCTCCTTTCCAGCTGTCCCTCTTCCTCTCTAAGCCACCCACGGCAGCCCCACTGTCCATTTCTCTCAGTTGTGCCTCCAGACAGCCCCTCACTGCCCCTGCCTCCAGCCAACCTCGGTTGGCCATTGCTGCAACCTTCTCCCCTCTCCTGCAAGCAGCTGCAGTTGCAGCCACCAACCAGCTGTCGTCGACCGAAGGCAGCCCTGCACACCAAACACACCCGCATCGGCCACCCCAGCTACACTCCACGGTGGCTCACTCCCTCTCGGCCAGCCTCCATGTCTCCTGCTCTAGCTCCCCTCCTAGCACGGACGTCCAACGTCCATTTGAAGGAGAAAAACCCAAAAAAAACCCCGAGATTTGAAGAAGCCAAGAAGAACAGATCTGAAAAAATTGAATTTGATTCTTGTTTGTTGCTTGTGTTGTGTTTGTGTGTTTTTCTGTCTTTGTAGGTCACCATGAATGCCACCACCGGCGAGAGAAAGAAGGGAAGAGGCTGATCCATAACCCCCTGTCTTGTGTCTTCATCGGCGGCGGCGCGTGGTTCCACGCACCGCCAATGACGGTGGCTCGTGATCTAACTCGCCACCAGTGCTCTTGCGCTTCCGCCACTGTTCTGGAACTGTTCCTGAGGTCTTTTTTGTAATTTTTTTATGTTTATGTGTTTATTCAAATTTTTATGGTTTTTTTAATTATTATTTGTAAACTGTAATGAAAAATAAATGAAAAAGAGAATGTGTGTGTGTGTTGTATTTTATTTGTAAAATGTAATGAAAAAGAAATGAAAAGGAGAATGTGTGTGTGTTGTATTTTTATTTGTTCATTTATTTATGTTGTTTTGTTAAGAAAAAAAGAATATAAAACTATAAAAAAAAATGTGTGTTTTATTTGCATATGGCCAAAGCTTTTTTTTCCGAAAAATTACTCTAGATTTAATAACAAGTTTATTAAATCCTGAGAATTTGGCCTATATTGAAATAAATCGCGAAATTAGTTTATGAGGATTAATTGTTAAATTCAGAGAGTAAATGTTGGACCTACAAGTAGGCTGATATTTAAATATCTAGAAATGACCAAAGAAATTCTCGGAGTTATTCTGAGTGGTGATCAATTCTTTTTTTAATCGGAATATTTTTTACAATGCATAAAATTGCAGAAAACCCATCCACGATAAATGATCCTTTTAAGACATCTACATAGATCTTTTCCCTGATATTTTATTTGGGTTAACAAGATCATAATAAAATTTTAAAAGCTTGATTTATTCACATGAATAAATACAGCCCATCAAAACGTTGAAAATCACATCAAAATATACAACAAAGCTTACCTTAGGTAAGGCGTACTAGGGGTCCCTTTATGCAACTAGTCCCCTACCCTTGAATCTCTGACCAGACCAGTGCAACCGTGTTTTCCTAGAGACCCTCAACAACCAGGTGGCGACTCCTCAACTCCCTTGCGAGACAAAACCCCTCTCGGGACGCCGCGCGACGACGTGTGACAGAAGTCGTGATCGGAGAAAAAACCTTCATGCATGCATTCCATGTTGTGCAGCTTTCGAGCTTTCTCATGTTGATAAAAGGATAGAAGTTAGAAATCTCTAAAATATTTGTGACCTAATTGATAAAAGGTATTTTCTTGGAACCTAATTATTTATTAGGCAATATATTGAGGTCTAACTTGAGATGTTCACTAAAATATTGCGCACTCTTCAAGCTTTCTCATGTTGTTTTGTCTTGTATACCTAACCCTTGTCTTCTATTGTTGCTTCAAAATTCTTCCTTGCAGGTCCACCAGAGCTGGACTTGAATTGCTTCCACTCACTAAGTCATTGTCACCAAGTTGGGATTTTTGTAGGTATTTCTCTCACTTGTTCTCTTCTTTCATTTCTTGAGTTACAGTTGTTCATGGGCTTTTCTGGTTTGCTAAAAAAATCTATCTTTCTCTCAAATTTGATGGTTTTGTTTTTTACTATTCACTTGAATCCACCTTTAAAACTTGTTGTTACTCATTTAGACCCCACGTACTGGAAATGGCATACACCCTGTCATAACTCAATTTTGGGTTATTCCCCAAATCTACCCAAATAAAAACAAAAATAACAAAAAATAAAATAAAAGGGGCTCGTGTTAATAAAAAAATCAATGTGGAAATTTTGGTTATTTTCGAGAGTCTGTTGTATCTCTCTTGTCCCCAAAAATAGAGGAAAATATAGATCTAAGGCCAAAATAATTTATTATTGGATAAATCTGTGTTAAAATTAAGTCGAAAGGCATAATTATATTTTTATGGGCTGATTTGATTTAATCGTCGACCAATTTCAAGTGTAATTATGTTTGGAAATTAATTTAGGGTCCAATTAAAGAATTTGATTAAGTACAAGGACTTAATTATACTTTAAATTGGTCAAATTAGTTCTATGAAGGGCTTAATCAATGAAAAATCAAGCTCTTGAGCTTAATTCAGGTCAATTGAGAAGTTTGGAATTTACGGAGACCGAATTGAATTTTTCCAAGCCAATTGTGCAAAATCAGGGGTCGGATTGAAAATAATTGAAAGTTTAATGGTCAATTGAGTGCTAAATTGCATAAATCAGAAACCAAGGATCAAAATAAAACAGGCGCACAAAGCTAACGTTGCCCTTGAAATTCTGACGGGGATACAATTGCACAAATTTAAAGTTTAAAGCTAATCAGGGGTGTAATTAGAATAATTACAAATTGAGGGACCAAATTAGATTTTCACTATCTCCCAAAATCATCACAGACTTGATTGAATTGTTCAATCACTTGAACAGTGCAGGCACGCCACCTGAGGGTTGCCTCCTGCCGATAAAAACCATGCATGCACATAGCACAACAAGGGGAAATATTTATAGAGACACGGGGGAAGTTTACAGGGGAAACGACGGGGAATCAGACAGTTACAAAAAAAAACCCAACAGCCACATTGTCTTCCCCAGCTCCGGCGACAGCAGCTCTTTCTCTCTGTCTCAGGAGGCAGCAACCCTCTCTCTCTCCCTCTTAGCCAGCCCTTTCGCTCTGAAACCAGTTGCAACTAGCTCTCTCTCTCCTCCAGCAGCAGCTCCCAGCAAGCACCAGCAGCTGTTCCCTCGGCACCAGCGGCTCCTCTCCAGCAGCAGCTTCCCGGCAGTCTAAGCCTTCTTCACCAGCGCCGGTGACGCATAGTAGCTCCCCCTACACAAACAAACAGCAACTCCAATAGCTCTCCCGGCCACCACTGGCCTCCATTTCCGACGCCGCCACCACCAATAGAACCACCTCGGCCTCTTCTACCCGACAGTTGCAACAAGTACATCATTCATCCTACTCCCCCGACCACCTAGCTATTGTTCACCATTCGGGTACTAAAATAGCATGCAGAACAGTGGACTGGCCAAGCCAGGGACAAGGCCCAGCCTGGCCACTAAAATGGGTGGGTCGTTCGGCCCACCCGGGGTTGGCTCCAACCCCAAATGATGGGCCTCTCGGCCCATTAGGGATGCGCAGCCAACCCACATACAAATTGTTTTTTACAAAATACAAAATTTGCATAAAAAATATCTTTTTTAAAAAAAACATTAATTAAAACAAATAATGTGTTATTTTTGTGCATACGGCCGAATTCCAAGGTTTTTCCAAGCATATTTTTTGTAAAAAATATATGTTGCATCTTTCTCATGTTTTGAAACGAAAATTGGATATCGTAACTGGTTTACGATTATCCGTTGGAATTTGGCCAAAATATCAAAATAATTTAACAATGTTTTTTTTAGCTATCGCTGTGTAAAATTACATTGTAAAGTACACTCGCAGATAAAAAAAACTGAGTTTTTAAAATGCAGTGTAAAAGTTTTTTATTTTGTTAGGTTTTCAACTCTCATTGAGGTAGAGACTCTCTCACGAAGAGAGATCTACCTTGAGCTTTAGGAAAAACTAACAAATAAAAATGTTAACTTAGGAAAAACAATCAAACAACCAAGCAGCTTACCTAAGGTAGGGCGTACTAGGGGTGCTAAAACCTTCTCTTTACGCATTCAGTCCCTTGCCTTAGAATCTTTGAAAGACCAGTTTAGGTTTCCTAGTAACCATAATACTAGATGGCGACTCCCTCTTTCACAAAATAAAGATAAAATCCCGACATGAATTCCCCGCTTACGGGGAGAGTCGCCGCGACGCCGCGCTCTCGCGGAGGGTGCGACAAAACCCATCGGTCTAAACACTGAAAACTCACTCTCTTTTTTCTTGATTTTATTTGGTTGTATTTATCATGTCTTAGAAACATTTATAAAGACATGTTTCAAATAGTACTCTCATTTATTGTGTGGAAATATTTGCAATTGAATAATTCAACCTTCATTTCCGTGTTCAGCACCTGCACATGCTGGGCAATATCTAGACCTCCAAGTCTTGGAGGTCAAGGAGGAAAAGGACATGCCAAATGATGACTGGCTTCCCTAGTTGACGCTGAAAAACAAGCTCCAATCCAACAATTATTACATTATATAATTAGAAAATTGTACTGCCAATCTAAAGTGACGTAGCCACTTACATTATATAATTAGAAAATTGTCTAATGCCAGTGTCAACTCATGGATACTGAATGAGACAACATCTCTAGAAACAGAGTTTCATAGCCGAAGCCTAGAAGGTTCTTCAACCACCACTAGCACCGCTTGCTGGAAAAGTAAAGACCAAATGCTGAGTTTAAATATAAAGACAGCCGGTGGTTGAATTCTTACTGCGATGACTGCATAAATATATTGTCCACAGTCTACAAGCAAAGAGAGGTCACCACTTAGAGAGCAAATCTTTGATAAATAAAACTAGTGCCCGGATTTTTTTATTTTAATGATTTATCTAACTTGTCTAAATTCTGTCCAATATACCAAATCTTTTTTTTTATTAGTTTAGTAATCATGTTATTGCAATAACGTGTTATCTATTTTTATTTGTAGATGTTAAAAATAAAAAAATATTTTAAAAATAATAATATTTTAATATTCTTAATTAAAATTACAATTTAATTAAAAATACCTTTAAAAAATACACTCACCACATTACAATTTTTTGTTATCACTAGAAACCATGAATGTGCAAAGTCATTGGTTCTCCAGTGTCTGACATAATTATTACTTTGCCTTGGTTTCCATTGGTTCGGAAACGACAATTTAGTGTGACAATATTTTGCAACAATAGATGCCGATTTTTAAAATACTTTTACAAAAATATATATTAAAATAATGTTTTTTTTTAATTTGTTTTGATTTCATTACATCAAAATAATTTAAAAACATAATAAAAAATTAATTTGAAGAAGAAAATAAAAGTTTTTAAAAGCATTGTTGTGATGTACATGGTATCAAGAGCAACAAGTCTACCACTTTAATCGTAGAAAAGAAATTTATGGTATAATCATAAAATTATAAAATATATAATTTAGGGTCGTCATTTAGTGTTATGGTCGCTAAAAATTTAATGATTTGTAAAAATTTGGATAACAGGATTAGTAGGGCTCCCTTTTCATGATGTTCAGGGCATGGAATTCGATCCTATTTATAAAGGGTGGACAAGGGATATTTTGTTTTTACTAGTGCTAAATTTTGGATCTTGATTCAAATCAGAATGATCTCAATCATTGGTTCAAAGTTTCTATAATAAATTATCAAATCTGTTAGTTAAATGTTACTTGAGTTGATAACTTTATGGTGGTTGTACAATGGCTGTAATGTCAATCAGTCGAAGAGAGCCATACCAAAAAATTAATTTAAAGAAAAAAGTTAAAAATTATTGAAAAGCATGGTGAGACTGTGCTCCCAAACACTCTCTTGATTCTATTGTACAATTGTGAATTGGACTGGACTCGAAATAATAAGACAAGGATGACTTCCTTTATCAATTTTTTGTATCAATTATGTATACACAATCTCATAGTTAAAATTGTTTTATTTTTATTTTTTTTGTATTTAATAAAAAAACAAAGTATATAAATTGAAAGATTGATAAGCAAGAAAGTTATTTTTTCTAAACAAAATATTACTAAATCAAGCATAATAATTAAAAAAATTGTCAAATAACTATTTTGATTGTTCTCAATAAGGATTGCATAATTTAAGAGGAATTAGCAACCCCTTAAACACTATTTAACTCGTTTAGGAAATCAATATTGTGGTGTTCCTATTTTAGAGTCTTTTTGTGTGATACAAGTTGTTTTTTACTTGAAAATATTTTCAAATAATACTTTTGTATTTTTTTTTACATCATCACATCAAATTAATAAATTAAAAAGATACATAAAATATTAGTTTCAGGCTAAAAAAATAATATTAATTTAAAATAATGTTTGTTTGGCAATGTTATAGCTCTGGTTTTTTAAATTATTTCTCATATACAATATAATTAAAGATAAATGATTTTTCATACACCAGTTATTTCCAAAAATTATTTCCAAAAACACTGTTATGACATGTAGGGTGTCAAGAGCAATAAGTCTACCTCTTAAATCGTAGAAAAGAAGTTTAGGGATAATCATTAAGTAATAAGCTAAAACAGATCCGTAAAACACTATAGCGAAAATATTGTAGCAATAGACATAGATTACTGTGGATTGTAACAGTAATTTTATAATTTTACCCCTATGTACACCTCAATTTCAGCCTTGGACTCTGTCGCGACGACGATTTTTTACGCGCTTCGCGCCCCGCCATCCCCCGTTTGATTTGGGGGAAACAACGGCGCGCGGTAAAAATAGGGTTGTTTATAGCCGTAAAATTTACGACTATAATTATTCGGAGTCGCCACCTAGTATTACGGTCACTAGGAAACCTACTAGTCTGCGAGAGTTTTGGGTAAGGTAACTTGTTGTGCAAGGGAAAGACGCATCACCCCAGTGCACCCTACCTAAGGTAAGTTGCATTGTTGTTTGATTGTTTTTCTAAGTTAAAATTTTTACACTGCATTTTCAAAAATACATTTTTTTTGTCTGCGGGTGTACTTTACAATGTAATTTTACACCACATTTACAAGTTTTTTTTATCTACGGATGTACTTTACAATGTAATTTTACACCGTAGTATAAATCTTTTTTTTATCTACGGGTGTACTTTACAATGTAAATTTACACCGTAGTAAAAAAAAAAATTATCCGCGGGTGTACTTTACAATATAAATTTACACCCTAATAGATGAAACAAAAATATTTATAATTATTTTTGATATTTTGGCCAAATTCCAACGGATAATCATAAACCGGTTACGATATCCAATTTTCGTTTTAAAATATGAGAAAGATGCAACATAATTTTTATGAAAAATATGTATGAAAAAATCATGGAATTTGGCCGTATGCACAAAAAACAAATACATTTTTTATATTTTTTTGAATTTTTTGTAATGATAATAGTAGAAAAAAAAATACTTTTTTTTTAATTTGTATTTTTTAATTTTTTTAATTTTTTTCTTTTTTTTCTAGGCTGGGCTGTCAGCCACAGTGGGCTGACAGCCCACCCTGAGTGGGCTGGGCTTCCACCCCTCACGGGCTGGAAGCCCAGAAGGGTGTGGCTGGGCTTACACCCATCATGGGCTGGAAGCCCACAGTGTTTGGGCTGGGCTTCCAGTCCTCACGGGCTGGAAGCCCAGATGTTTGTGGGCTGGGCTTCCAGCCCTCACGGGCTGGAAGCCCACATGTCTTTAAACAGGCGGGCCGGGCATGAAGCCCGACCCGCTTACCCGGCGGCCCGCGTGAACAGTGGGACGCAAATTGCGTCCCGCTGGTCGCATGCACGGGGAAGACGGTGATGAACAGTCGATTTTTCGATTGTGACGAAAGGTGTACCTGCTAGTACCGTTGGGTAGAGGAGGCCGAGGTGATGATTCCTGTCATGGTGGCGTAAAAAATGGAGGCCTGTGGTGGCCGGAGGAGGCGTTGGAAGTCGCCGGTCTGCTACTGGTTCGAGCTCGCCGTTGCTGCGGGTGCACTCGTCAGAGCTGGAGAAGAAGCTGGACCTGATGGTGGTAACGGTGAGCTACAAGTGGTGGCTTTTGGATGCTGATGGAGGATAGAGACGGTGGCTGCTTCACGGTTGTTTTTAGAGAGAGAGAAGCGATTGGGGAGAGAGAGAGAGAAGGGAGTTTTTTACCCCATTTTTCTATCAATTTTTGCTCCTCACTGTAACGTGATTCTGCTCTCTCGATGGTGACTCTGTCAACGAAAGAAGATGACCATGGTTGGCGACCACAGTGGGAGTGTTTCACAATGGTTTTCTTCAAAATTTCTCCCCTTTGTTATCGTCTTCTTCCCCGTGTTTCTCTGGTTTTTTTCTTTTCTGCTCCCCCCTCTACTTTCTCTGCATGCTGCGAACGACATTTATAGGGAAATAGGCATGCATTTTGTGTGTGTGTGCGTTGTTGCCCTCTGCATTTTGCAGAGGGCTGCGGGGTGTGCTGTGGTTGTTTCTGCATTTTTGCAGAAAACAGAGAGGTTCAGTGCCGTGCAAGGAGCCGTTGCAGGGCTGTTCCTGCACTGTTCTGGTGTCGGAACAGTGCAGGGACATGCACAATTTGTGTGATAAAAATACAATTTAGTCCCTCAAAGTTTAATTGGTTCGATCGCACCCCCGATTAGTTTTAAACTTTTAATTTTATGCAATCGTATCCCCGTCGAAATTTCGACAATAACTTTAAATGTGCGCGCCTTTTGTATTTTGGTCTCTGGTTTCCGATTTGCGCGATTTAACTCTCAATTGACCGTTAAATTCTCAATTAGTTCAATTTGGCCCCTGATTTCGCACAATTGACTTAAAATTCAAATCGGTCTCCGAAAATTCCATTCTCATCAATTGAGCCCGAATTAAATTCAAGAAATTGTTTTCTCATTGACTAAGCCCTTAATAAAATTAATTTGACCAATTTAAAGCATAATTAAGTCCTTGCACTTAATTAAATCCTTCAATTGGACCTTAAATTAATTCCTGATCATAATTAAACTTTAAATTTGTCAACGATTAAATCGAATCAACCCATAAAAAAAATAATTATGTCATTTAACTTAGTTTTTACACAGATTCATCCAATGATAAATTATTTTTGCCTTAAATCTGTATTTTTCTCTATTTTTGGAACCAAAGAGATACGATTGGACTCGCGAAAACAACCAAAATTTCCACATTGATTTTTCTACCCACGCCGGCTCCTTTTATTTTATTTTTGTTATTTTTATTTTATTTTGGGGAGTAACCCAAAAATTGGGTTACGACAGACTCAGGGGTATTTTTGATTTTTTTCATTTCTATGCACATCAAAATAATCATAATACTCTCAAATAAGACAAAAATCAAGGGTGTTACTGAAATTTCACATTTTCAGTACACAATAATATAACCATAATACCCTCAAACAAGACAAAAACCAAGGGTTTCCAGTGGAGGTGTTACTGGAATTTCATATTTTTTAAAATGTATAAATACAGATATGCTCTCATAAAAGACAAAATACAAGAGTTGGTTATAGGGGTGTTGAGGTAATTTAACTTTTTTATATCACTTTAACTAGAGACCACACAACTTGCCTATTAGGAAACGATGTCATGGTAGGAGATTTGTAGTGATGTAGTGTTTATAAATAGTCTCATGTATTCTTGCATGTGTCTAACAATAAGAATTTCCATTACTAAACACCTGGATATCTAATCCAAAAATCAATTTTGCAATTGAAACTAACACTGACAGCAAGGATATCCAGATTATCACACAAAAATATGCAAGTGAAAATTGATTTTGAGCCAACAATCCATGACAATACCATTCATTTTAACAAAATATTTTCACTATTGTTTCTTCCAAAAAGAAAAAAATGCAAGCAACATGATCATTACTTATAAGCTAAATGAGATTGTGCAATCATTGTAGTGAAAAAACTGTAACAATAGAAACAGATTATTGTAGATTATAATAGTAAAATTATTATTAAAGTCAAATGATTTTTTTAAGCTAATAATATTTATTTTTGTTGTCATTTATTTTATTTTTTGTTGTTTTTGTTAAAAATTGACCTTTGTGGCTTTTTTATGTATGATATTTCAGATCTAATATCACGTAAACAAAAAATATACGAAGCCACACGTAGACAAAACAGGAGAAAAAATTGGGTCAAATTATCTACACTGAAAATATACAAGCCACTTGCCCTACACTTTGCCGCAGTTAGAATCAAATTTTTAACATATAAAAAAAATATTAATGGTCCTAGAATTTTTTTATGATGCTATATATATGAGAGAAATAATCAACCTACAAGCCTTTTGATTATTTAGTTTTTTATATATTCATTTTATTATGGATAAGACGTTTAAAATAATGATAACAATATTTTTAATATCTTTTTTAAAAAATATGTGAGACTAATTATATATTTTGATATTTTTTTTAATATTAACGCCTTAAAATATATATATATATATATTGAACTAAGTTATTTTTTAAATCTCAAATTAATCAATGTTCTAAAATATTTTTAGTATAATAATATGAAGAATAAATCTTAAAAAATTAAAAAATAATTTAATTTCTTTTTATAACAATAATGATGGTGGCGATGATAGTATTGCAAATAATAATTTGAATATTAATTATTTACAATAATGGTTATAATAATAGCTATAATAATTGTGACAATTTAATAATCATGATAATAACAATGAGAATAATAATCGAAATAATCTATTAGTCGATGTTGTTTTTGTGAAAAAAATGACTTTTGAGGATTTTTTATGTATGATATTTTAGATCTAATATCACGTAAATAAAAAAATATATGAAGCCAAACATAAACAAAACAGGTGAAAAAAGTATGTCAAATTATCTATAATGAAAAAATATACGAGCCACTTGTCCTGCGCTTCGCCGCAGTCAGAATCAATTTTTTTAACATGTAAAAAAATGTTAATGATTCTAAATTTTTTTATGATAATATACATCTAAGCAAAATACTCAGCCTACGAAACTTTTAATTTTTTTTAATATATTCATTTTATTATAATTATAACTATTATTTTTAAGGTTTTTTCTCTTAAAAATAATTATATATTTGATATTTTTAATATTAACGCCTTATAATATATATATATATATATATATAAACTAACTTTTTTTTAAAATCTCAAATTAATTTAATCTCAGTTTTCTGAAACACTTTAAATATAATAATATGAATAATAAATCTTAAAAAAAAATTGAATTTCTTTTTAAATAAAATCACTATAAACTAAAAATATATCAAGCCATATATAAACAAAATAAATGCAAAAAAAACACAAAGATAACAAATCATTAACAACAAAAGATTCACTATACATGCATAATAGAGAGTTTTACTCTCATTTCATGCCACCAAAGCTAAACTTACTTTGTTTTCTAATGCAAGACGTATGTAATACAAAGATAAATTACAATAAAAATTTAAAGTCAAAACTAAGAGTATAGATATATAAATACAAGCAAAAAATTAAAAATTATCCTAGAATGACTGAAAAAATTAAGGGATTAAAATTAAACTAAAAACTAAGAGTATAGATATATAAATACAAGCAAAAAATTAAAAATTATCCTAGAATGACTGAAAAAATTAAGGGATTAAAATTAAACTAAAAAATAAAAAAAAATAAGAACTAAAATACAAAATAAAAAATTAGGAACGAGATAAAAAAATTGTGACTGCGGCAGAGTTATTTTTTAAAAAAATGTTTAATTAAAAACGTAAAATTGATATTGAGTTGAAGAGCACAATCAGATAATGGTTTGTCTTTAAATACTCCTTCTAATGCCTTCTGTTTCTCATCTAAGCCAACTGCCATGGGGTTTTCACCGCTCTCCCTCTCTCCTTCTCTCTCTTTCTTTCTGTTCGTCTTCCATTTCCATTCCACCCTTTCATCGTCTTCTTATCCTTTGTGTGCTCATCACCAATCTCTTTCTCTCCTTCAATTCAAACAATCCTTTTCCATTCAAACACTCCCTTGGGAGGATCTTACACAATATCCCAAAACAGAGTCATGGAAAGAGGGTACGGACTGCTGCTTCTGGGATGGGGTCACTTGTGACTTGCAAACCGGGCTAGTCACTGGACTTGACCTCTCTTCCAGCATGCTTCACGGCACCCTCCATTCCAATAATTCTCTCTTCTCTCTTCATCATCTTCGGAAGCTCGACCTCTCTTTCAATGATTTCACCACCTCCCATATTTCTTCTCGATTTGGCCAGTTCTCCAATCTCACACATCTTAACCTATCTTCTTCCCAATTTGAAGGCCAAGTTCCGTCGGAAATCTCTCACCTCTCCAAATTGGTTTCGCTTGATCTCTCTGCGAACAGCAATCCAAGTCTAGAACCACTTTCTTTTGACAAGATTGTTCGGAACCTAACCAATCTTAGAGAACTCGATTTGAGTTCAGTAGACATGTCATTGGTTGTTCCCGGTTCCTTGATGAATCTGTCTTCTTCTTTGTCATCGCTAAGACTATATCACTGTGTATTGCAAGGAAAACTCCCATCCTCATTGGGAAACTTAAGCACCTCCGGTACTTGGATCTTGGATGGAACAATTTTACTGGTTCAATTCCATATGATTTTGGGCAACTCACTGAGTTGGTTTCGCTTGTTTTCTCTGTGAACCCCTTTCTAAGTGCAGAACCAATTTCTTTTTACAAGATTGTTCAAAACCTAACCAAGCTGAGAGAACTCAATTTGTATTCTGTAAATATGTCTTTGGTAGCACCTAATTCATTGATGAATCTGTCCTCTTCTTTGTCATCTCTTTCCCTTCGTGGTTGTGGATTGCAAGGGAAATTCCCAGGTAACATCTTTCTCCTCCCAAACCTTGAAACACTCTCTCTGTCAAACAACGAAGGCCTCACTGGCTCTTTTCCTTCGTCCAATTTGAGCACTGTGCTCTCCCAGTTGGATCTTTCTAATACGAGAATTTCACTTTATTTAGAAAACAACTTGATCAGTAATCTAAAGTCGATAAAATATATGCTTCTTCGTAATAGTAGCATTATAAGGTCAGATTTAGCCCTGCTCGGTAATCTCACACAGCTCACCATTTTAGATCTCTCGAATAACAATTTGAGCGGTCAGATCCCATCATCACTTGAAAATCTTATACATCCCATCATCACTTGAAAATCTTATACAACTCACCAGATTAGATCTCTCGAATAACAATTTGAGCGGTCAGATCCCATCATCACTTGGAAATCTTATACAGCTCTTCTATTTCGACCTCTCAAATAACAATTTGAGTGGTCAGATCTCATCCTCACTTGGAAATCTTGTACAACTTGGTTTCTTGTTTCTCCATTTCAATAATTTCAATGGGACAATACCATCTTTTTTGTTTGCTCTTCCTTTAATGTATCTTGACCTTCATGGCAATAATCTCAGAGGTAATATAAGTGAATTCCAACATGATTCATTGGCATACCTTGATTTGAGCAATAACAACTTGCATGGTACAATCCCAAGTTCAATTTTCAAACAAGAGTACTTGGACGTCCTTATTCTTGCGTCCAACAGTAAATTGACAGGTGAAATTTCTTCTTCTATTTGCAAGTTGAAATTCCTTCTAGTCCTGGACTTGTCCAACAACAGCTTGAGTGGTTCTACGCCACTATGTCTGGGGAACTTCAGCAACTCGCTCTCAGTATTGCATCTAGGCATGAACAATCTTCAAGGCCCTATGCCTTCAACATTTTCAAAGGATAATAGCTTGCAATATCTCAACCTCGGTGGAAATGATTTGGAAGGTAATATACCACAGTCTATCATCAACTGCACAATGTTAGAAGTTCTTGATCTTGGCAACAATAAGATTGAGGATACATTTCCCTATTTTCTAGAAGCACTTTCAGAGCTGCAAATTCTTGTTCTAAAATCCAATAAACTCCAAGGTTTTGTGAATGGTCCGGCTGCATATGATTCTGCCTTCTCTAAATTATGGATTTTTGACATCTCTGACAATAATTTTAGCGGGCCTTTGCCAACAGGGTATTTTAATAGTCTTGAAGCAATGATGGCCTCGGATCATAACATGAATTACATGAGGACAAGAAATTGCACTGGCTATGTCTACTCCATCCAAATTACATGGAAAGGTGTAGAAATTGAGTTTGAAAAGATCAGAAGTACAATCAGAGTACTCGATTTGTCAGATAACAGTTTCACAGGAGAGATTCCATAAGTGATCGGAAAGCTTAAAGCACTCCAACAACTCAACCTCTCTCATAATTCCCTTACCGGTCACATCCAGTTGTCGTTAGGGATTTTGACCAATTTGGAATCACTAGATCTATCTTCAAATTCGCTTACCGGAAGGATTCCAATGCAGCTGGGGGTCTAAAATTTCTTGCAATCCTAAACCTTTCACATAACCAGCTCGAGGGGCCCATACCCACTGGAGAGCAGTTCAACACCTTTAATGCAAACTTGAAGGAAACTTGCGTCTATGTGGATTTCAAGTGCTAAAAGAATGCTACCATGATGGTGATCAGGAGCCGTCACTACCGCCATCAAGCTATAATGAAGGAGATGATTCGACATTGTTTGGAGATGGATTTGGTTGGAAAGCTGTGGCAATGGGGTATGGATGCGGGTTCGTGCTTGGAGTTGCAATGGGATACATCATGTTCAGAATAAAAAAACCTGCATGGTTTCATAGGATGGTTGAAGATACATGGAATCTCAACAAGAAAAAAACAAGGAAGAAAGTCGGCAGAAGAAACTAAATAATGCAATTGTTATTTTGAAGTAAGTTTTTCAAGCATTTGAGTTTTAAGATTTTATGTTCAGTAAGTACTTTGCAGTACAAACAAGATATGAAGTGGATTTGACATTGAAACAACACTGGAGTGGCAGATTCTTAGTTTTTTTTTTTTGGTAGTTTGCATAATTCAAGGTAATTCAAGGTTACTTCTATGAAGAAGTATCCATGTATGTAATAGTTTAACAATAAAATCCAGCTTTAAATCATTTATATTTTTGGTTACCATTTCCTTATTCTTGACTTTTTTGGTGCAAAAGAACTAAAGGTGATTGTGGGATTCCAAGGACGATTGGACTATCCCTGCTTATTCCCTTTTGCTAAGTGATTTTCTTGACCCATTTAATTAACATTGTTTCATATATATAAATTATTTAATTAGGAAATCTACGCTTTGAAATATTTTTTTTTCCTAAATTAATAGAATATTTTTTGTTATTTTCACAGGTATAATAAATGTTTGCATCCAATTAAATAAAAAATGATAAAATACTTGTCTTTTTTTAGAAGGAATAATAAAAATAATTTGAAATAAAAAAACTAATAGTTCTTTTAAAATATAAAAATAAATAGACGCTGGACCGGGGATATAACATGGATGGCATAAATTCCAAGTGGCATGAAAAGAATCTTATTCATGTCTCTCTAAAATATGGTTTCAGGTAGGCATGGTTACACGCAACAAACTGAAAATTAACAGTAAGATAAAAAAGTGATCCCACCTAAAGTTATGATAAGATCAGCATTCATCATACACCATTGAACCATCCACATGATGTCACTCTTTCTCTCTCTCACACATATGAGTCATCCCTTTTGGCCTCAAAAGTTGGTTGATGTATTAACAAAAAGATGCCTTGAGCTCGATCAATAAAAAAATGATGCTATAATGTTTGCATATATTAACCAAAGGCCAAATTTTCTAGAGCAGCTCGATAATATAATCGCTCGTCAATACCAAGGAATGATGGTATAACGTCTGCATGTTTTTTTTTCTTATTTTTGTTCCCTTTAGCTTTTAATTTTATAATTTTTTTATTCATGTTATCGTGTCTTGCATTAATTAATTCTGTCGTTCCTTCTCCTTGGTACACATGAAACATCATAGAGATGTTCCAAATTAAAATATCTTTGAGGTGAACAAGGCAAGGTGTGGAATGGATTTAAGACAGGGGGCCCTGGATTTACAAGGGATAGTAGCCATACGAGTTCAAATACTTCAAAGTATATGCTTTAAGGTAGCCATACGATAAAGGTATGGAAATACTTCAAAAACAAACTACTCAAATTTATTTTTTATTGCTTGGTTTGGGATTTGAATTCTAATTATTAATGGAGGATGAAATTTACGAGTTCAACACTATATATATTATATATAAATAATAATAATAATAATAATAATAATAATAATAATATTGTTAGTTCAATAAGGTGTTTGGCAATCTTTTGCTAATCACAATACTAGCTCTTCTTTAATTCTCAAATCAAATATAAATGACAATGCAGTAAGTGAAACATGGAAAAAGAGAGTTCTTTAAGCATTTTAATTAAGATATACGGCAGACATTGAGAAGAAAAAATAGTAGAAGGACGATATAATTTATGCAACACAAAAATTATACTTCACCAATTATTATTATTATTAGAAAGTCAATTAGAATCAAGACACTTTAAAATAAATTAATAATATAAGAAATTAACATTTGAAGAACACGTTAGGCTAATGGGGAAGCAGAAGTGAAGAGAAGATTAATAATTAATTTAATTAATAATTATGTGTTCGAAGAAGACGTGCAGCAAGCATTTCCATGCTAGCTTTCGGGCCATGCGTGATGTAATTGGAGGTCGTTGTTGTTGACTTTTGAGCTGCACGTAAATCCAATGGCCGGTTTTTGTTCATCTCCCCTTGACCCCTTCTTCCTACAAGTTGTAATTCTTGGACTGTCGATCCTCAGGAACTTGAGCAGGGTTAAGTTAGTGTGCTTTTTAAGGCTCATCCTTTTTTTTAACCACTTGTCTCATGATAATTATCTCCCTAATTGAGTTTTCATTGGTTTTTTCTAACTTCTATTTTTTTTGCCATGTTTTTTATTTTTTTTAAATCTATTTTTTAATCCTAATATCATATCATGAATGATGAATTAGTCAAGTTAACTTGTGTTTACTCAAGTTTTTTCTTTGACGTTGCTTTTTTTTAGATTTTGTTTTTCAATTTCATCATTTGAAATTAGTTTTTTAGGCCTTGTATTTCATGATTTATTTTTTCTATAAAGTTATCTTAATTTCATATCCTTAATTATTTTGTTAGTCAAATTAACCCGGAATTGACTCAGATTATCCAAAAGAATGCAAAAGGAAGTCGGTGAAGAAAAACATTTCTTGCAGGATTAGCCTTTTGGCTAGCTAGCTTACCTGAGGGTGTTTGTGGTGGTTACTCCCGTCAGAGCCTTAGGTTAGGGAGGTACAGTAGAACCGTGAATCCGGCCTCCAAGATCATAAAGTCTCCGCCACCATCCGAAGTTCCACAGCCACGGGTTATCATTCCGCCATCCAGCGTGTCGACGAAAGAAGCTTGAATTTCAATGCAAGTTAGAGACCCTCATTGTACTGGTGGTACTATCCAAGTAGAGAGGATTCCCAGTGTTGCCACCATTGAGTTTGGAACCCTGAACAGACTGCCGGTGATAAGCCGGAGGAAGGTGAGGATGACGTCAAGTCATCATGCCCCTTATGCCCTGGGCGACACACGTGCTACAATGGCCGGGACAAAGGGTCGCGACCCTATCTGCGTTGTTAAGCTCTCTATGGATCCATTTCCAGACATGACAGCATAAAAAATGTGGGCGTTCATGATTGGGGTGTGATGGAAGAGTTGGTCTATTGTTACTTTGCTGTGATCAACTCTCATCTAATTAGCAATAAAACGAGAGGGTAGATTCTGGAAACAATAAATTATTTGTTAAAAAAGAGAGAAAGGAAAGAACATACGTGCCAACAGTGATTTCCGCACCAAGTATGAGAGCTTCCAAAACTGCCACAAATATTAGTGTCAATGGGTTGAACATAGGAGGATAGGAAGGGCCTGTTAATGTATAAGCTGCTCACGTGGACTAAATAAACAGATACATACATGACAACTGGCAGTGACAACTGGCAGTGAAGAAGAGGAAGAAGCCAATTCATATAAACACCAAAACATGCATTACGTGTGTGTGTTAAACATGCATTAAGTGCTGCATTAGGTTCTTTTAAGTAGTTTCAATTCAGTTACAAGTTGTTGCACATGCTCAAGAATCAGAACTATATAAGAGCATTTCATCAAGCATTTTGTAAGCAAGAAATATAGAAGCTTACCTCTTTTCTGGAAACTCTCTCTGCCTCCAATTCTCTCAAATCCTTCTCTCCCAAACAAAACCCATACACCTGCAAAATCAATTGAATCAATTAAGAACACAACAATTGATCAATAAGCAGAAAATCAACATGGTATCAGAGCACCTAAACTGATTCTAGTAGGGGCGTAAAACTGTGGAAGACAATCAATCAAATCAGAATTCAACAACAAGGACAATGACTGGATCATCAGACCTTCGAACACCACAATTTAATGGTGAGAACTATGATTTTTGGTCAGTTAAAATGAAAACTATCTTTAGAGCCTATGACCTGTGGAATGTAGTTGGATGTTGTGATGCATTAACCACAGTATCAAATGGAAGTGGTAGTGGAGAAGCTTCTGGTTCAAAGGACAAGAAAGCTGAACCAGAAGAGACAGCTGCTGAAACTAAGGAGAAAATGATCAAAGATGCCAAGGCTTTAAGTATTATCTAAGGAGCCTTGACTGATGACATTTTCCCTAGGATAAGAAATGAAGAGACAGCAAGAGGAGCTTGGGATCTGTTGAGGAGAGAATTCAGAGGAGATGATAAAGTTAGAGAGGTGAAGTTGCAGGCTGTAAGAGCTGAATTCGAGTATATGAGAATGGCTGAAGGAGAAAGCCTAGATCATTACTTGACTAAGTTCTTTGGAGTGATAAATGACATGAAGTCACTAGGAGAAGAGATAACTGAAGCAAGGATAGTGCAAAAGACTTTGATGAGTCTTAGCAGAAAATACAAATCCATAGTCTCAATTATTGAAGAAACAAGAGACTTGAAAACACTTAGAAGTGAAGAAGTTATTGCTTCACTTAAAGTGTATGATAGAAGGGAAGATATGCATGAGGAAAGAGAGAGAGAAATGCATATTGAAAGAGCATTCAGCACTTTGAAAGTTGGCAGTAATCAATTTCATGGTGGAAATAAAGGCTCACGTATGAAGACAAATCAAGGCTGGCAAGGTCAAAACAGAAGACCTACAAGCTGGTCACAAGGAGGAAATATGCAGAGCAATCACATGCACAACAACAATCAGTATTCAAACTTGAATTATGACAGAAGAATGAATCACAGCAGTGTTTTCGACCCACAATCTAAAATCGGGAAGCGATAGTCACATCAATGTGAAGCCACAATGCAACACATGCCAAAAATTTCATTTTGGTGTGTGCAGATTTAAAAGTCAGCCTAAATGTGGTAGATGCAATCTGTTTGGGCATAACACAAATGATTGCAAAGATTACAAGCAATTGGCAAATTATGCACAGGAGGAGGAAGAAGTGTTCATTGCAAATTCATTTTATGCTTGTCATGTAGCAAGTATAAAGGACAAGGTTTATAATCTGACCAAGAAGGAGGCAGTTGCTGTAAAAAATGGCTCCCATGTTGCTGCTGCTGCTAAGAAGGGAAAGGATGACAGCAGCAGTTCTGAGTCTTCAGAGGATGAATCTTCTGATGATGAGGATCCTAAAAGCAAGAATTTGCCAGCATTGAAGAAAGTTGAACCTATTAAGAAAGAGGAGTCCAGTGACAGCTCAGACGAGGATGATAGCTCCTCAGATGAGGAAGCAGTTGCACCAGCAAAGGCTTCTCTTCCTAAGAATGTTCCTGCACAATCAGTTACCATTAAAAGAACTGAAGTTAGTGAGGACTCTGAAAGTGATTCTGATTCTGATGAATCCTCTTCTGAAGATGAGGGGAAAACAAAATCTGCAATTGCCTCAAAAGTTATACCAAAAAAGAGTGAGGAGGATGACAGTTCAGAAAGTGATTCTGACGAAGATGAGACTCCTGCACCAAAGGCAGCCTCTGCAACTGAAACAAAGCCAAAGGCAAATGCTCAGAAGGAAAGTAGTAGTGAAGAGGAGAGCTCTAGTGATAGCTCAGATGATGAGGAAGATGGTGAGTGGACTGCCCCAACCATTCCTAATCCAGAGTACAAGGGCCCATGGAAGCCAAAGAAAATTAAGAACCCCAACTACCAGGGCAAATGGAGGGCACCAATTATTGACAACCCAGATTTCAAGGATGATTCGGAACTTTATGTTTACCCTGACCTGGGATATGTTGGCATTGAGTTGTGGCAGGTGAAATCTGGAACCTTGTTTGACAATGTCTTGGTCTCTGACGACCCTGAGTATGCAAAGCAAATGGCTGAAGAAACATGGGAAAGCAGAAAGATGCTGAGAATGCAGCATTTGAAGAGGCAGAGAAGAAAATAGCAGGTGAGGAATGCCATACCAGTGAAGATGAATCAATTCAACATGAAGATGGTGTAAACTCTCCAGTTGAACAGCAAGCTGGACAGTCAAGTGAAGATCACAGCCAACCTTACACACCAAGCTCAACTTCAATTAAAATGAGGTCTCTTGAAGATGTATATGCAAGGTGCCACATGAGTATTGTGGAATCTGAAAATTACAAGGAAGCAGATGGTGATATAGCTTGGGAAGAAGCTATAAATGCAGAACTTGAAATGATTGAGAAGAACAACACTTGGGAATTGGTGAATAGGCCTGCTGACAAACCAGTCAAATGGATGTTCAAGACAAACCTAGATTACTGTTGAAACTTGGTGATTAACCAATAAGCAGCTTAGGAGGGGATGTTAATGTATAAGCTGCTCACGTGGACTAAATAAACAGATACATACATGACAACTGGCAGTGACAACTGGCAGTGAAGAAGAGGAAGAAGCCAATTCATATAAACACCAAAACATGCATTACGTGTGTGTGTTGAACATGCATTAAGTGCTGCATTAGGTTCTTTTAAGTAGTTTCAATTCAGTTACAAGTTGTTGCACATGTAAAACACATGCTCAAGAATCAGAACTATATAAGAGCATTTCATCAAGCATTTTGTAAGCAAGAAATATAGAAGCTTACCTCTTTTCTGGAAACTCTCTCTGCCTCCAATTCTCTCAAATCCTTCTCTCCCAAACAAAACCCATACACCTGCAAAATCAATTGAATCAATTAAGAACACAACAATTGATCAATAAGCAGAAAATCAACAGGGCCTCTTCTAACAACTGCCCAGCTAATCAAGCAAAATGTTGCAGCTGAGGCCAAGGATCCCTGCAAAAATTAAATCCCATATACTAACTTGTGAGAAAGATGATTGGCGATACAAGTCCATATCCATTTTATGACTGGTTCCTTAAGAGATACTATCCCATCTTTAACTGGATAAGTTTCCCAGTGGAACGTCAGATATCATCATTCATATTTAATTTATCTCTAAAAAATCATTTCTAGGCGTAGTAAATTGACTTACAGAGTAGATGATGGTAAGTAGCTGCAGATTCCACTCTAGCTTCCAAGCAACGCTACTTCAATCCATGCATAGACCTATTACTGCAGATTGGATGGAAGCCGAGAAACAAGTGATCATGGTTGTATGATATTTGAATGGGAACACCTTCAGCAATCTACCCTATCAAAGACACAAACAATTCGTTGAAGAGTGGCTACTTAGGAATAGATATTGAAAGTGGTAATACATCGATACGAACCTGCAATATATACCATAAAGAATAAGAGAAGCAACTGCCGATGAGCATGAATAAGGTGGAATGTTTTTCCCTTGTAAAGACAAGCTATCATAGTTCCTCAAAACGCATAGTATGGCGCCTGATATCTTGATTTTCCCCGCTCGAGTACTGAGTCCTAATCTCTGAAGTCCTAATCAAAATATTTTGGATATTTACCACTTAGGATTTCTTTACCCAAATATTGATAGTGACTAATAGCGAATTATCCCCAATAATATTTTGGATATTAACTCCTTTGGAATATCTTTAATCAAATATTAACAGTGAATAATATATTAATTCTGCAAAAATAAGATTTTTGTATTTTTAGAATATTGGCCAACATCCTTTGGAATTTACAAACATGTTGTAAAATCAAAAAATGAAAGAAAGAAAATTGTGTTTACAAAATCCATGCTAAAACAAATTTTCTTTTAAACTTCGAATATTTAAATTTTTTTTAAAAGGAAAGTTCAAGATATGTTAGGGTATTGGTTGTATGCATGAAAATATTTTTTTTGACATATATGTATATTTTCCGCATTGCGCCAAAAACTAGGTATATTTAAATACAAGATTGGTATTTTCTTTCAACAATATAAAAAATTATAGACTTTAAAATAAATATGCCAAAAAATCATAAATCTCTTCCTTTTTTCTTTATATTTTTTCAGATGAAAAAAAAGGGAGAGTTGGGTCACTAGTTCAAACCAATGACCCGAGTAGGCAAACGAGAGGCATGTGTGAGCTGCCTGACGCATGCCTCCTTAGTTACTGTTCAAGTGAATTATAATTCACTTGAACAGTAAAACAAAGACATACACAGTACCTATGTAATTAAAATGGAAAGTGAAGAATAATGCATGGGGACTTACTTGTCAACTGACTGACGAAGGCGATACTGCCAGAACTCCTACGCAACTAGTGATCGCTTCTTACAGGGACAATGAATAACGCTTGCAAAGCTGGTGGTAGCTGATGGGAGGAAGTCTGATTGGGAGAGGGTTACTAGGAGTCATTGGTTGAGAGGAAGAGGTTGTGGGAAAGGAGGAAAAACTGGTTCGAAGGAGGTTCTTCATATGTGTTGTTTAGTTATGTTGGCTACCTCTCTCTCATCCTCTTGCCCTCTATTCTTTCCTTCTTTTCTCTCCACTTTTCTTCTCTCTTTTTTCTAGGTAGTCAGAGGAGGTATATATATAGCCTATACATAACTCTATTTAGGGAAGATTCAGTGCATTTAATCTAGATGCAAAATCATGTTTTTTCTGCAATTAGATAACACGAAATAGGAAAATAAATATTCTGGTTGACATTCCAATGATTCTGGGGTAGAAAAAACATGATTTGCAGCTTAAAAATCAAGTGAGAGAATCATGGAAACCATTGAGAAATTGCAAAGAAAAAGTGAAAGAATTTGCAGGTGGGAGGTTGTTCTCAAAATGACAATGAATAGTACCTATCACGACAGGATTTTCTGCTTTTACACTAGACATTGAAGGGGAAATATCTTGCAATGCAATTCAAAAACCCAAATTCATCTATACTAAGAAATAATTGTTTTGATGAATAGAATCTGCCCACAATCTGCTTGGTCAAAAATTATTTCAAAGAATAGAATTCATGAAAGTAGTGAAATTATTATTTTAGTGCGAATTTTGAGGGATTTATCCAATGTTAACCTATGGTTACAAAAACAACGCCACTGGTTTTGCAAAAAGAAACAAAATATAATCTTGCGCGATAGCCAAGTAACATAAATAATTGTATGTTTTCTAAAGTAGCCTCCCCTGTTTTTCCAACGAGACTAATTAACTTTCCCAAATTTAAAATTTTTCTTTGATTATCCTGATAAATCCTTGAAATATTAAATTGGGTCTCTCAAATAAGACTTGCAATCTCATGTTAGAATAATTCTCGCGGCAAGATTTTCTCTTTTTATGCTAGACAATCAAACTGGTATATCTTGAGTTTCTGATATCAAATCAGGAGATTCAAAAATTCAAAGTCATTTATACGTACAAGACTACAACTTTCATTAAGGATCAAACACGATAATTTTTTTTCTTGAAGAACAGAATCTGCCCGTTAGAATGTCTTGAAGAACAAAACCAAGCAGGACTAGACATTATATGATAGACAATTTAAAATTATTATCGAATTAATGGGCTGTTATAAAGCTAATAAAATATAGCTGTTGGGAAATTAAACAATTGTAACTGTTATAATTGTCAAGAGATTTAAAAATAAAATAAGAGTTGTTAATTTTGTGACTCTTAGATTTTAATATTTAAGTATTTAAAATACTATGATTTCAATTTAAAGGTTATCAAAAAGAAATTAAAACTTACACGCATAACCAACTAACATTAGATAATTGACATGTTCATCTGCATGAGTAATGCCAGCAAGAAAACTAGGTCATAACACAGTCAGGCATGGTGAATATATTGCACTTTCGAAGACTTCAAGCTTTTCAAGGGCAAACCAGGAATCAAATCAAGAACCTAGTTATAAATCACATGTAAGAGAGTTTAAGGGCAATGATTGTTTCAGAATGTAGAAATTTCTTCTCAACCAAAAAGTCTCAACATTATATTAACTACTTGGCTCAAATCCCTACGTTTACAAGCTAACCAACTTAAACCTAGAAATCTTTGATACCTTTAATAGAATCAGGAAAAAAATTCAAGGCGAAGGCATAAATTCTTCAAATTGGAACAACCAAAAAAGGGCAGCAGCAACCAAGTATTGACTAAGATATTGAAATTTACAAGAACTAATAATAAGAAAGGTCAGCATTGTGAAACCAGAAACAAAAGATTAAGACAAGATTGCTCAATGATTTATCTCTAAAAGTGAGGAACTAACCAAAAGTTCAGGGTTTGGTAGAAAAGATGAAGAGAATTGGGGCATTTACAAGGGTTGCGGTGAGGATTGGTGGACTGACGATACATTATGGAAGAATTCAGTTAAATATGAAAAGTATGTGAAATCTTGATGGGTGGCTGCCATCCATTGATGTCGTCATCAGAGAAGAAACCTTCAAGCATGCATTTCATGTGTGCAGCTTTCGTACTTTCTCATGTTGATAAAAGGATCAGAGTTAGAAATCTCTAATATATTTGTGACCTAATTCATAAAAGGTATTTTCTCAGAACCTAATTGATTATTAGGCAATATGTTGAGGTCTAATTTGAGATATTCACTAAAATGTTGTGCACTTTTCGGGCTTTCTCATCTTGTTCTGTTCTGTATACCTACTCTTGTCTTCTACTGTAGGTTCAAAATTCTTCCCTGCAGGTTCACCAGAGCTGGACCTGAATTGCTTCCTTTCACTAAGTCATTGTGACCAAGTTGGGGTTTTTGTAGGCATTTCTCTCACTTGTTGTCTTCTTTCATTTCTTGAGTTAGAGCAAGTCCAAAGCCTATGCCATCAAGAGAGCCAAAAGCCAAAAAGTGTACTTTAAGCATTTTTGATCAATATTTTCAGCTCCAATGGGTGTGCTAGCCAAGCAGCCAAAATGGCTCCTCCCTCCCTCGTATTATATTAGTAGCATTTCTGAACAAAAAAAAAGCCAAAACATAAAATAATGCTATATATTTGTTTTCACTGTGTTCCACCTTAGCTCTGTGATATTTGATAACTAATTTTGGTGGAGAGAAGAGAGACAATAAAACACTTTTTTCTTTTTCTTTTCTTGCTCTGTTACAACAGATTGCTACTTGTTTATATAGACTTAAACAAACAACTCTTAAACTTCGCAATTAAAACAGACTCTTAAAGACAACACACTAAATTTTGACCCTTCACTGCTGAAACGGCCATTATTTATTATAGGTAACTCTAAATCACCTGAAACCTTCACCATTAAAAACTAGACTTAAAAGCACACGAAATAGACTCTTCATTTGCTCGGAATGATCTGGAATTGCCTCTTCAATTCCACATTTAAAACTGCCTTGAAATCTGTCCGTTTATTTGAGTTTATTTTCAACAAATTCCTCCCTTAAACTCAAATGCTTCTACCATCCGTCATGCCAATCATCTTCTTGCATTTGTCGAGAAGTACTTTCGGTAGCGGTTTTGTGAAGATATCCGCAGCTTGATCCTGACTTGCCACATGCACTAATTCCACACTTCTTTCCTTCACATGATCTCGGATAAAATGAAAACGAACGTCGATGTGTTTGCTTCTTTCATGGTTCACTGGATTCTTTGCCAACTCTATTGCTGATTTGTTGTCAACTTGAATCACGGTTGCACCTAGTTGCTTTAGCTCCATCTTGCTCAACAAATTTCTAAGCCATATTGCATGACATACACACCAAGATGCTGCCACATATTCAGCTTCACACGTCGAGAGCGTCACGATCGGTTGCTTCTTTGAAAGCCAAGTGAATGCAGTATCTCCCATAAAGAACACATATCCCGCGGTACTTTTCCGATCATCTATGTCTCCGCACCAATCGCTGTCGGAGTAGCCAACCAACTTGTAATCTTCTACTTTTGAGTAGAACAACCCGAGTGACACCGTTCCTTGGATGTACCGTAGGATTCACTTCACCGCCTTCCAATGTGAATGAACCGGCTCCTCCATGAACCGACTTACAATACCGACACTTAATGAAACATCCGACCTTGTGCATGTGAGATAGCGAAAGCTTCCTATCAAACTCCGGTATCTACTCGCATCGACACGTTCTCCTCCATCGAACTTCGAGAGTTTTGCACCTGGTTCCATTGGTGTTGATACCGGATTGCAATTTGCCATTTTGAACTTCTTCAAAATCTCTTTTGCATATGTCTCCTGTGATATAAAAATACCCGTCTCTACTTGTCTAACCTCCAAACCAAGAAAAAATTTCATCAAGGCCAAATCTGTCATCTCAAATTCACGTGTCATTGTGCCCTTAAACTCTTCTATCATCTCATCATTGTTACCCATAAAAATGAGATCATCGACATAGAGAGCAACAAATAACACGTTACCTCCATTCTTCTTTACGTAAAGGGCATGCTCGTAGGGACATTGCTTGAACCCATTCTCCTTGAAATATGAATCAATACGTGTATTCCATGCCCGTGGTGCTTGCTTCAACCCGTAAAGCGCCTTCTTCAATTTTAGCACCTTCTTCCCTTCTCCAACTTTCATGTACCCGGGTGGTTGTTCAATGTAGACATCTTCTTTGAGCACGCCATTCAAGAATGCGGACTTGACATCCATTTGAAAGATCGGCCATTTGAATTGAGCAGCTTGTGAAATTAGTAATCGGATTGTCTCCATTCTTGCAACAGGAGCAAATACCTCGTCATAGTCGATTCCCGCTTTTTGCTTGTATCCCTTCGCAACAAGTCGCGCCTTGTACCGTTCTATCTCGCCTTGAGCATTCATCTTTTTCTTGAACACCCACTTCACACCAATAGGCTGACTTCCTTTTGGCAATTCTGCTAGCTCCCATGTGTTGTTGCGGTCAATCGCCTCAATCTCCTTGTTCATGGCAGTTTGCCACTTCTTGTCTCACACCGCCTCTTCAAAACTGATATTTTCAGCATCTGCCAAAAGACATACAAGGTGTACCTCATTTGTTGAATCATACAAATCTTGCAAACTTCGCATTTTGGGTTGTCGTGGTTCATCTTCATTATCAGTAGTTTCAGAGTTTGTTGACATGCTTGTTGGTGCAACAACTGATGATTCTCCAACTTCGATGATATCCTCCGTCGAATTGTTCCAGTCCCACTCACTTGCTTCATTTACTCGCACATCACGACTCACCATCACCTTCTTGTTTATCGGGTCGAGTAGCTTGTACCCTTTTGTCTTCTCATGATACCCAATAAAAATATACTTTTTGCTTTTGTCTTCGAGCTTTGTTCTTCGTTGATCTGGTACGTGTGCATAAGCCACACTACCGAACACTTTGAGATGAGAAACTGTCGGCTTTTGTCCGCTCCATGCCTCTTGTGGTGTTTGATCATCTAACTTCACATGTGGACATCGATTTTGTACATAGATGGCACATTGCACGGCTTCTGCCCAGAATTCCTTCGGCATCTTCTTGCTCTTGAGCATTGATCGAACCATGTCGAGAATAGTCCGATTCTTCCTCTCGGCCACACCGTTTTGTTGAGGAGAGTATGGTGCTGTTAGAAATCTCCTTATGCCTTGCTCCTCGCAATACTCCATGAAAGCCGTCGAAGTATACTCGCCACCTCTATCGGATCGTGCGGCTTTGATGTATCTACCAGTTGCCTTCTCCACCATCACTTTGAATTTTTTGAACACCTCGAATGCCTCGGATTTTTCTTTCAAAAAATAAACCCAAGTTTTTCGTGAGAAATCATCAATAAAGGAAATGAAGTACCTTTTACCGCTGAAAGATTCTGGGGTGATTGGTCCACATATGTCGGTATGAATCAACTCGAGAGTATGTTTAGCTCGATATTCTGCCTTCTTTTGAAACGAGGTTCTCGCTTGCTTGCCAAACACACATTCTTCACAAAATTTGCTCTCATAGTCCATGTCTGGCAGCCCGTGCACCATGTTCTTCTTTGCTAACTTTTTTAGACCACCATGATGTAGATGACCAAAGCGGAGATGCCACAGCGACGCCTTGTCTTCTACGTTGACTCGCAAACACTTTTCTCGCACACTTCTCAAATTCAGTTTGTACATCCGATTTCTTCCCATCTCAACTCGAGCAACCAGACGCTCTTGATTGTCTTTCAATTGTAGTACCCGGTTTTTCATGAATACCGAGTATCCCTTCTCCATGAGTTGCCCCATGTTCAAAATATTGCTCTTAAGATCAGGTACGTAATAAACATTCTCGATTGACCCTTCCGTACCACCTTTTTGTAAATAGTGAACCGTACCCTGGCCTTTTATTTGGATCTTTGATGCGTCTCCAAACGACACGTGTCCATCTTCAACCTCTCGCATCTCCTTGAATAGGTGCTTGTGCCCACACATGTGGTTACTAGCGCCGGTATCGAGATACCACACTGTGTCATTGTCGGAAACGGTATTTTTGTAGGCCATCATGAGAACACCATCTTCTCTTGTCTCCTCTTCCGAGACTAGATTCGCATTTTCTTCTACCTTTTTCTCGGAATAGCACTCCTTTGCATAGTGCCCATACTTACCGCAATTATAGCACTCGATGTTTGATTTGCACTCTTTTGCATAGTGCCCATGCTTACCGCAGTTGTAGCATTCGACATTTGAATAATTTGACCGGCCGCCTCTCCCACGACCACGTCCTCTACCTCGACAATTTTGTTGGCTTGATTGCCCCTTTTTCTCATAATATTCACCTCGACCACGACCTCCACCACTGTGACCATTGTTGCGACCTCCACGACCGCGCCCTCTACCACAAAAATTTTGAGAATAGAGTATCTTTTCGTCTTTGATTGACGCCTTGGTTTGAAGTGCTTGCTCAAGTGTCTCCTCCTTCCTTTTCTTCTTACGTTGTTCGTGTGCCTCGAGAGAACCGGCAAGCTCGTCGACTGTGAGCGTCGCAAGGTCCTTTGACTCTTCTATCGCGCACACAACATTCTCAAAATTGTCGGTTAATGATTTCAAAATTTTCTCCACAACTCGCGCATCGGTTAACGATTCGCCATTACGAATGAGTTGGTTCACCACAGCTTGTACACGCGTGATGTAGTCAGATACATTTTCGACTCCTTCATCTTCATGCTCTCCAACTCGCCACGAAGAGTTTGGAGACGCATTTGCTTTACTCGGTCGGCGCCCTTGAACACCTTTTCTAAAGTGTCCCATGCTTCCTTTGAGGTTGCTGCACTGGCAATCTTCTCAAAACCCGACTCATCCACCTCTTGGAACAAGTAATAGAGAGCGGTATTGTCTTTCATACGCATTTCTTTCAATGCCTTCAATTGATTCGCCGTCTGATTGGCCGTTGCCTCTGGCTCGTCATAGCCCTTTTCGACTACATCCCATGCATCTTACGCACCAAGCAATGCACGCATCTGAATTCTCCAGTTTTCATAGTTCGACTTGGTAAGTTGGGGTAGTGGCATACCTCCTACCGACATCCTCCTGGAACTTTCCATAAGCTCTGATACCAATTTGTGATATTTGATAACTAATTTTGGTGGAGAGAAGAGAGACAATAAAACACTTTTTTCTTTTTCTTTTCTTGCTCTGTTACAACAGATTGCTACTTGTTTATATAGACTTAAACAAACAACTCTTAAACTTCGCAATTAAAACAGACTCTTAAAGACAACACACTAAATTCTGACCCTTCACTGCTGAAACGGCCATTATTTATTATAAGTAACTCTAAATCACCTGAAACCTTCACCATTAAAAACTAGACTTAAAAGCACACGAAATAGACTCTTCATTTGCTCGGAATGATCTGGAATTGCCCCTTCAATTCCTCATTTAAAAATGCCTTGAAATCTGTCCGTTTTTGAGTTTATTTTCCACAAGCTCAACTCTGTTTCGATTCATTCACTCCCTCTAAACTACACAGTATGGCCACCCAACCTTCCTCCTCTGCCTCTTCCCTCACCACAATTGACACCGCTTGTAGTTTGTGATGTCGGCGTGGGTGAAGAGAATGACTTTTGAAGTACTGAAATTGATGATTGATAGGTTGGAGATTGAATCGAGGAATCCCACCTGATCAAACCTCTTTTTTCATCAATGTTGGATTTGTCATGGGGAGGCACTGTCTAAGGAGGAGATGGAGACATTGTCGTGGTCAGGGCTAACAGAAGAGAGGGAAGACAGTTTTTGGTTGGTATGTGAAGGCTGAAGTTTGAGTTTATGTGGGTTTCGGGAACAAATAAGTTTTTTTGGTCTGTGAAGACAGTTTGGGTTTGTGTTATTTTATTAATGGCAAACCAATTGGTTTGTGAATTTGTAGCGAAGGAATGAATTTATGGAAAGTATGCACGCATGATGATCACCAAATTGCCTAATTAGTTTGCGGAAAGGAATGAATTTCATATTTTATTGTCTCTATAAGTATTAATAATATATTTAAAATGATATATAAAAAATGGCTTTCTAAATGGTTTTTACCATTGGAATACACATCAATAAAAAAGTCATATTTACACTATTCAAAATGTCATTTTATCAATTTAGCTTTCCAAAATAGCTTTTACCATTTGACTTGCTGTAAGAGTTGTTCATGGGCTTTTCTGGTTTGCTAAAAATGTTCTCTCTTTCTCTCAAATTTGGTGGTTTTGTCTTTTAACTATTCACTTGAATCAGTCATTCAAGCCCATCGGTCTAAACTCTGAAAACTCACTCTCTTTTTACTTGATTTTATTTGATTATATTTATCATGTCTTAGAAACATTTATAAAGTCGTGTTTCAAACAATACTCTCATTTATTGTGTGGAAATACTTGGAATTGAATAATTCAACCTTCATTCAGCACCACATGTTGGACAATATCTATTACCCTAGACTTGGAGGTCAAGGAGGAAAAGGACAGGCTGAATGATGACTGGTTTCCCTATTATATTAAAATAATAATAAAACAATAAATAAAATATTATTTCAAAAAGACTTTCAGAGCTGGACTTGAATTGCTTTTTTTCACCAAGTCATTGTCACCAAATTGGGGTTTTTGTAGGTATTTCTCTCACTTGTTGTCTTCTTGCATTTCTTGAGTTAGAGTTGTTCATGGGTTTTTCTGGTTTGCTTAAAATGCTTTCTCTTTCTCTCAAATTTGGTGGTTTTGTCTTTTAACTATTCACTTGAATCAGTCTTTAAAACCCATCGGTCTAAACTCTAAAAACTCACTCTTTTTTTTCTTGGTTTTATTTGATTATATTTATGATGTCTTAGAATCATTTATAAAGCCGTGTTTCAAACAGTACTCTCATTTATTGTGTGGAAATACTTGCAATTGAATAATTCAACCTTCATTCAGCACCACATGCTGGACAATATCTATACCCTAGAATTGGAGGTCATGGAGGAAAAGGACAGGCCAGATGATGACTGGTTTCTCTATTATATTAAAATAATAATAAAACAGTAAATAAAATATTAATTCAAAAAGACTTTCAGAGCTGGACCTGAATTGCTTCCTTTCACTAAGTCGATGTCACGAGGTTAGGGTTTTTGTAGGTATTTCTCCCACTTGTTGTCTTCTTTCATTTCTTGAGTTAGAGTTGTTCATGGGCCTTTCTAGTTTGCTAAAAATGCTCTCTCTTTCTCTCAAATTTGGTGGTTTTGTCTTTTAACTATTCACTTGAATCAGTCTTTAAAACCCATCGGTCTAAACTCTAAAAACTCACTCTTTTTTTTCTTGGTTTTATTTGATTATATTTATGATGTCTTAGAATCATTTATAAAGCCGTGTTTCAAACAGTACTCTCATTTATTGTGTGGAAATACTTGCAATTGAATAATTCAACCTTCATTCAGCACCACATGCTGGACAATATCTATACCCTAGAATTGGAGGTCATGGAGGAAAAGGACAGGCCAGATGATGACTGGTTTCTCTATTATATTAAAATAATAATAAAACAGTAAATAAAATATTAATTCAAAAAGACTTTCAGAGCTGGACCTGAATTGCTTCCTTTCACTAAGTCAATGTCACGAGGTTAGGGTTTTTGTAGGTATTTCTCCCACTTGTTGTCTTCTTTCATTTCTTGAGTTAGAGTTGTTCATGGGTTCTAGTTTGCTAAAAATGCTCTCTCTTTCTCTCAAATTTGGTGGTTTTGTCTTTTAACTATTCACTTGAATCAGTCTTTAAAACCCATCGGTCTAAACTCTAAAAACTCACTCTCTTTTTTCTTGATTTTATTTGATTATATTTATGATGTCTTAGAATCATTTATAAGGCCGTGTTTCAAACAGTACTCTCATTTATTGTGTGGAAATACTTGCAATTGAATAATTCAACCTTCATTCAGCACCACATGCTGGACAATATCTATACCCTAGAATTGGAGGTCATGGAGGAAAAGTACAGGCCAGATGATGACTGCTTTCTCTATTATATTAAAATAATAATAAAACAGTAAATAAAATATTAATTCAAAAAGACTTTCAGAGCTGTACCTGAATTGCTTCCTTTCACTAATTCAATGTCACCAGGTTGGGGTTTTTGTAGGTATTTCTCCCACTTGTTGTCTTCTTTCATTTCTTAAGTTAGAGTTGTTCATGGGCTTTTCTAGTTTGCTAAAAATGCTCTCTCTTTCTCTCAAATTTGGTGGTTTTGTCTTTTAACTATTCACTTGAATCAGTCTTTAAAACCCATCGGTCTAAACTCTAAAAACTCACTCTTTTTTTTCTTGGTTTTATTTGATTATGTTTATGATGTCTTAGAATCATTTATAAAGCCGTGTTTCAAACAGTACTCTCATTTATTGTGTGGAAATACTTGCAATTCAATAATTCAACCTTCATTCAGCACCACATGCTGGACAATATCTATAACCTAGAATTGGAGGTCATGGAGGAAAAGGACAGGCCAGATGATGACTGGTTTCTCTATTATATTAAAATAATAATAATAAAACAGTAAATAAAATATTAATTCAAAAAGACTTTCAGAGCTGTACCTGAATTGCTTCCTTTCACTAATTCAATGTCACCAGGTTGGGGTTTTTGTAGGTATTTCTCCCACTTGTTGTCTTCTTTCATTTCTTGAGTTAGAGTTGTTCATGGGCTTTTCTAGTTTGCTAAAAATGCTCTCTCTTTCTCTCAAATTTGGTGGTTTTGTCTTTTAACTATTCACTTGAATCAGTCTTTAAAACCCATCGGTCTAAACTCTAAAAACTCACTCTCTTTTTTCTTGGTTTAATTTGATTATATTTATGATGTCTTAGAAACATTTATAAGGTCGTGTTTCAAACAGTACTCTCATTTATTGTGTGGAAATACTTGCAATTGAATAATTCAACCTTCATTCGGCACCACAAGCTAGACAATGTCTATACACAAGACTTGGATGTCAAGGAGGAAAAGTACAGGCCAAATGATGATTGGTTTCCTAGTTGATGATGCTGAGAAACAAGCTCCCATCCAACTATTATTACATTATATAATTAGAAAATTATACTGCTAATCTAAAAAGTGACGTAGCCACTTACTGTCCCAACGTTAACCTTGTCCAAGGATTAATCTAATGCCAGTCTCAACTTATGGATACTGAATGAGACAACATCTTTCCACAATCCTGTATCAGAATTCCCACATCTCCAAAGCAATTCAACTACAGATTGTATCCCACGCTTTCTTTTAAAAAGAAATTGATACCGTCTAGGTCAGGAGCTTTGTTTCCATCATATTCCCAAAGGCCAGTTGCATTTTGTAGAAAGACCTGAGCTCACTCACTGTCAATTCACATCTTTCCTGATCTGATAGAGATAATTCACTGGTTTCCTTCTGATTTTCTAAGTTTTCTGATTTCAAATCAAGGGCTGTAATTTTTTTTATCAATATTTTCCACCTTAGACCCTCCTTGAAAATCTTAAGAGCCTTCATAACTCTGCGTCCTTTCTAGAATGACCACCCAGAAGTCAGACCTCAACCACCAAGAGTTAAGGAACTTGAAGGGTTTATGGCCCCAGTTCTTCAACCACCACTAGCACCGCTTGTTGGAAAAGTAAAGACCTGGGCACCTTCTCAAGTGCCCGGATTTTTTTTATTTTAATGGTTTATCTAGCTTGACTAAATTCTGTCCAATATACCTAATCTTGTTTTTTTTTTTTAATGGTTTATCTAGCTTGACTAAATTCTGTCCAATATACCTAATCTGGTTTTTTTTTTTAATGGTTTATCTAGCTTGACTAAATTCTGTCCAATATACCTAATCTTGTTTTTTTTTTTTAATGGTTTATCTAGCTTGACTAAATTCTGTCCAATATACCTAATCTTGTTTTTTTTTTTTAGTTTAGTAATCATGTTATTGCAATAACGTGTTATCTATTTTCTTGTGTATGTGAAGATGTTAAAAATAAAAAATATTTAAAAAATAATAATAATTTAATATTCTTAATATTAAAATTACAATTTAATTAAAAATACCTTTAAAAAGTCACTACACCACATTACAATTTTTTTTGTTATCACTAGAAACCATGAATGTGCAAAGTCATTAGCTCTCCATTGTATGCCATAATTATTACTTTGCCTTGGTTTCCATTGGTTCGGAAACGACAATTTAGTGTGACACATTTTGCAACAATAGTTAGGGTTGATGCTGATTTTTAAAATATTTTTGTTTTTAAAATATATTAAAATCATAAAAAAAAAAACCTTTGATTTCAATACATCAAAATAATTTGAAAACATAATAAAAGATTAATTTTAAAAAAATAAAAGTTTTTAAAAGCATTGTTGTGATGTGCATGGTGTCATAAACGACAAGTCTACCTCTTAAATTGTAGAAAAGAAGTTTATGATATAATCATACAATTATAAATATATAATTCAGGAGTTGTCACTTAGAGTTGTTCGTGGGTTTTTTTGGTTTGCTTAAAATGCTCTCTATTTCTCTCAAATTTGGTGGTTTTGTCTTTCAACTTTTCACTTGAATCAGTCTTTAAAACCTATCGGTCTAAACTCTGAAAACACACTCTCCTTTTTTTTATTTGATTATATTTTTGATGTCTTAGAAACGTTTATAAAGGCGTGTTTCAAACAATACCTCTCATTTATTGTGGAAATACTTGCAATTGAATAATTCAACCTTCTTTCAGCACCACATGCTGGACACTATCTATACCCTAGACTTGGAGGTCAAGGAGGAAAAGGAAAGGCCGAATGATGACTGGTTTCCCTAGTTGATGATGTTGGCGTGAGCTGTACAATATAAATGCTAGGAGAGGTTATAGGAACAGAGATGGAAAGACGTTTCACTTTCCATCTCTGTTAGCTGTATTACAAGAACTTAATATGTATAGCCTTAATTAGGAAATTTACTTTGTGAATATAAGTATGTAAAGAAGGGCTGTGTAAATTCAATTGAATAAGAAAGACCGATTGATTATTCTGACATGGTATCAGAGCCTCCCATATTTTTCCAAAATCCCTAACCCTAAAAATACCCCTTTGGCCGGCCACCCATGGCTTCAGAGACTGATACAGAGCAGTCCGACATACCTCAACCAGAATCTATACTTTCAGAGTTCACTATGAAAATTACTGAAGCTTTGAACAAAATACAAACACCTACAATATCTACTGAGTCCCCTGCGGCTCCAATTGGCATTAAGTTGAACAGCACCAACTATGCCCTATGGTCCCAAGTTGTCGAGATGTACATCTCGGGCAAAGACAAGTTGGGTTATATCAATGGTGATCTTCCGCAACCACAACTAACAGACCCATTCTTTCGCAAGTGGCGCACAGACAACGCCATTGTCAAGGGATGGCTGATCAATTCAATGGATCCCTCACTAATAGGGAACTTTATTCGGTTCCCTACTGCAAAATTGGTATGGGACTCCATTGCTACCACTTACTTTGACGGGAGTGACACATCTCAGGTCTATGATCTGAGGCGAAGGGTAACACAATTGAAACAGGCAGGAGGATCCTTGGAACAATTTTACAATGATCTCCAAGGGTTATGGCGCGAAATTGATTTCAGACGCCCTAATCCCATGGAGTGTGCAGTGGATATCCACAAATACAATGCTATTCTCCAAGAAGAACGGGTGTATGTCTTCTTGGATGGACTGGACAACCGATTGGACAAGGTAAGGGGAGATGTGTTGCAGATTCGTCCATTCCCCACTGTGGAGCGGGGGCCTATGCTCATGTCCGCCGCGAATCCTCTCGCCAAACCGTGATGACCTCCGAAAATGAGAATATATCCAGGGGCTGTCCTTGCCACTAAAGCCTTCCAACCAAACCAAACACTTCGGCTTAAGCCACTCTCATTTAGTCCGAATGGACAAAGTGGGAGGCAAAAATCCCGAGTAGCAAATGAAGGCCTGAAATGCACCCACTGTGGGAATCAAAGGCACACACGGGAAAATTGTTTTAAGCTGCATGGATATCCGGAGTGGTGGAATGAACTCCAAACCAAAAAACGCAGGGGATATGGCTAGCAAGGAAGAGGGCCCCTGCATCGCAAAGCAATGACCACAACCGAACCTCATCTATCCTTTACACCACAAACTGCCAATAGTTCATCTTCAGACGCAGATGCAGGTAACCCTTGTGTATGTATTACTTCACCATGTGAAGATAAATGTGATGAATGGCTGCTAGATTCTGGCGCTACGGACCATATGACGTTTGATGCTAAAGATTTTATTCAAAAATCCTTACCAAAACGTACAAAAATAGCAAATGCCAATGGTGCTATCTCCCCGGTAACTGGTGCAGGCACTGTGAAACTAACACACACCTTGGAGCTGCCGAATACATTGCTCATTCCATCCCTCACTCACAAGCTCCTATCCGTAAGCCAAATCACCTCTGATTTGAATTGTTTAGTGCTTATGTATCCTACTTTCTGTCTTATCCAGGACATTCTCACCAAGGAGATCATTGGGCGTGGTACTAAGAGGGGGGGACTTTATTATGTGGAGGATTTCAGTACTGGAAGAGCATACCATATGCAGCATTCGGTTGGCAGTAAAGAGAAGGAGATATGGCTGTGGCACTACCGTTTAGGACACCCGTCCTTCATTTATTTGAAACACTTGTTCCCGGATTTATTTTCTCAAGTGCAGCTTTCTGATTTCCAATGTGAAATCTGCACCTTAGCAAAAAGTCATAGGGTCCCGTATCCTATGCAATTGAATAAAAGGGATATCCCATTTTCCTTGATTCATTCCGATGTGTGGGGTCCTTCCCCAACCCATACCATATCCGGAGTCAAATGGTTTGTGTTCTTCATTGACGATTGCACACGCATGACTTGGCTCTACTTGCTAAAGCATAAAGATGAGGTGTTCGGTGTGTTTAAGTCATTTCATGCAATGATAAACACACAATTTTTCTCGCCAAGATTCAAGTTTTTTCGATCGGACAATGGGGGGGAATATGTAAATCATCAATTCCGCGATTATTTCAATCTTCATGGCATTATTCATGAAACTTCATGTCCGCAAACACCTCAACAAAACGGAATTGCAGAGCGAAAAAATCGACATGTCCTTGAAATTACCAGAGCACTTTTGCTAAATGCTCATGCTCCCTCTCGGTACTGGCCTGATGCAGTCACCACGGCTGTGCACCTGCTGAACCGACTGCCCTCTAAGGTGCTGGGGTTCCAAACCCCACTGCAAGCCCTTGCAAAACATACTCCGCTGCCCTCGGTATTAATGCTTCCACCCCGTGTGTTTGGGTGTGTGGCATATGTTCACCTTCACAAAAATCAGCGATCCAAGCTAGACCCCTGCGCTCGCCGATGCATGTTTGTGGGTTATGCATTCCATCAAAAGGGTTATAGATGCTATGATCCTACTGCCAACCGCACCTATGTTTCTATGGACGTCACATTCATGGAGACAGAAACCTTTTTCCCATCCAATTCTCCTCTTCAGGGGGAGACTGAACAAGAAGAGTTGAAGTGGATGGAATTACACTGGCCAGGCCTATCTGAACCACCACAGCCATGTGGCGATTTGAACAAAGGAGTTGAGGTGGTAGAAGCGGAAAACAGAGAAGGGGTGGTAGTAGCTGATAGTTGTCCACAAGCTATTGAGATTCCAGTAGCTACCGTAGAAACAAGAAGAGCAGAAATTTTAGAAGCACTGGAAGATGTAGTCCAAGAAGCCGTTTCAGAAGCTGGTGCATCGCCCCCCTCTTTTTTTTTGGACAAAAAAAGATGGATTAAAGAAGGGAAGCTGTACAAGAGGGCACGCAAAACTCAGCCACTAAGGGGGCCCCGAGCGACGAGGAAACGGCTAAGCCGAGAAGGCGACAAAGAAAAAAAAGAAAAAAATACACGGGCTGATACCTACGAGCCCCACTATGAGACAGAGACCAAATTAACGAAAAACCAAAACAAAGGGGAGCCTTGGCCCTGGACCCAGCTGACAGAGCCACTCGGTCTCGCCAAGGGACAGCCCCAAACCTAGCCGAAGGAACCCCCTAGCCCGAGCAAGTAACCACGGCCCCCGGAAGAAGATCTCGGAGAAGAAGCCCACAAGGAAAAGGAAAAGGCCCCCGACTTGCCCTTAACGAGACTAGGCCAAGGAGGAGCCAAGGCCCACAAAAAGCCAACTCAACCCAACAAGACACGGCCTCCAAAGGAGATGGGCTATAAATTCCCAAAGCATTCCTTCACTCTTACGGGGATTGGCTTCTTGTAATGAAGCAGCAAAATCCTCAATTGCATCATGGCTTCCTTAGATATAGTGGCAGCTTCCTTGTGCTTGTTGTTGAACACTCGAGCATTTCTTTCCTGCCAGAGGAAATAAACTGAGCTGGTGATAGCTTGTCTCACCATCATGTGATCAAACTTCCCCTTGTGATGAAAATTGGAAGCAACCCATTGCAAGAGACAGTCCCATCGCATGGGGGGAATAGCAATTCCCACCTTTGAAATTATGGCATTCCAGACCCTACTCGAATAGCTACACTAAAAAAACAAATGAGCATGAGTTTCAGGTCTTTCACCACACAGCACACATAAATTTGAGGTGATCATGATGGACACATGGGGCTTGTCCATCGTGGCCAAGCGCCCTCTCGTTGCTAGCCAGAATATAAAGGAGATTCTCGGCACGTGGTCAGGGAACCATGCAAGATTAGCAAAAATATTCAAAGGCTTTTTCTTTCTGATGTGGTTCCATGCCGAAGCAATGCTGAATCTTCCCTTAGAGTGCCCTTTCCATTTAGTAGTATCTGCCCTGTCCATCTGGGGCTTGCACTTAATTTTATCCCAAATAGCATGCATCTCGGGGGGGCCTGAGGGGAAATTCCAGTCCCCATTTCTGATAATACTTGCAACAGTTGCCGTCCAGGGAAGGCCAGTTGAAGCTAACATTCTCGCCGGCTTGGACCCATAAATACGGCTACTATCTGGAAGCCAATAATCAAACCATAGAGAGGTGTTTTCACCATTGCCAATCTGCGACGTAAACATACCTCTATATCTGTCTCGACTAGCCAAGATTGTCTTCCAAGCCCAAGAGGATTTCCCCGTTGCCTTAATCTCCCAAAAAACATCTTCCCTTGATGATCTCTGGGTGAACCCAAGCCGACCAAATGGAAGATTTCTCGCAAGGATCCTCCATAAATGCTTGCTAACCGCTGCTTGATTCCAATCCCGAAGCCTTTTAATCCCAAGCCCTCCCTCCCGCAAAGGAAGACAAAGCCGATCCCAGCTAACCTTGGCTCCTCCTCTAGACAGGTGTTGCCCCCACGCCAAAGGAAGGCTATAAGGGTGCTTTCAATGCTCTTTATGATCGAAAGCAGGGAAGCACAAACATTGAAGACCAATAGACCCTGCATGGAGAAGAGGGTGGATTTGATGAGCTGCAATCTCCCAGCGTAGCTTAGAGATGCCGTCGTCCACAGCTTAATACGAGTAGTAATTTTATCCAACAACAGGACGCAATCACTTTTCGTTAGCCTCTTTGTCAACAAGGGAACTCCCAAGTAAGTCACTGGGGGAGCCATCAGGTTGAAACCTAGCATACTCTTTATATCCTCCTTCGTAGCCTCATTCACCCCGGACAGAAAAAGAGAACTTTTAGCATTATTTATGCTAAGCCCTGATTGAGTCGTGAAAGTTTCCAACACTTCTTTGATGATTGAAACCGAAGTAACATCTGCATGGCTGAACATAAGCAAATCGTCAGCAAAACAAAGGTGGGTGATTTTCGATTTCGCACATCTCCAGTGGTATTGAAAGCCCGGGTTAATAGTTGCCTCCTTGACCAGCCCATTTAGCCCTTCCATGGCTAAGACAAAGAGATAAGGGGACAAAGGGTCACCTTGCCGCAGCCCCTGCGTGGAATGAAACCAGCCCTGAAGGGTCCCATTGATGCTCACCGAGAAGTAGGGTTTGCAGATACACGCCCTAATCCAGTTGATCATGTCCGCAGGAATCCCAACTTGAGACAAGCCATCGAAAATAAAATCCCATCTCACTGTATCGAAGGCTTTCTTTAAATCAATTTTCATAGCACATCTCGGCTGACCATTAGGCAAGTGATACCCGTGCATGAGCTCCTGGGAGAGCAAAATGGCATCAGAAATTTGTCTTCCTGGGATGAACGCTGTCTGAGCAGGACCCACAATCACTTCAAGGGCTTTTTTCAACCTCTCGGCAATGACTTTAGAAATTGTCTTATACACCACGTTACAACGGGGAGATAGGTCCGTAATCTTCCATACCACTCGGGTTCTCCACCTTCGGAATGAGCACTATCGTGGCTGCGTTAATACACCTTGGCATGTCGCCATTACTGAAGAAGCTACGGATGGCCTTCATAAAATCAATACCCACAATGTGCCAACAATGCTTGAAGAAAAAGAGCGGAGAAACCATCGGGCCACGGAGATTTACCGTCGGGGAATCGAGAAGAGGGCTCTCTTTATCTCCTCCTCCGTAGCTCGGAGCTGCAAGCTCTTGTTGAACAAACGACTTGGAAATGGGAGGGGGGAACCTACCACTACCCATTTCATGGGGATGAAAAGGCTGTGGGAGCCATAATGCCCTTGTAGTACTCTCACGCCAAATCCCCCAAACCCTTCCGATCATGAACAACTCGGCCATCATTATCCTTCGATCTGTGAATCCGATTTCTAGGTCGGCGGTGCTTCACACTTTTATGAAAAAAAAGTTGTATTTTTATCCCCGACATTAGCCACTTGAATTCTAGACTTACGCTTGTAGAAGGATTCCTCATCCTGTATTAGCTTGTGGTATTTATGGGCTGCTTGTCTCTCTTCTAATTTGACCCTATCATTCAAAGGATCCCTCGTCCGGGTGAGTCGCGAGCTCGCTCCCAATCTTCCCTAGCTTGCACCACTTTACCCGAGATATCACACTTTGTGATGCTTGTGCCAATTCCTCAAGTGGGCTTTAACTTTGTTTAGCTTTGTGTTCAATCGAAACATGGCATTGCCCTACTACCCGATCTCGCCAAACATTAGAGACAATGGGCAAGAAATCATCTGTTGAGTCCATAAGTTTAGGAATTTGAGCTGCAAGGGCGGGGGTGACTCGCTTAGGGTGCAAATGCAAAACCATGGCACTATGATCGACATGTTTCTAGAGCTGGAAAATAGCTTGGGCATTCGGCCAAGCCAAGTTAAAGCCCAAATTACCGAGAGCAATCCAACTTCTTAAGAATCATGTTTTGATTATCCCGCCCATTATGCCAAGTATATCTTAGCCCATTGTAGGAAATAGAGTGCAATTGCGCGACGAGAAGACAATCCCCAAAATCATTTTTATGCCCCTGCCCATCTAACATCTCCCCCTTTACTATCAGAAGCCTTAAGCGTGGCATTAAAATCCCCCATAAGCAGCCAACTTCTTTTGCCTTGCCCAATACTGTGCCTGCACAAATAAGCCCAAAGGTCTTGCCTATCTGCTGGGGTATTCATACCATACACAAAAGTGACCGTTAATCTCATGTTGCTTTTCAAATTCCTCACTTCACGGGTCATCCATTCTTTGGGCCGAATGGATGCAATGGACATGGCATTCAGTAGAATCCCACCCAATAATAATTCTAGTGGTGTTACCCGAAGTCCCATTTGAAAAGAAATTCCACCCAGTCAAGTTCAAACCCCTCTGCACTTTCTCAACATTCTCATGCAAGACCTTAGTTTCTAGCATACCAACAATTTTCAGATTATTCCGCAAAATCCAATCATGGACTACTTTCTGTTTATTTGGGCCATTGAGACCCCTAATATTCCAAGAACCTAACATAAAATTATTCATGGAAAAGGAAAAGCAAACCCGGGATTAGAGGCAGTGAACCTCCTTCCCCTTCTTCTTCCCACCCTTTTTCTTCTTAACTTTTGTGTAAGCTAGAGAAGAATTCTCGCTGGTCTCATTGGTGTCCACCACTGGGGAATCCCCACTCGACGTATCTCCTTCTCCAGTAATATTCTGACTCTGGAAAAAGGCCACCTTGTTGCCAGTGCAACGCTGAGTCTCATGCTCATGTGGACGAACCACATCCTTTAGAGCAACATCATCCAATTCAACGAGCTCTAGGTCATGCCCAGTGTCCACGATCACTCCTTTACCCTTCTCACGGTTCTCCTTTACTGGTTGAGCCGTAGTGGGCCTTTCATTGTGCTGAGAATTGGTGCCTTTCTTAGCTTTCCCCCGTTGAGTGTAGGGTCGAGTTTGGACTCAGTGTCCGTTGGGTTCCGCTTGGTCTCACTCATGTTGCTATGGTCCACGATCTTCTCCTTTTCATTGATGTCCCACGAGCATCCTTCCCCTAGAAGGGTTCCCTCTATAGCCCCTCCATCAATGGGAACCTTAACTGGTTCCACCTTCTCCACCATCTTGCACGAGTGGCCGAAGAGATTGCACGAGGCACATCGAGTTGGTTTCCACTCGTACTCCACCTCTATATGCAGTGGTTCCGTTGAGAGGGGTGTGATAATGTCAAAGTTGTGCACGAAGGGCGTCCCCTGCGTCCCGGCTCAACACGAGACTCGAGCAAAGTCCAACCGCGAGCAAGTGTAAGTTGATTCATCACAAGACAGTGGCTTACCAACCTTGCTTGCCACCAAGCTCAATCCCTTTCTTGACCATAAAGGGAACGGCAGCCCGTGGATTCTAATCCAAACTGGCAGCTTCGAAATTTTGTTCTTGTCAAACACAAAATGAGGGTGCCATTGCTGCAGAATAATTGCTTTTCCGCCAAACAACCACGGTCCCTTTTCTAGAATTTCTAACATCTGCTCTTCTTTTTGGAAACGAAAAATAATGAAGCCTGTGGCCGTAGTCATGACTGCCTCAAGGCCACACGACTTCCACACACGGCTTGCAATGGAGTTTACCGCGTGATAATTCATTTTATATCCGGGGAAAAATCCCACCATGCTCCTGTTCCATTGTTCGGCATGCTCGGTTAGCATGTCCTCCGTTATCTCCATCTGTTGCCCCCTGGCTGGCGGCGGTATGGGGTCTAGCGTGAAGCGTGTGCTTGCATCTGTCACCTTTACTCTATCTCGCCCAAGAGGATCCCGAGGCCCTGGTTCGTCTTTTGGTGAGGCTTTGCTTTGGTTTTTTGTTGTTCATGATCGTAGGTTGCGAGTGGTACTAGGTTTTTTAGGGTTTTGTTTGAGGGTGGCGCAGGGTGCGGGATGACAAGATTCCTAGGTGAAATCCCAAGAAACGTTGGTTACTTTTACGTTGGTAACCGGTTAAAGATGAGAGGTGGTAGGTGATTATTTTATGGGTATTTCGTGTTGGTTTGAAATAAAAAAAGAAGGGTTTGGCTTGAGATGGGGATTGAGGTGACCGGTCTTTTTGTAGTTTTCAATGGGGTGAGCGGATCTTTGGCTATCTTACGGGTGTATGGGTGTAGTGAGGGTTGGGGGTTGTGCTTGTCTATGGTGGTTTCGTGCCGGCGGCGGCTTGCTGTGGGAGAGACATACTTTTGTACGGATAAGGGTTTTTTGGGAGAGACAGGTTTCAGGTTTGTATTTGTGTACTCTTTTGTGGTGTATAGTCAGAATGTGGCCTATACACTATAGTACCCGAAGACCCAACTCCTGAGAATCCTGAGGTAAACTCTTTAAGCACTAATGTTATGGAACTCCCTGCTAGTTATGAATTACCTTACAGGCACAATCGTGGGAAGCCACCCAAGAGATATTCACCGGATGTTGAAGAGAGAAAATCACGGTATCCTATTGCTAATTATGTGGCTACACATGGACTACCAAAGCCAATCAAGACCTTTATGCATGACATTTCGACCAATCAAGTCCCTACAGGAGTGGAGGAAGCCATAAAACATCCGAAGTGGACGCAAGCTATCAAAGAAGAGATGGAAGCCTTGATGAAAAATGAAACATGGAGCCTAGTACCACTACCAACAGGGAAGAAGACGGTAGGGTGCAAGTGGGTGTTTTCTATTAAACATAAGGCGGATGGATCCGTGGAAAGGTACAAGGCAAGACTCGTGGCTAAAGGGTATACACAGGTGTATGGTGTAGACTACAGCGAAACCTTTTCCCCAGTAGCCAAACTGAACACTGTTAGGGTGTTATTATCCATTGCAGCAAATTTGGATTGGCCATTACATCAGTTTGACGTGAAGAACGCTTTTTTGCACGGTGATCTTGAAGAGGAGGTGTATATGGATATTCCTCCAGGCTACTCAATAACTACTGGAGAAAATAGAGTATGCAAATTACAGCGGGCCCTGTATGGGCTAAAGCAGTCGCCGCGAGCATGGTTCGGAAGATTCAGCTTAGCGATGAAAAAGTATGGCTTCACGCAAAGCGGCTCAGATCACACCTTATTTCTCAAAAGACAGCAGGGAAAAGTAACAGCATTAATCATTTATGTTGATGATATGATTATTACAGGAGATGATAAAGAAGAGATATCACGGCTTCAGGGGCAACTAGCCAGCGAATTTGAGATGAAAAATCTAGGTGGATTAAAATATTTTCTGGGAATAGAAGTTGCAAGATCGAATCGAGGTATTTTTTTGTCCCAAAGAAAATATATCCTAGATCTACTATCAGAAGTAGGACTGTTGGAGTGCAAACCAGCAGACACCCCGATTGTCCAGAATCACAAATTGGGGATTTATCCAGACCAGAAACAAACTGATAAGGGGAAATATCAGCGATTAGTTGGCAAACTAATTTATTTATCGCATACCCGTCCAGATATCGCGTATGCGGTAAGCGTGGTGAGTCAATTTATGCATTGCCCAAGTGAGGAACACATGGAAGCTGTAACTCGAATACTAAAATACCTAAAGTCATCTCCGGGAAAAGGGCTTATATTTTCCAAGAATGGTAACTTGGAAGTTGAAGGATATACCGATGCAGATTGGGCTGGAAATTGTATAGACAGGAAGTCAACCTCCGGGTATTTTACATTCGTTGGGGGAAATTTAGTGACATGGAGGAGTAAGAAACAGAAGGTGGTGGCACTCTCAAGCGCTGAATCAGAATTTCGCGGGATGGCAAAGGGGGTGTGTGAACTCCTTTGGCTGAAAAAATTATTAACCGAGATTGGCTTTGCTCCTAGATCAGAAATGAATCTCTTCTGTGATAATAAAGCTGCGATAAGTATTTCTCAAAATCCAGTCCAACATGATAGAACAAAGCATGTGGAGGTCGATCGGCATTTCATCAAACACAATCTCGAGACAAAGACAATTAAGTTTCCATTCGTCAAGTCCGAAGACCAGCTAGCAGATATACTTACCAAGGCTGTATCCAGCAAAGATTTCCATAGCTCACTAGTCAAGTTGTGCATAATGGATCCCTATGCATCAACTTGAGGGGGAGTGTTGGCGTGAGCTGTACAATATAAATGCTAGGAGAGGTTATAGGAACAGAGATGGAAAGACGTTTCACTTTCCATCTCTGTTAGCTGTATTACAAGAACTTAATATGTATAGCCTTAATTAGGAAATTTACTTTGTGAATATAAGTATGTAAAGAAGGGCTGTGTAAATTCAATTGAATAAGAAAGACCGATTGATTATTCTGACAGATGATGCTGAAAAACAAGCTCCAATCCAACAATTATTACATTATATAATTAGAAAATTGTACTGCCAATCTAAAGTGACGTAGCCACTTACTACCCCAGCGTTAACCTTGTCCAAGGATAAATCTAATGCTGGTGTCAGCTTATGGATACTGAACGAGACAACATCTTTCCACAATCCTGTATCAGAATTCCCACATCTCCAAAGCAATTCAACTACTGATTGTATCCCACGCTTTTTATCAAAGAAATTGATATCGTCTAGGTCAGGAGCTTTGTTTCCATCATATTCCCAGAGGCAACCACCACTAGCAATTCAACTACTGATTGCATTTTGTATGAAGACCTGAGCTCACTCACTGTCAATTCACATTTTTCCTGATCTGATAGGGATAATTCCCTGGTTTCCATCTGATTTTCTAAGTTTTCTGATTCCAAATCAAGGGATTCAATTGTTTTCATCAATAATTCCCACCTTATAACCACCCTGAAGTCAGACCTCAACCACCAACAGTTAAGGAACTTGAAGGGTTTATGGCCCCAGTTCTTCAACCACCACTAGCACCGCTTGCTGGAAAAGTAAGACCTGGCCACCTTTACAAGTGCCCTGATTTTTTTATTTTTATGATTTATCTAGCTTGACTAAATTCTATCCAATATACCAAATTTTGTTTTTTTTAGTTTAGTAATCATGTTATTGCAATAACGTGTTAGCTATTTTCATTTGTAGATGTTAAAAATAAAAAAAAAATATTTAAAAAATAATAATATTTTAATATTCTTAATATTAAAATTACAGTTTATTTAAAAATACCTTTAAAAATTCACTGCACCACATTACAATTTTTTTGTTATCACTAGACACCATGAATGTGCAAAGTCAATAGCTCTCCAATTTCTCACATAATTATTACTTTGCCTTGGTTTCCATTGGTTCGGAAACGGCAATTTAGTGTGACAATATTTTGCAACAATAGTTATGGTTGATATTGATTTTATAATATTTTGTTTTTAAAATAATATTTTTTTAAAAAAAATACTTTTGATTTAAGTGCATCAAAATAATTTGAAAACATACTAAAAAATTAATTTAACAAATAAAGTTTTTAAAAGCATTGTGGTGATGTGCATGGTGTTATGAGCGACAAGTCTACCTCTTAAATTGTAGAAAAGAAGTTTATGGTATAATCATAAAATTATAAACATATAATTCAGGAGTCATCATTTAATTTTATATTCACTAGAAAATTTAATTGTTTGTGAAAATTTGGATAAGAGGATTAGTAGGGCTCCCCTTTCATGATGCTCGGGACATGGAATTCAATCCTATTTATAAAAGATGGACAAGGGATATTTTGTTTTTACTAGTGCTAAATTTTGGAACTTGATTTGAATTAGAAGGATTAGTAGGGCTCCTTGTGTTTTTATTTTTAAAATCATCACATTAAAATAATAAATTATAAAAAAAACCTAAAATATTAGTTTCAGGCTAAAAAATATATTAATTTAAAATAATGTTTGTTTGGCAAAGTTATAGCTCTGATTTTTAAATTATTTCTCATGTACAAGTGACCATAACTATTGGAAATAACTTATCACTTTTGCAAGTCACAAGTGACCCTCGTAGCATTTAAGAGGTAAACTTCTTTTCTCATATACAAGTTATTTCCAAAAACACTGTTATGACGTATAGGGTGTCAACAGCTACAAGTCTACCTCTTAAATGTAGAAAAGAAGTTTAGGGTATAATCATATAATATTAATTCGATGGTTTTTTTAGTTATTTTAATATATTGTTTAATAAAAAACGTAAAATTGATACTGGGTTGAAGAGCACAATATGATAATGGTTTCTCTATAAATACTCCTAATGCCCTGTGTATTTCTCATCTAAGCCGACAGCCATGGGGTTTTCACTGCTTTCCCGCTCTTTCTTTCTGATCCTCTTCCATTTCCACTCCACCCTTTCATCTTCTCCTCCTCCTTTGTGTGCTCATCACCAGTCTCTTTCTCTCCGTCAATTCAAACAATCCTTTTCCATTCAACCAATCACTCTGGATCCACTACTGCCAATTATTCATATCATCCAATATCCCAAAACAGAGTCATGGAAAGAGGGTACGGACTGCTGCTTCTGGGATGGGGTCACTTGTGACTTGCAATCCGGGCTAGTCACTGGACTGCACCTCTCTTCCAGCATGCTTCACGGCGCCCTCCATTCCAATAATTCTCTCTTCTCTCTTCATCATCTTCGCAAGCTCGACCTCTCTTTCAATAATTTCACCACCTCCCATATTTCTTCTCGATTTGGCCAGTTCTCCAATCTCACACATCTTAACCTATCTTTGTCCAGTTTTGAAGGCCAAGTTCCGTCAGAAATTTCTCACCTCTCCAAATTGGTTTCACTTGATCTCTCTCGGAACGGCTTTCCCATTATGGCAAATCTCCAATTTGAACCACTTTCTTTTGACAAGATTGTTCGGAACCTAACCAAGCTTAGAGAACTCGATTTGAGTTGGGTAGACATGTCATTGGTTGTTCCCGGTTCCTTGATGAATCTGTCTTCTTCTCTGTCATGGCTCAAATTCCGTTTCTGTGGATTGCAAGGAAAACTCCCATCCTCAATGGGGAAACTTAAGCACCTCCGGTACTTGGGTCTTGGATCGAACAATTTTACTGGTTCCATTCCATATGATTTTGAGCAACTCACTGAGTTGGTTTCGCTTGATCTCTCTGAAAACGCCTATCTAAGAGCAGAAACAGTTTCTCTTTACAAGATTGTTCAAAACCTAACCAAGCTAAGAGAACTCGTTTTGGAATCTGTAAATATGTCTTTGGTAGCACCTAATTCCTTGACGAATCTGTCCTCTTCTTTGTCATCTCTTTTCCTTAGTAGTTGTGGATTGCAAGGGAAATTCCCAGGTAACATCTTTCTCCTCCCAAACCTTGAAGCACTCTCTCTGTCAGACAACGAAGGCCTCACTGGTTCTTTTCCTTCGTCCAATTTGAGCAATGTCCTCTCCCTGTTGGATCTTTCTAATACGAGAATTTCACTTTATTTAGAAAACGACTTGATCAGTAATCTAAAGTCGTTAACAGTTATGCTTTTTAGTAATAGTAGCATTATAGGGTCAGATTTAGCCCTGCTTGGTAATCTCACAAATCTCTTCTATTTAGATCTCTCAAATAACAATTTTAATGGTCAGATCCCATCATCATTTGGAAACCTCATACAGCTCAACATATTATACCTCTCAAATAATAATTTTAGTGGCCAGATACCATCCTTTTTGTTTGCTCTTCCTTCTTTAGAACAACTTGACCTTCATAGCAATAATCTCATAGGTAATATAAGTGAATTCCAACACGATTCATGGAGTTACCTTGATTTGAGCAATAACAACTTGCATGGTACAATCCCAAGTTCAATTTTCAAACAAGAGCACTTGCAAGTCCTTAATCTTGCGTCCAACAGTAAATTGACAGGTGAAATTTCTTCTTCTATTTGCAAGTTGAAATCCCTTTATGTCCTGGACTTGTCCAACAACAGCTTGAGTGGTTCTACGCCACTATGTCTGGGAAACTTCAGCAACTCGCTCTCAGTATTGCATCTAGGCATGAACAATCTTCAAGGCACTATGCCTTCAACATTTTCAAAGGATAATGGCTTGCAATATCTCAACCTCGCTGGAAATGAATTGGAAGGGAAAATATCACCGTCTATCATCAACTGCACAGTGTTGGAATTTCTTAATCTTGGCAACAATAAGATTGAGGATACATTTCCCTATTTTCTAGAAGCGCTTCCAGAGCTGCAAATTCTCGTTCTAAAATCCAATAAACTCCAAGGTTTTGTGAATGGTTCGACTGCATATGATTCTGCCTTCTCTAAATTACGGATTTTTGACATCTCTGACAATAATTTTAGTGGTCCATTGCCAACAAGGTATCTCAATAGTCTTGAAGCAATGATGGCCTCAGATCATAACATGATTTACATGAGGACAATAGATTTCACTGCCTATGTCTACTCCATCCAATTGACATGGAAAGGTGTTGAAATTGAGTTTGAAAAGATCCGAAGTACCATAAGAGTACTTGATTTGTCAGATAACAGTTTCATCGGAGAGATTCCAAAGGTGATCGGAAAGCTTAAAGCACTCCAACAACTCAACCTCTCTCATAATTCCCTTACAGGTCACATCCAGTCATCATTAGGGATTTTGACCAATTTGGAATCACTAGATCTATCTTCAAATTCGCTTACCGGAAGGATTCCAACGCAGCTAAGGGGTCTAACATTTCTTGCAATCCTAAACCTTTCACATAACAAGCTCGAGGGGCCCATACCCACTGGAGAGCAGTTCGGCACCTTTAATGCAACCTCATTTGAAGGAAACTTGCGTCTATGTGGATTTCAAGTGCTGAAAGAATGCTACATTGATGATGATCAGGAACAGTCACTGCCGCCATCAAGCTATAATGAAGGAGATGATTCGACATTGTTTGGAGATGGATTTGGATGGAAAGCTGTGGCAATGGGCTATGGATGCGGGTTCCTGCTTGGAGTTGCAATGGGATACATCGTGTTTAGAACAAAAAAACCTGCATGGTTTCATAGGATGGTTGAAGATACATGGAAGCTCAACAAGAAAAAAACAAGGAAGAAAGTCGGCAGAAGAAACTAAATAATGCAATTGTTATTTTGAAGTAAGTTTTGCAAGCATTTGAGTTTTAAGATTTTATGTTCAGTAAGTTTTTTATTTGATCAATCTTACCTTTCCAATTTTGCAGTACAAACAAGATATGAAATGGATTTTACATTGAAACAACACTGGAGTTGCAGATTCTTAGTTTTTTTTTTTTGTAGTTTGCATAATTTAAGGTTACTTCGATGAAGAAGAAACCATTTATGTAATAGTTTGTGTTAACAATAAAATCCAGCTTCAAATCATTTACATTTTTGTTGACCATTTCCTTATTCTTGACTTTTTTGGTGCAAAAGAACAAAAGGTCAGACACAATCAAATGACGATTGGACTGTGCCTGTTTATTCCCTTTCGCTAAGTGATTCTCTTGACCCATTTAATTAATATTCTTTCATATATATAAATTATTTAATGGAATTAATTAGAAAATCTACGATTTGAAATAACTTTTTATTTTTTTCTAAATTAATAGAATATTTTTTGCTATTTTCACAGTTATAATAAATGTTTGCATCCAATTAAAAAAAAATGATAGAATACTTTTGTTTTTTTACAAGGAATAATAAAAATAATTTGAAAAAAAAAACTGATAGTTTTTTTTTAAAATAAAAATAAATAGACGCTGGGATATAACATGGATTGCATAAATTCCAAGTGGCATGAAAAGAATCATATTCATGTCTCTCCAAAATATGCTTTCAGGAAGGCAGGGTTTGCACGCAACAAACCTAAAGTTATGATAAGATCAGCATTCATCATGCACCATTGAACCATCCCCGCCAAATTTCCTGGGCCCACCCACCATCTACATGATGTCTCTCTCTCTCACACATTAATTCCTTGCTATGCTTGTCTAGTTTGATCCTTCCACTATACATTCTATCTTGATTTGGTCCTTCTACTGTTTTATACTTCAATATAGCCCCTTAACAATTAATCCCTCGTTGCGTTTTTCTTCTTGAACATGGTAACTATTAGTGATATCTTGCATTCTGTTTGGTATTTTCTGAATTTCTTGAATTCAATTCAATATAGAAATTTCCATATATAATATCGAGGGACCAAAATGCTCTTTTAAATTGACTTACTCCTGTTCTAAGTAGTTCTAACTGCAAAGGGAAGGCACTTTCAAGATGAGAAGTAGCAAGTTCAAGCCAGTTTTCAGTTCCATTCCTTGCTTTCTTTGCTTTACACTTTAAGCAATTCTATGCCCACGATTGCCCACTTTTCTTCTCTCTATATCTGCACTACAAGGATGGATGAAGGATTATGTCAACGAAAAGGATCGAATTATGAACCTGACATTTGTTCAAATGTATCGCAGCCATCGTTGGAGTTCTGAATGAGTGTTGTACTGCAACTTAGCCCTGCCTTGTACTTCTTTGCAGTACATGGAAAATGCTGGTGGGTGGGCTGGTGGTACTTAAACTTAGTATAAATCAGAAAAAATCTGCTCTGTCTTTTGCCATATAAGAAGCTTGGGTTTTTGTTCTTTTGGCCTGCCATTTAATGCTCTCCTTATCATTGCATTGGAAGAAGCAATATTTATGGTTTGGGGCTTTTCTTGAAGCTTTTAAAGCTGTGATCTGAAGAAGAAGAGGAGCAATAAATAGAAGGCGGCCTATAAAGTAATATATTATCTGTGACGCTTTGTTTTTATTCATTTTTTTTTTGTAGTTTTATCATATTTTCTTGATGTGTATTTGGCTTCTTTAAATCATTCGATTGGATTCAAGATGATGAGATTTGGTTTGTTGATTGTATTAGTGAGAAGATTGTGATGAGTATGAACATGGAAGAAATGAAAGAGATTGAGAGGGTTGAGGGAGCGGACATGGAAGAAGTTAGAGATGAGCCAGAGGATATCAAGAGGATTGCTCCATGAACTAAATAGATTACAGCTAGGGGAATTGTTGCAAGCGTAGCAATTGGGATCCTATACAGTGTTATAGTCATGAAGCTGAATCTCACCACTGGTCTGGTCCCAAATCTCAATGTCTCTGCTGCTCTTCTTGCATTTGTGTTCCTAAGAACATGGACTAAGCTCCTCTCAAAGGCTGGAATTGTCACCAATCCCTTTACCCGACAAGAGAATACCATAGTTCAAACTTGTGTTGTTGCTTGTTATAGCATTATTGTTGGAGGTTTGAGATTTTGATCTTATGTGTTCTTTAATCGTAGAACATTTTTTCCTAATCTTTCTACTGGGTTTGAATGTGTGTGCCAAATTGTGATATGTTTACTGAATTGCAGGTGGTTTTGGATCTTATCTACTGGGTTTGAATAGAAAGACATATGAGCAAGCTGGGGTTGATACAGAGGGGAATACTCCTGGGAGCACTAAGGAACCTGGGATTGGTTGGATGACTGGTTTCCTCTTTGTAAGCAGTTTTGTTGGGCTTCTTGCTCTAGTTCCTCTGCGAAAGGTAATGTTTTTTCTTCAATTTTCTTGATGGATTCATTGTTTCTGTTTTATGAGTGTTGGTGTTCTAGAATTAGCTCTTCATGAATTGATGATTGAAAGTTTTCACCATCATTCGAGTCCTAATCGGCAATGATCTCGGCTTCTTCTGGATGTTACTTGTAATGTCTGAATTGATCCCTGACCAAGCATTTTGTGTTGCCCCAGATCATGATAATAGACTACAAATTGAGTTAACCAAGTTGAACTGCAACTGCAGTTCTCATCAATGGGTTCCACACTCCTACAGGAGCAGTGCTTTCTTGGGGATTATAATTTTGTCTGGGGGCAAGGGCTGCTGGAGTCAGATAGCTGCCCTACCATTTGCAATGAAACAGCTGCTGCATGCATTGCTCTGCTGTTTCAAATTCGTACACCATATAGATGCCATTTCCTCTCATCCCTCCCTGTCTGCTCTCTGCAACCCACATTTTAATTTCTTTTGTCATCACTTTCTACCTCAATCTCTCTCTCTCTCTCTCTCTCTCTCTCTCTCACGCCCACTTTTCCATTATCAGCCTTTCCAGTGCCTGTAATTCATCCTCGTTGGAGCATCGTAATTAGTGATGAACCTAGCTTGGTTGGCTAATCAATATAAGAAATAGGATGTTTAAATATGTTTTTCATATTTTACTGTCCGGTTCGCTAGCTATTACATGATCAAGAACTGGACAATACATCCATGACTGATTGCCATGCGCTTGGTTTTGGATATTCCGAACCAGTCTCTGTAACATGCATGGACTCAAGTCAGGCTATTAATGGCTGCTCAGTTTTCCATGTTGCTTTCGCTGCATCAAGATATAATCTCTATTCCGGTTGTGAAAAGTATAAGAAATTACGATTTGTCCCCGCTAACACGGAATTCAAACCGGTCGGTCATTCATGCCCGGGAGTTGATGTTATTTTGTTCAACATGTTACTTCGAACAGCGCATTGCATAGCTAAGCCTTCCCTTTCCGATTTACAGCTTCCCCCATAACCCTGATCGGAGACTTCGGGAATTTTCATTTCTAATTTCTTGGTGGTTTTCGGACTGCTCTTATATTCTGTGATTTGATTTGCTGCAACCAATGACGTCCTAGTGTTGATGATGTTGATTTCGTCATAGAAACTTCATTAATTTTGTTTTCCACTTGCAATTGCAGAAGACAAAGAACAAGTTCTTGATGATCAGAAAAGAAATGAAGTCTTTGCAGGTAAAAACAATGGTGTAGTTGCAGGACTGGTGGGTTGTGGCCTCATTAAATCCATTGTTTCCATCTCTTCTGATCTGATGCATGATTTCAAGACTGGTCATCTCACTCTCACTTCTCCTAGATCAATGCTTCTCAGCCAGGCCATTGGGACTGTCATAGGCTGTGTTGTGGCTCCATTCACGTTCTTCCTCTTCTACAAGGCTTTTGATGTCGGAAACCCCGATGGTGAATACAAAGCTCCCTATGCCATTATCTATAGAAACATGGCGATTCTTGGTGTTGAAGGCTTCTCCGCCCTTCCCGAAAGATCGCTTGCGGCTTTGTTACGGGTTTTTCGCTTTCGCCATATCGGCCAACTTGTCGAGAGTTCTTTCTCCTAAGAATATTGGAAAATATGTTCCTCTTCCAATGGCTATGGCAGTGCCTTTCCTCGTCCGAGCCTACTTCGCAATTGACATGTGTTTGGGGAGTTTGGTTGTGTTTGCTTGGCACAAGCTAAACAGCAGAAAGGCAAGCTTGATGGTTCCTGTTGTGGCTTCTGGCTTGATATGTGGAGATGGGTTGTGGATTCTTCCTTCATCAATCCTTGCTTTAGCCAAAATCCGTCCACCGATCTGCATGAGCTTCCAAGCAACCAACTAAAACTAACCAAGCAAGCAGTATTGGTTGCCGAATCAAACAAGTATAGCTATGGTAGAGAAGTTTCCAGTTTTAACAACAGAAAAGGAGCAAATTTTATAGCTAAGCTGCTCTGTAGAGTTACAATAATCCTGTAGTCAAATAGCATAATGTAAACAGTTAAGCTGTAATAGAGTAACTTGAGCTGACACCATTGTTCAGCTCTCTCCAAACAGTGTCCCATTTGAAGCATTGCATATTTTTCAGCTCCAGTTTTTGCTAGGGTTTTATCATTTATCACTCAGATCCACAACTGTTCCAGGGTTGGTGGCGCCTGATAGAAATGGAAACATCTACAAGAGGTGAGACAAAGGAACATATGCATGCAACTTCCTAGGAAGGCTGTGAGGATAGAATTTTTCTCACGAATGAACCAAAAATATATCTGCATAAAGATCTCGTTGGTGAGTGGTGAACCACAAAAACAAACAGTTTTGTTTTTAATTTTGATATGGAAAAATTGTACATTTATTGCCAGAATTTTCATGGAAAAAAAAAGGGTTACACTTTCGGTTTGTGATGTGATACAGAGATAGTAGAGTTCACTTTCATTGCTTAACAAATCTACTCAAAGAGGAGGGGAAAAGGCGTATGAGAATAGGAAAATAGCATAATAGAAAAATTAATAAATTGATGTCAAGACTTTGACATGAGGCTGAATACAGATGGTGACTTTTCTCATACTTGTTAGTGTGATGTCAATTCAAATTAAATTTTACCATTTCAGAATTTATCACACCAAGAAATACTAGAATATTAATAATATAAAGGGGAAATTAAAAAGTCTTTGATGCAACCGTCAAATTTGACCTTTAGGTGAACGACAATGACTTTTTAATTTATATATATAAAAAAGGGCACAATTTGGTCTTCAAATCTCTGAGCCAAATTTGATATAAATTGATTTAGGCGATTACTGAATTTGATATAAATTGTTTTTAGATTAATTCTTTATGTTAAAAAAGTATTTCGGTGTTGTTACTATGTTTTTTTAGTAGAAATATTATCCAAACAAATGGTGGGCGAAACCACTTTATCTCCTCACACATTTCATTGTGGCTACTGTGCTTTCCCGATATAGTTTTTTTTTTTTAATTATGTTTTTTTTCTGATATTTTCCCTCTAGTTATACTTTCCTTTTCTTTTCTTTTTCTACTTATTTTTTTTTTTGTTTTTATGTTAGTTTTTTTATAACCGGAATATCCAGGTCAGCTTAAGCGCACCACAACTAACCCCCGGATCTTTTTTTTGTTTTTTTATAACAAGGGTGTCCGAGCCAGCTTTCATCTCCTCTCAAAACATTGTTGGTTGCTACAGTGTTTTTCACTTATACATTTCTTTTTATAACTTGGGTTTCCGGGTCAGCTTAAACGTACCACGACTAATCCTCGGACCCAATTTTTTTTATAATCGCAGTGTCCAGGCCACCTTACGCGCACCACGACTAATCCTCGGATCCTTTTTTTCGCTACAGTGCTTTCTCCCTGTACATTCTTTTTTCCCTGTTTTTTTTCTTATATTTGTTTTTGTTCACTTATATATTTATTTATAATCGGGGTCTCCGGGCCAACTTAAGCGCACCACGACTAATTCTCGGGCTGATTTAAAAAAAAAAACATTATAGATTGCTACAGTGCTTTCTCGCTTATACTTTTTTTTTGTTTTTTTCTAGGGAAAGCACTGTAGCTCCCCACACATAACTTGCTATAATGCTTTCCCGCTACAGTTCTTTTTTTTATTTTTTTTCCTGATTATGCTTTTTTTTCGGGTTTTTTCCCTGACATTTTTTCCCCGGTTATACTTTTTTTCTATTTTTTTCTTTTTCCACTTATATATTTTTTTTGTTTTGTTTTTTTATAACTGGGGTATCCGGGTCAGCTTTCATCTCCTCACAAAACACTGTTGGTTGCTACAATGCTTTCTCACTTATATATTTTTTTTTTGTGTTTTTATCCCCCCCTATACATTTTTTTTTTCATATAACTTGGGTGTGAGTCAGTTTAAGCACACCATAACTAATCCCCAGACCCATTTATTTTATTTTATTATTTTTTTTCCTTATACTTTTTTTCACTTATACATTTTTTTTCTTTATAACCTAGGTCTCCGGGCCAGCTTAAGCGCACCACGACTAATTCCCTAACAAAAAAAATTTAAAACAATATGGATTGCTACAGTGTTTTTCTACTTATACTTTTTTTTTGTTTTTTTCACTTATATATTTTTTTATAACCGAGATTTCCAGACCAGCTTAAGCTTCTTTTTTTCACTTATATATTTTTTTTATGATCGGGGTCTCAGGCCAGCTTAATCGCATTACGACTAATCCCCGGATTGAGTTTTTTTTATAACCGAGGTGTCCAAGTCAGCTAACGTGCACCACAAGCTGTATAAGTACGTATATACTCCTTATAAGACAAAATCCAAGAGTTGGCTATAGGGGTGTATTGGTATTTTTTTCTCACTTATACTTTTTTTTTATAACCGGGGTCTCTGGGCCAATTTAGGCGCACCACGACTAATCCCTGGACCAAATATTTTTTTATAACCAGGGTGTCCAAGTCAGCTTACGCGAACCAAGACTAATCTTCAGACCTTTTTTTTTATAACTGGGGTGTCCAGGTCAGCTGACGTGCAACACGAGTTGTATAAATACATATATACCCCTTATAAGACAAAATTCAAGAGTTGGTTATAGAGGTGTATTGGTAATTTACCAATTTTTAATTATATTTTCTACCACGATATTGTGGACGCGCCGTCAATTTCCGAGCTCATGCATATTTCGGACGGCGCGTGCAGCATCGTAGAACGTCTAAAAATGTATATTAGTTTTTATATATTCATTTTATTGTGTAAAATGCATTTTAAATAATGTCATGGTATCAGGGGTATTTTCATTTTTTTCATTTTTGTGTATAGTACAATAACCATAATACCCTCAAATAAGACAAAAATCAAGAATTGTTAGTGGGGGTTTCCTGGTGATTTCACATTTTTAGTGCAGTAAAATAACTTTTGTAACCTCAAATAAGACAAAACGGAAGAGTTACTTGTGGGGTGTTTTAAACATTTCACATTTAACTATATATGCATAAGAGAGAGTTTCACTCTCATTTTACACCACCAAAGCTAAACTTACCATATTTTTTAACGCAAGCTGCATTTAATATTAATAAAAATAACAATAACAATTAATATTAAACCAAAAAATAAAAAAAATAAAAATTGAAATACAAAATTAGACAAAAAAAATTTAATCCTCGCGGCGGAGCATGGGTATATGGCTCGTTTTTTAGCTATATAAGGATTAACTTAATGAGATTTAGTCAATTTGACGGGCCTAAAATCAATATGAATAATTTTACAAAAAACATCAAAATAATATCTTTTAAAAAAATATTAAAATAAAAATATATTATATTGATTAAGATCAACTTGGATTAACATGTCATATTTGTTACTCAGGTCTTAAGACCCTGATAACCCTATTGAAAAAATAGTAAAAATAATTTTTAATTAACTAAATATTGAATCATAAAATTAAAAACAAAATTCAACTAAAAAAATGAGTCAAGTTAACCTGTCAGACAAATGTCATAAGACCAATAAAACTATGTGGAAAGAAAAGTAAAACAAATTATAAAACTTAATTCTCAATCAATCCAATGTTAAATGATGAAATTAAAAATTAAAAATAACAAAAAAATCACCTAAGTCAATTGACTAAACTTATGACAAGATCAAGAAAACCTGATATAATGTAAGTCAAAATATATTTGAAAGTTAATTCACAATGAATTCAATATTAAATGATAAAATTAAAAAAAAAAAACAAATAAAAACTTGAGTAAACTAGCAAAACTCGTAATTTAAATCATAAGATCATAAAAACCTTATATAAATCATATAAAGAAAGTATGAATCTCAATTTCTAATCAATCCAATATTGAAATATTAAATTAAAAAAACTAAGTCAACTCGAGTTAACTTATCATATCTTTCATAAGACTATGATAACTCAATGGAAAGAAAATCAAAGAAAAAATATAAAAGTTATTTTTAATTAATCTTATATTAAAGGATAAAATTGGAAAAAAAATATATATATTCAATTAAAAAAAGACCAAGAAAAAAACTTAAGTCAACCATATTAACTCACAAAACTCGCAACTCAAGTTACGAGACCATAATAACCTCATATAAAACAAATTAAAAAATAATAATGCAGTTCAATTTCCTATTAACTAATAATTGAAAGATAAAGTTGAGAGAAAAATCAATACAAAAATAATCCAAATCAACTCGGCTAATTCACAAAACTCATGATTTAAATGATGAAATGTTGATGGGGGTATCATGTTAATCCAAATAGATTTCAAAACAATATCATTTTAAACTTTTTAATTAAAATAAATTTGTTATGAAAAAATAAAACCCGAAATGATTTCATTTCAAACACAAAAAAAAATAATCAAAATTAACATGAACAAGTCTCATTTCTATGGAATCCTCTGGATTTGATAGAGTAAAATCTTAACCAGATTAAAAAAGAAAATAAAAAATGGCTTAATTCAAACGTTAAATCAAATGAGATGGGGTGTATGACTATGCTGGCAATCATTATAACTTAAACAATGTCTTCAGTCTTCATTCAAAAACATTGAAAATAATTGATTAAACGTTGGAGAAATACAAAAATATTGGGGCAGGGTAAGCGATTGCGCATATCATTCTATGACAATGGACAGAGTTTGATAGCCACAGTTGGCTTCGTTTTGTTCTGCTTCCATGGGAATGAGGACTGCTGCTGCGAACAACCAGTCTGTGTCTGTGTCTGTGTGAGGTGAGAGTGT